>JAMAKQ010000017.1:211682-382516 GCA_023628475.1 Chaetomiaceae sp. PF1801
TTCATCTTCTTGTTCGTTCTTCATCTTCTTGTTCGTTCTTCATCTTCTTGTTCGTTCTTCATCTTCTTGTTCGTTCTCTTTCTCTTCGTCTTCTGACCCGTGCAGTTTAAACGCGCCAGCACTCACACGCAACTACCAGATGCCCAACCACGGCATTGCTTCCGCTCAGGTTGTGCGGACAAAGGCCAGGGTGGTTGATAAATGTGGCTCCCTGAGATTACTAAACAAAGCATTCCAGCTTGTTGAAAAAGAGAACAGCCGCCCACTCACACACTCACCGGCTCCCATGTCTGGACTGGATCACAACTCCCGCAAACAGGACGCCTTTGTCGACTTTGGATGCGCAACTATTGGGTTTCCGCGGGATCCCAGCCAGCTCACCCCGCAGTCAGGGCAGTGTTTGCCTGCAGTTTGATGTCTCTTGCAGGCGTTGAAGTTGGAAGTGGATCCCGCAACAACCCGGACGTGCCGCTTCAAGTCCGAGAAGTTGTGAACACTCCTCGGATTTAGGACTTAACAGGGTCTTAAGGATGGACGGATTTGAAGTTATATAAATGTTTGACCTGGAACCTAAGGTAGGTAGGTACCTTATGATACTCATTCTCCAGTTGTTCCCGAACCAACATTGAAGACGTAACGTCTCAAACCTCTCTTCTCTTCAAGAGCATCATCAAGACTTCCACCCTTCAGACCCCGACTCCGCCTCCTCTGCTCCTCACAATGGCCCCCGAACTCCTTCGAATGACAAACCTCCCCGAGGTCATTAACTTCGTGACCACGCACCATGACACCTACCCAGCCATCTCCCCCTCCAACGCCAACCTCTCCGGCAAATCCATGCTCGTGACGGGCGCCTCCAAGGGCGTAGGCCGCACAACCGCCATCCGCTTCGCCATGGCCGGCTGCTCCAAGATCGCCCTGGCAGCCCGCTCCCCCCTCGCCGAAGTCGAAAAGGAAGTCAAAGCCGCCGCCGCCGCCGCAGGCCAACCCGAGCCCCAAGTCCTCTCCCTCAACGTAGACGTCACCTCCGACGAATCCGTCAAAGCCGCCGCCTCCACCGTAGCCCAAGCATTCTCCAACAGCCTCGACATCCTCGTCTCCAACGCAGGCTACCTCGAGCCCTGGATCCCCGTGACCGACTCCGACCCGTCCGAGTGGTGGCGCTCCTGGGAAACCAACATCAAGGGCACCTACCTCTGCGCCAAATACTTCATCCCGCTGGTCCTCAACTCCTCCCTCAAGACAGTCATCAACGTCTCCAGCCACGGCGCGCACGCCCTGCACCACGGCGCGTCGGCGTACCAGGGCGCCAAGTTTGCCATGTGCCGGTTTACTGAGTTTTTGGATCAGGAGTATTGTGATCGGGGGTTGGTGGCGGTTGTGGTGCACCCCGGGGGCATTCCGACGGAGTTGGCGTTGAATTTGCCGAAGCAGCATCATTCGTTTTTGGTGGACACGGTTGAGTTGGCGGCAGATGCGATTTTGTGGTTGGCGAGGGAGAGGAGGGAGTGGCTAGCGGGGAGGTATTTTAGTTGTACGTGGGATGTGGAGGAGTTTGAGAGGAGGAGGGAGGAGATTGTGAGTAAGGATTTGCTTAAGTTTAGGATGAGAGTCTGAGGGGCGGGAGAGATGATCTGGTTTCTTCAATAAACACTCCCTGCATCCCCATCTACCATGTTTAGCTATCGCTGCTGTGATTGGAGTTGTGACGTACAGGTAGCAAGCCCAGTCGCCTCAATTCTGCCCACTGCTCGCGGTCCACCTCAATCACCTTGACCAGCTCCGGCGTCGCATCCCACTGCTTTGCAACAAGATCCTCCGCCCCAATCTCCGTCCATCGACTCTCGTCCCACATGACATAGCCCCATTGCTGTACCGCTTCAGGGATGTATCCACCGTAGATGTTGGCATAGACGCCACGCCACAGGAGCACCCAGCCAAGAGGCGGTCCGTCAGGCGGCACGGCGTCGCCAGTGAACTCCATGGGATCCCTCCTCTCATCTGCCTCGTCCCGGGGCTTGGCGGGGAGCGAGTTGGTCAACTCTCGCCTGTCGTCTTGCGCCACCTCGCAAAGGGCGTCTTGCATCGGGGGATCCAGTTCGATGCGACGAGTCAGGTAGCCCTCTAACGTCTGTGCCAGTTCCGTGTGGTCGGTGATGGTGAAGAGGTGCGCGGCCACCGCGAGACCGCGTGAGAGTGTTCCGTCCAGATAGACTGGGTGCAAGTTGAGTCAGTCACCGGACAACAAGCCATCGATGGAGTGAAGAAAGGCTGCCATGTACGTACCATCATATTCGATATCCAAGTCGTACGATCCCTCGGGATTGGACTCGCCACACGGCGTCACGGCCTTGTAATCCTCACACCGAAAATCTTCCTTGACCTCGTCGAAGATGTCGACGTATCTGTGCCGGAGAAACACCTCGATGCACCCGACGGCCTCGGCTTCCCAGGGATCGAAGAGGCAGAAGAAGATCCCGTTGACCTGGTGGTGGCGGAATCCGCCCCGACGATCGTCATCGCCCCACGGATCATGTCGACCAAAGAGATGACAGTACGTCTCGCACCGGTAGAGGGCTCGGAAAACGCGAATCTCCTCGCTTCTGCTGAGAATGAAGTCTTGCCCGTCTCCCGCTGTGACCGGGTCTTCTGCTTCGTCGGATGGTAAGGACGAGGCAGCGTTTGAGAGATTCTCCAGCGCCCATCTGCAGTAATGGCGAGCCATGGGCTGAACGACGGAGGTGTGAAACTTGGCAAGCCACTGAAGATCGCTTGAGGACACCGCGGCTATGGCGGGGCGTGGTTGCTCGTTCGTCAGCATGGCACCGTAGTCGACAAGGAAGGCCTTGATGCCCTGGTTGGTCCGGACAGGGCCCAGAAGCGGCGCCCGAGACATCAGACAGGCATGGGCGTCGATGAAGAAGCCGTCCAGTTCGCGGCCGAGGCATGCTCGGAGGATCGAGTCGCGGTTCTCTCGGTATTGGGCGTGCATGACCGGCGAGGCGTGGATGAGCGCGCGCAGCGTCGGCAGGTCCGGCAAGTGCAGCAGGATCTTGTCCCGCAATTCGGCGGGCAGTGTCTCGAGAGAAGGAGAAGGGAGCGAGGCTGACATGTTGAGCTCCCCTTCCGCGTTGTCCATGTTTGCCCCGTCGGCAACCGTGTCGTCCGTGATGATAACCTGGAATGTTGAGATGGCCTACTCAAAGTGGCGCCGATTTTTGCTGTGCACATAGCCAAGTCGTAACATCTGTTTCAGTCCTGCTAGAGGTCGCATTGGGAAGGAACCTTGATCATCATGAATCGGATGCTTGAGCATAATAACAGAGAAGTGGCGAGGGGTTCATGAAAATGGACGAGGAAGGATCCAGGCGCGGACCACATAGGCACGGGGCCATCTTCTTATTTTAAAGAAAAATAAGACTACCTAGAGGAAGGCAAAAAACGGACTCACGTCACTATGACTCTACTGCCTGTGTTATCAACACCAATATTTTCTTCTCGCATTGGGCTGGGCGGGTACACGTGAACCAAGCTGCCCGGCAGCGGAGAGTTGGGAGCTTGGTTCAAAAGTGGACTGCAGCCGACCCCTTCCGATTCCCCAGTCCACGAAGCGGGCTGGGCCTGCCCGCTACGCCGGCTGTGCCTCCCTCCCTACCGTAGGTAAGGTAGTACAGTTGCATGTGATTTTCAAGCCTCCCTGTGAGGCACGGATCACTGCCGGCCGTGGATGACAGACGCCTTGACGAGGCTGCCAAAAGAACATCTTTAATTGGCGGCACACAACCAAGCCACTTCGGTCACACGTCCACGAAAATGTCTTTGGGCGTTAGGCAGACGCGGGAGCTGACTGGAGTTTGTCTGTCCTTACGAGGTTGTTGGTGCCCAACTCTCCTCAGATGAAATACAACGGCACTCTCTTTCCGAGTCTGTTTCTGTTGCAATCAGATTCCACCAAGAGTCGGCAACATCCAGGGCAAGCAGCTAACTGAACCTCACACCCTTTCACGATGGGCCATCCGCAAGGCAATGCTGCTGGGCCTGCGGGCCGAGGGGATGCAAGGGGAGATATGATGGCACCAGCACGAGGACCCCCCCACAACGAATACTTTGTCCCTAGGGACGGCATTGACATGGAAGTACTGTGTTCCAACATCTGCAGATATCTGGGGAACGACACCTTGGTGAGGCGTGGCACTTATGAGGTTTGTTGGGCCCCGGCCTCCACCCCCCTGCCAGTATTCCCAGCCAGAACAGAAGGAATTGCGTGCATAATTACAAGCAGCTAACTCACTACTTAAACAGAGCCCGGATGGAAAAATCACACAGGGATATTTCGTTACTTCTCCCGGGAACTTGACATCAGTAAGCTGACTAGCAGAAGTACCTACTCCGTACTTGTATCACGATTCTAACAAGGCCGGCTTCTTAGAACATCATAACGGAAATGAAAGCCGAGAGCATCAGATGGGAACAAGAGAAACGCGAGGCCCTGAAACACCGAAGAGAACTACAGTATAGTCCGAAGACTACGGGTCCCACATTCAGTGAACCACCCAGCACCTTCACCAGCAACATGGAATGCCGTGTGCCCCCCGGGAGGGCCGAGACCGTGACCGACTCTGGTTACGCATCTCGTTCTCAGGGACGGACCAAAACGCTGGTTGATACTGTCGCATATGAGACGTGGGAAACGGCATGCGGCACACGAGACAACGATTACGGAGCGGACGACGCGGCAACAGTGTATACAGCCGCCGACCACCTCGGTGAGGATCGGCTGGAGACATACAAGTCGGAACTTGCGGACAGTGTGTCAAAATGGCTGCAGACGCTCGACCTCCCTCCCGACGCCAGAGAGCGCATAACAGCTCTCTTGCCAAACCTCCTCAAGGGATATGCCTTGCGACTGGGCCAGCATTCGACCGCCAAAGCGGCAAATGAGGTCATGTACTTTGTCCACAAGTACAGACAGTAAGCACAAAATGGCACTGAGAATGTGAGATATCCTTGGGCTGACTGGAAATATACAGTGACATTGCTCGACGAGTTCAACAAACCTTGTTGGACGCTGACGACGAAATTTCGTCCTCTCGGATTCCAGAGCCAGAAGACCCAAAGACCATCCAGCTCAGGGTGCACAACTGGCTCGATGGGGTACCACCGGCCGAATACGACACCGGAGACTTCCTGATCGACAAGTCCGATCTGCGTCATCCTCTCCAGGTAGAGGAAGTCCCCTCCATGCCAGACCAGCAAAGGTACCGCGACGTGGCCTTCAGGTCTCCGGCATTCCAATGGCTTCTCGCCGCCATGGGCAAACAGGCCATCCTAGCGCCCCTCTCGCCAGACGACTCCATGGCAAAGCTAAGAGATCGAATTATTGGTTCCTTCCCCCGATCACAGGTCATCAGCAGCCGATCCGCAGCCCCGGTCTTCTCCACGGAGTTCAGCCTAGAGTGGGACATCGCCGCCTTCATGCACGACGAGTACCCCGAAACACGGGGCCGAGCCAGGCTTGGAGACGTCATCACCATCACAGGACCCGGTACGGATGCCCAGGCCCTGACTTGCTCCGAGTACCTCAACCAAACTTGGCCCTGCACGGGAGCGGCAATCTTGGCCGCCGTCCAAGAGGCATTCGACGAAGAGCAGTCAGCCCCTGGGACCCGCACAACAGTTGCCAGAGAGCTGCCGGACAGAACCAAAATCAGTGTCAGCATTTACCAGGGATCGTTTACCGCACTTGTCCATGGCACATCGGACGCCATCGTCGAAACGGCGGAGCAGATTGCGTGGCTCGCCTGTGCACTGGGGTCCAGCAGCGAGGAGAAGGTTCCAGGGCAGCTGACGCACTGCGCACCATTTGTCAAGACGATCGCTTGTGTGGGCAAGAACAGTTGGGTGGCTCGTATCGACTTCAAGACCACCTATCCAGAAGGACTGTCTGGTTCCCCTGCCCCGAATGGCAGCTGCTGGCGGAGCATGTTCAGAAACCCGGTGGTGGTGGCTGGCTATCCCATCCGTCAAAGACCGCTCAGGGGCACAGGTCTTGAGATCCCCCTCCACATAATGGCCGGGCTCGTTCAAGGCCGCCGTGTCCACGACTTCCTGGGCAAGACATACATCAAGGGATTCTCGTCCATGCTCGTCGCGGTGGAGCAGGTTGATGGCGTTTACATCTGGCACCACTCCTACAACACCGATGGGAACAGGGTTTCCTATCTTGACGTTGACGACACAGAGATGGGCACGATATCGGTCCGTGAGTTGGAGACGGCACGGCACATTGTCGGATGGTGTAGCAAGGCGAGCATCTGGGCAGGTGAGTGCGATTTCGAGGTTACTCACTGGCAAATCAACGCCACTGACGCCATTGAGCAGGATCATCTGGGGCCAGTTACGCCGTCAAACGCTCCAGACTGCCGCACGCAAGTCGAGACTTTGCACTGGAGAAGGTCTCCCTCTCCTGTGGCCAGATCCTCACTGGAGGGTGTACCTTCGGCATCGGCAAGAAAGACATACCGATTCACATCTCCAGGGCCGGGTACATCGACAAACTGAGATGGATCTCACAGAAGCGTGTCGTTTTCTGGGACGAAGCTGACAAGCGCGGTTGGATGGTGGACGGAAGCAGCGCCTTGCTTCACCTCCTGCGTGGCTCGCTGGAACACTCACAGACCGACAAGTTCAGATCCCAGTTCCTGTTCGACTTCGCCAAGCTTAAGGAACGCGATTGCTCGAAACACGACGCAGCTATCGATGTCCTCCTTGACCCAAGACACCGCCGAATGCCGGTTTACCCGGCCAAGGAGGAGACACACAGCGAGACGGTGACAACAGCGAGCGGCGCATCCGAGACAGTGACCAAGACCAAGACGACATACAAGACCCTCGAGGACACGGTCGAGGAACTGTACGAGTGCCTCGAGAAGATGATAGATCACAAGTCTCGGATCGAAAACCCCAAGGGTTTCAACGCCAAGGTTCGGCTGCGTCGCCATCTCGAGGGCTGGGACTTCCGAGACTTGGTGGTACACGCAGACCCCTTTCACCTCCGTGTGGCAACGCTCCCTGCTTGTGCCTTCAGTTGGGTCGAGCTCACGAGGTCCACCCAAGTGGTCACATTGTTCGGCCGGGGCTTCGGGGAGCTGCGCACCCCGGCGGCTGAGTCGAACAGAAGGGCCTGTTCAACCTGGCGTTCCGTCCCCAAGGACAAGTACTACCTCTGCGCGGGCCTTGCCGATCTTCAAGAGCTTGTCAACGACCATGGCGGGAATACGGCCAAACACGGAGTCATGCTCGCACCGGGACTTGCTTGGGTGAATCCCTTCGTCAACAGGAGCCCATTCTCCCAGTGTCCCTGCGAGGCCGCGGGAATGCTCGAACCATACCAAACCCACAGCAGTCCAGTCCAGCAACTCGTTCCGTCGAAGCTGAATGGCCTGTTGAAGGGAGGGCCCTTGGACTTTGACGGGTGCGAAAACGGGGCGGTCATCTTTGGCCAGGGATGGGCATGGCCTGAGAGCGGGGAGCCGATCTCAGTGGATGACCCGACAATCCCACAACAACGACCTTCCCCGGACGACACTATCAGAGCATTGGGGCCGTTGGGTGCAACCGCCCCAAGCATCACTGGATCGTCTGCCTCTCACGCTAGCGACTCTCTCCCGCCGCCGCCCACGTCTACCACGCCCATGTCAACACCCTCCGGTTCGTCCGCTGAACAAGTCAGCAACGATACTACTACCGCGGTGCCGTTGAAGTCGGACCACGCGAAGCATGATATGAGACAACAAAGCAAGCTTCCATATCCAGGCACGCCACCGGCAAATGCCCCAGTGGTGACTGGACTGGACGGAGAGCCCGCTTCCTCCACAGACAAGAAAAGGCCATCTCTGCGACAACGAGCTTACAATCTGTCCATTGTTCAGAAGATGAAGGGCCGTTCCAAACATAGCACGGCGGAGGACGGAGCGAAATAATAATTAAAGGGGGAAGGGGGAAAGGTGAAGGGGAAAGGGGGAAAGGGGAAGGGGGAAGGGTCGTGGCCGTTCCTGTAACTAAGGTACCTTATATAGCTCCAGCCACTCGTTTTTCCTCCGACCTCTCTGAAGACCTATGTTTTACAGGCTTCAAGTCTGGGCTGGACGAAGAGTTCAAAAAAGTTCCTCACACTATGACAATGCCGGACAGCAACAGAACCGTGGCGAGGGAGCGCAAGATCCGGGCCCATATTATTGGGAAGAGGCTGAACCCAGCCGATACTGCTGACCGCAACAGTCCCAGCCGTAACTGGGACAAAGAATTGGTGACGGAGCGCTTGGAGTATAAGGCCAAGGTCAACAAGCTGGACGCGGCCCATCAAACTACAAATGGGCCGGCGTTGGCTGCTAAGCGGTGTACGACGAAGGATCCCGAGATGAGGCAGGGAAGGGTTCGTACACGGGCACGGGACGGTCTCTTTGAACTTGAACAGCTTTAGTTAGGCAGTGAGGAGTTTTCACCTAGAGGCTCCCGGTCTTAATCCCAAAACGCATTATTCTTTACTGATGCTTTTTTTCAAGGAGCTATAGAATAAACAAAACTAGAAAGCTACAAAACTACGACGTGGTACCAAAGAAAGCAGCCTTCTCTAGACAACTTCGATATTGTGTCCCACGTCGCCATTGCAACCTCAGTATGCAAACTCTTGGCCCACTAGCTTCTCGCTGAGCTTCCACAGTCTTTCGGCCTCGATGGGACTGGTAGCCCACGGCTTGACTGTCTCGGTCCACGGGTCGGCAATATGCGAGTCCTGGAGGTAGGCGCCGTTATAACCTGTATAATAGGTGGAGTCCAAGATTAGCGTCACGGCTGTGCAAAAGGAAGGAATACACGCTTCGGCTGCGCTCTTACCTTCCAGGCCGGGGTGGAACGCGGCGAAGACGTGGGTGGCAATGCCCTGGTCCTCGGTCTTCCACTTGAACTCTTCCCAGCCCTCCTTGTTACCCATGGCCCGATCAGCTGCCCCTGAGCAACGCTGTCAGATACGCCGGCTGTGTGCGTGATTTTTAAATTCTGTTGGGCGGAGGAATAAGCTTACGCATTTCAGGCACCTCGACTTCCAGGTTGAGGTGGTCGGCCAGATGGGTGAGAATGACGCCAGGATGCAGGCTGTAGGCGCGCAGGCCTCTTGACCCGAGCTTTTCTGCGAGGGACAACGCCATGAGCATATTCGCCGTCTTGGACTGTCCATATGCTCGCCATTTGTTGTAGTTTTCCCCTCCCTGTGTTTTGCCCCGTTAGCACTCTTGCGTCTGTCCCATAATTATCAATAAGATTGATGAGCAGCCTCACATGGAAATCCAGGTCGTCAAATCGCACTGGGCTCATCCGGTGGCCGTCACTGCTAACACTAACCACTCTGGGTGTGCGGGCGGCCAGGAGCTTGCCCATGATCAAGTTGGTGAAGAGGAAATGGCCGAGGTGGTTGGTCCCAAAGTGGCTCTCGAACCCATCCGTGGTCAGGGCAAAGTCCACCCCCATGATGCCGGCATTGTTGACGAGCACATCAATGTAGGGCACGTCCTCCCACGAGTTCACCTCGGCAGCGGCTTCTCGGACGGCCGCCAGCGAGCCCAGGTCCAGCCGGAGAACACGCGTCTTGACGTCCGGGTTGGCCTTGGTGACGGCATCGGCCGTCTGCTGGGTCTTGGCCGTGTTGCGGCCGGCGAGGATCAGGAGGGAAGGGTTGCCTTTGGCGATGGCCCCGACAAAGTGAGCGCCGAGTCCGCCCGGTGAGACGCCGGTGGTTAGAATGACCTTGCCCCGGATGTGGTCGGCCAGTTCCTGCACGAGCTGCGAACCTGTGGTGTTGAAGTCGTACTGGCTCGGCATTGGCGTCTCTTGACTTATGTTGCGGGTAGTATGGGAGATGAAGATGCCTGAAGAGATTTCTTTTGAAAGATGTCTGGTGCACTGTGTGAGAGGCGACGGACTCCTACCGATGGAACTTGGTTTCGATTCGGCTCTAGGTATTTATACTCAAGCTAGGCAGGTACCTGGACGTTGGCCTGCCTTTTAGGCCCCGTCCAGCGTCTGCAGCCGATTCCGTGTGCGGTGTTTGCATTGTGTAAACGCCGATGTGACGTAATTGTACATGGGATCGTAGGATTGCGCATCGCCGTGCTGGAGATCTAACAGGTACCAGGTAGGTATGTCGCCGCGGCGTGGTAAGGGCAGGCGTTGCTTGAGACAGTTCTTTGGTCGTCGCGGCACGGCGAGACGGTTTGGCCGGTTATCTCCGAAGGCGGAGTGCAAGGGGGGAGGTACTTCGTAAGCAACCGAACCTCTTTGAAAGCACTTGGCTCTCCAATCTCGAGTTGACGGGCCCAACAATTTGGCCTCAGCATCTTGATTTGATGATAAGCCTGAAGGTTCAGCTTCGAATGCTCAAGCAAGACGTAGGATAGAATGTGATTAGGATGTTCCAACGTCTTTTAGGAGCGGACTTTGTGAGATGCCACACGGCCCACGGGCAGCTCGGGGATAAATCAGAGGTCGGCGATAAGAGTGAAGATGGCATCAGCTCGACCAACAACTTCAGGTAAAGATAAGGTAAGGCTTGCGGAATTATGTCACGCTTCCACATCCAGCCACTGCTTTCCGTCCCTGCCACAATGTTGGCCGTATAACGGACGTCTCAGAGCTCAAAAGGGCAGTTCTGAACTTTGGACAAATTATAAACAGACAACCGTGCCGGCTTGCCCTATGCAGCTGGGCCGGGCCCCTGGCACGTTCCATTTTGGAATATGCACCTACCGGGCTACCTAACCGACCTAGGTAGGTTATTAAAGTACTCCAGTTGTTTATCACATTGTCTATGACATCAAGAAAACTCTCAAACACTATGACAATGCCAGACAGCAGAGCCCTCCTCCTGGACCCCCGGGCCGCCCCCCGCCTTTGAGCTAGAATAAAGTGTATCTTCATGTTGGTCTCAAGTATCGAAAGCCGCCAGATCTTGGGGGAAGGGCTATATTTATTGAGGACCACTATATAGGTTAGATCGCCCACAACATTGAACAATCTGGTTCTCGAGTAAACATTCTGATCACGGTAGTTCCTGCACAACCAACCATCATGTCGTGTCCCGAGGCCAGCATCCCAAGCTCCGAGGACCGGCCGGGTTCGCCGGACTCTTTCACACCTGACCTATCGGACGACTCTTACCTGAAGACATGTGTACCGTGTACGTGGTAAGTAACGTGGAGAAGACGACTAGTTCAAGGAGATGCTTACCGCGACAAGAATGCCGAATAGCAAGAGAACCGTGGCTAGGGTACGAAAGATACAGTCCCATCGAGCAAAAAGACGAGACCCAACCCCTCGTCGCTCTCCCCCTCCCCTCCCCGCCAGGCGCCGGTGCTGTCGCCGCCCCCACCGTCGCCGCCCCTCCCATCGCCCCTGTCGCCGCCCCCGCCCCCTCCGTCACCGCCCGCCCCCCCATCCGGAACCGTAGCCAGGGAGCGAAAATACAGTCCCATTGAGCAAAGAGACGAGACCCAAGCGACACCAAGAGACGTACCAATTGGACCTCCGTGGTGGTGGGAGAGCATAAGGCCTACAAAGCGAAGGTCCAGGAGCAGGACCTTGAGGCAGCCAAGAGAGTGCAAGAAGGGTCGACCAGTCTCGCAAGGGATAGTAAGAGGGAGGCCCCTAAGACTCAAAGAAGACTTGGGGAACAAGCCCTGGCCGCGCGATGATAAGAACTGGTTTGTAGCTGCATAAAGGTAGATACGTCAACCTTAAACCCCTTAGATTCCTAGCAATCAACGTTTATACTAACTTGTCTCTACAACAGGGCTAGAATCGCAAGGCTTCATTTACTAACATATAGAGGTAGAGCGTCTAGTGTACAAGGTTAAGGTCAACGAATTAGCTCTTATCTCTTCTTTTTTCTAAAAAAAAAAAAGTAAAAAAGAAAAAGAGAGAGAGAGAAAAATAGCGAAAAAGTAAAAAAAAAAAGTAAAGAGGAAGTATAAAAGAGAAAGGGGAAAAGAAAGAAGAAAAGAAAGGGAAGAAGAAAGAAAAGGAAATAAAGAAAAATAGAAATAA
The DNA here is from genome assembly GCA_023628475.1 of Chaetomiaceae sp. PF1801. NCBI lineage: Eukaryota > Fungi > Ascomycota > Sordariomycetes > Sordariales > Chaetomiaceae > Chaetomiaceae sp. PF1801. Next base: position 223,779 of record JAMAKQ010000017.1, read on the forward strand.
AGAAGTAAAAGGAAAGAAAAGAAAAAAAGAGAAAATAGAAAAGAAAAGAAAAGAGAGAAAATAGAAAAGAGGAAAGAGGAAAGAGGAAAGGTAAGAATAAAAGAGGAATATATCTTTAATATTAAATATCTAAATATCTTAATTATTTTAGTGTTTAATAAGGTTTAAATAAGTTAGAATTTAAAACGAATAGATATTTATTCCTAGAAAGGGACTACCTAGTGAATAAGTGGAGTTGTATTTGTACCTTATCTAGAAAGATTAGGTGACTCTGACTGACTGATTGAGAGGGGGTCTAATTAAACGAGTGACTGAATTGAGTGTTTGAGAGGGCTCTGATTGAATCTAAGTGGGTGTAAGATGCATGGGAAAGAGGGAAAAGGTCGGAGTTCCTGGCCACGACTAATTAGGCCCCAGTTTTAAACCACTCACACGACCAGGGGTGTTCCTTCCAGTCCGACCACCTAACTTACCTTACCTTACTAGTGGGACTTGGGATATTGTTTACCCGTTTTTGTCGATCACCTTAGTAATGTTGACGCCATCACATCGTAGATGTGTAATCTGGAACTTCAAAACGAATATCGAGACAGTTCCTGACCGCGAGAATACCATATAGGTACCTGCCTACCTGAAGGTACTCAAAAGTAACAGCTCACAGCTTCCTTCTTCCGACACAGTCTCAGAAGCAGGACAACGGCACCGGCATCTGTGTCCACAATGACGATCGGCATCTTTCCAGCCTCGGGTGGTCTTGGGACCAGCACCTACACTCACCTCCTCAATCTGGTCCCCAATGACCAAGTCATCCTCATCAGCCGGTATCCCGAGAAGGTACCCCGTCCCTACCTCGACGCCGGCGTGCAACTCCGTCAAGCCTCCTACGAGAGCACCCCGTCCGAGCTGGAAAACGTCTTCTCGGGCATCGACATCCTTTTCCTGATCTCCTACCCGAGCCACGTCCACGAGTACAGAACCAAGGTCCGTACCTCCACCCCTCTACCTCCATGTCATGTTCCCAACCCCTGAATCTAACACACCTCAGGTCCAACTCCCCGCCGTAGACGCCGCCCTCCGCGCAGGCGTCACCCACATCTTCTACAGCTCCCTCGCCTTCGCAGGCCACTACGGCACCACGTCCCTCGCGGAGGTGATGCAAGCGCACCTCGACACGGAGCGGTATCTCGCCCAGCGCGCTGCCAGCTCCGACTCAACCGATCGTCCATTCAGCTACACCTCGATCCGCGAGGGGCTGTACGCCGAGTCGACGCCCATTTACACCGCCTTCTTTGACCCGCGCGATCTTTCGTCGTTGCACGACGGGGCGGTGTGTATCCCGCACGATGGGATTGGGCCGGGTGTGGCGTGGGTTAAGCGCGATGAGCTGGGTGAGGCGTCGGCGAGGTTGATTGCGAGGTTTGCCGAGGAGGGGAGGGAGGTGTTTCCGTGGGTGAACAAGGTTGTGTTGTTGACGGGGTCGAAGGTGTGGTCGCTGAAGGAGACTGTTGGGGTGCTGAGTGAGATTGCGGGGAAGGAGGTCAAGATCAGGGAGGTGTCGGTGGATGAATATGTCAAGCTGCCGAGGGTGTTGGCGAAGTTTGGGAAGGAGGAGCTGGCGAGGACGTGGGCGACTGCGTGGGAAGCGATCAAGGCTGGGGAGACGGCTGTTGTGTCGGAGGAGTTGGGCAGGATCTTGGGGAGGGAGCCTGAGGGGTTTGAGGTTGCGGTTAAGAAGCACTTTGCTTGAGACCGATGGAAGGTCAGTCCGGATCGGAGAAACCGGAGCTGACTCGGGCTGTTCTCAGCTCCAGTTAGCTCCAACGTCCTTCTCGCGCTAACCAAATCAACGCCAATTTCACTTGCAAGGATCGAATTCTAGCCGACAATCTATCGCCACTAGACGCGCGCCAATTCTCTTTCTGGGCATGAAAACACCCCATTGTCTCCCAGCTGAACTCGAGATGCCATGTTCTGGACCGAGCCCTCCGCCAGGCGTGCCCATTTGGAGCCGCACCGCTCGAGCAGGGACGACGGGCATAAAAATTGACGACTTGTCCTTTCCTGCTTTCCAAGTTCCATCGTCCCAAGGTCAGACGCTCTTTCTGTTCCCAACCCTCTTTTGGGATGTCCTCCTTCCTTTTGAGTTTACGGCTCCTGCCGTTGTCCGCTCTTTTTTTGACGTCAGTCTCTGCTTTTCCGAGCGGGAAGGTCACCCGAGCTGATCCTGGATTTACCCTCCTCGGCTGCTTTACGGACAATGACGCCGGCCAGCGCGCCCTCGGCGCGAGCAGCACCGCGAGCGATGACATGACCATCGACAAGTGCGCCGTCTTCTGTTCCCGCTTCGAGCTCTTCGGTGTCGAATACGGTCGCGAGTGTTACTGCGGCCACACATTCCTTTCCAGCAGCACCCTGGTCGCCAGCACCGAGTGCTCGTTCCCTTGCCCTGGCGACGCCCAGAGCGAGGCCAGATGCGGCGCTGGCAACCGGCTCAATATCTACCGCAACCCCAATCCCGCCCTCCTGGGACCGGCATCCCTGCCGGGCATCACGTCTCTGGGGTGCTTTGTCGACAACGGGAACCGGGTCCTGCCGAACAAGATCATCAGCACGGCGGACATGACGGCGGCCAGGTGTGCCGAGAACTGCGCCGGCTTCGACTACTTCGGCACCGAATGGTCCTCCGAGTGTTACTGCGGCAATGTTGCCCCGGCCGTCCCGGCGCCTGCTGCCGAGTGCTCCATGCCCTGCTCTGGCAATGCCGACGAAGCCTGTGGAGCTTCCCTGCGCTTGAACGTTTACAAGTTCGATTCGGCTTCATCAACTGAGACTACGCCTACCACATCACAGTCTACGACCGCCTCGGCCCTCCCCACAGTCTCGGGGTTCGAATACCAAGGTTGTTACACCGACAACGTCCCCCAACGCGTCCTCGGAGGCAAGACGATTGCCGATCCTGCCATGACACTCGAGAAGTGCGCTGCAACCTGCAGTGCCGGTGGCTATGCTTGGTTCGGCGTCGAGTACGGGTCTGAGTGCTACTGCGGCGCGACCCTCGATGCCGGCAGCGTCAAGACCACGGAGGGGGACTGTGCCATGACCTGCAGCGGCGACCAGGCACAGATCTGCGGCGGTCCTAACCGTATCAATGTTTTCAAGAACCCGACGCTTGCTGGCGGGACGACCAGCAACCTCGCTTCCATCGGCGACTTCCGGTATCAGGGGTGCTGGACGGACGATGTGGCCAACCGCTCGCTCAAGGATGTCGACTACCGAACCGACGACATGACGGTTGAGAAGTGCGCGGAGCGGTGCAAGGAGTACTTGTACTTCGGCCTCCAGTACGCTCGCGAGTGCTACTGTGGCAATGACCTCGGTGGGCAGGCGGCCGCCGCGGAGAAGGAGTGCAGTATGCTGTGTGGTAAGCTGAATCCCCCTTAAGAGGGTCGTTCGGCATCACTGACTTGTTCTTAGTGGGAGCGTCGACGGAGTGGTGCGGTGGCCCTGTCAGACTGAACGTGTACTTGAAGATGATTGCGTCGACATTCAGTTCCAGCGCCGCGGCCACGGCCGTTCCCTCGAGCACACCTGCCTCTGGGACCGAAACTGCCACCTCGTCCCTGACATCGGAGTCCACCACAGCTACCTCGGAAGAGACCACCAGCGTCACTTCGTCCCCGGCATCTGAGGGGGCAGCATCCAGCGAAGCAATGAACATCACAGCTAGCGCCTCAGTGCCATCAACAACCAGTGGCGCCAGCTCTGAGACTTCCTCTTCGGACGTCCTTGCCTCAACATCCACCTCGTTCACGACAACCCAGGGGCCAGACCTCACCACCATCACCAGCTGCCCCCCGACGCCCACATACAACGGATACCCCGAGTACTGCTATGCCGCCGGCGGTCTCCCTACGGGGTGCGAGATGCTCACTCGTAATGTGCCGTCTCAATACATGAGCCAGTATATCAGCAACTGCCAGCGCTCCCTAACACTGTACGGCATGACACCCGCCCCTTCGGCAAGCGCCTGCTTCCCGACATCCATCGCCCGCAATCCGCCCAACGCCGCGGCCGCGAGTTCGACCATATCGAGCGTGTACCAGTGCCTGCGGGCGCCGTCGGCAGGCCTCATGTGCAGCTACGACGCCTCCTGCTCGACTGGCACATACACGGTGGGCCAGGTCCCGTCTCCAGCCCCTTTGCCTTGGGTCGGGGTCAACATGGTTGAGGACGGCGGTTTCGAGTCTGGCACGCTGAGCAAGTGGACACTCGGCACTGGCGGGGCCAACTTCGACACCTCGGTCAGCACGGCGAGGCCAAAGACAGGACGGTACAGCCTTCTGCTGCACTTCAACAACGGCGCCGCCACGGCGCAGACGGTCTCGTCTTCTCCGGTCCACGTCGTGCCCGGCGCGCAGTACCAGTTTATGCTGTCGTTTCAGCACACCAACGCGGCGGCCTTGACGTCGCTGTTCCTGTTTGTGTATCCTTCCACCGCGGATCCGACGATATACCAGCAAGTCCCGCTGTCTGGGGCTGTGAATGCGTGGGCGACGACGACCAGGACGTTCACTGCCACGTCGTCGTTTGTGCAGCTGATGATTTCGTTTCAGGGGAGCGTCACGTCGCCTTATGGCAGCACGGCAGGTATGGACGATCTTTACGTTGATGACATCTCCTTGATTAGGGTTGCTTGAGAGATGTAAAGCTGTGTCAGAAGGGGGAACAGGAGGGTGGCAAGGTCCAATAGCGCTCTATTCCTGGCACTAATATCGCCTCTACACTATATTGGGGGCTAGATTCCGAATATCTCAGACGCAATCTCATCCAAGAATTATCTCTACGGGGTATACCGGCCAACATCACCCCCCCACGACCCCGTGAACCCGTTCGCCGTGACCACATCCGTCCCGTTCGCCAACCTCAACGTCGCGTACGTGTCCTTACTGCACAGCCCAAACGCCTGCAACCCCGCCGGCGTCTCCTTCACAAAATGCATATACTGCTGACACAGCCCCGAGCACCCCTGATACCCCGGCCCGCTGAAGAACGCCCAACTCGCCGACGCATACGTGTGGATCTCCTTCCCGCCATTGACATAATTCGCCATCCCCATCCGGCACCTCTTATCCCCCTGCCCACACCACGCAAACGTCGGATCGCCCCACCCGGCCTCGTCCACCGTCCACGGCGCGGGGACAACCATCGGGTTGTTGTCGCCCTGGTCGTAGTTGGTCTCGCTCTGCAGGAGGCTGACCATGACGTTTTCGGCTTTGCGGAAGTTGAGCTGGTACAGCCACCAGTGCTCTGATCCCAGGCCGTGGAGCCAGGTGCCCTTGGTGGACTCGACGAGGACGCCGCGGCCGGCAGCGATGGTGCTGCCCCCGTCGAAGTCCTCCGAGATGTGGTCTGCCACCCAGTTCCAGACGTTTTCAATGTACGCTGACGATGTCTTGGCGAGGTGGATGCCCATGAACGCGGCTTTGCACTGGTTGGAGGCGTCGCGGCAGGTGTCGGTCAGGGGTTTGGCGCCCCGCGTCCCGCCCACGGTGACGAGGCTGTTCCATAGTGCGATGTCGCCTGGGTTGGTACCCGCGAGATGAAACTGCAGGATAATTGCCCCGGGAAGGACATCGCCGACAGTGAACCTCATATCCTGAATCTGCGCCACACCAGTTTCCCCAGGCTTGCCCACCTGCACCACAGGCTTGGGATTCTTTTCGTCTTTGAAGTACGACCCGTACCCGACAATGGTCGCCCACCCTTCGCCCACGATCCGGCTGCCGGCGGGGATGAGCAGCGTCGAGTCGACGCGGTACTTGCCAAACGGAAAATAGGCGATCTTGTTCTGGGATGCGGCCAGCGCCAGGATGGCGTTGAGCGTGGCCGACTCGTCGATGGTGTTGTCGCCGAGGACTTTGCGGCCGCCGTTTTGGGCGGGGTCCTTCACGTTGAGGAAGGAGGTGACGGGGGTGGTGGCGTAGTTGGGGGCGGGGATGGCTGGGTACCGGCCGCCTGGGGCGAGGGAGGCGGGGCGGGAGAGGGATGAGGAGGTGGTCGGGCCGTAGATGGGGTTGCGGTTGACTGTGTTGGCGTAGGTGAACTGCGCGAGGGTGGGTTGCGAGGGGAGGACGAAGGTGCCTGGTCCCTCGGCGATGTTGCTGCCCGTGTCCTTGCTCAGGTTCTCGATGAGGTAGTTGGGCCAGACGGTCGTCTTGAGGGTGACGCCCGAGTTGATGGACTTGGCGTCGATGAGGCCGATCCAGGGGTTGCCGCCCGTGTTGAGGACGCCGGTGCCGACCGTGTCGAAGGTCGGGTTGATCAGGCTGATGGTGTTGCCGCCGTCGATCAGCATGCCGACCGTGTTCTGGTAGAAGTAGATGCTCTTGTAGACGGCCTGCTGGTGGCCGTTGTGCCAGATGCCGGTCTGGCCGCCCTCGATGCGCACGTCAGACACGGTGAGGGTCGAGCCCCGGCCGAGGCGCATGCCGGAGTGGCCTGCGCCGTTGACCGAGTAGGGCATGCGGATCTTGACGTTCTGCAGGTGGGCGGCTTGGGCCACGCCCCACCAGAGAGCGACGAAGGGGGCGTTGCCCGGGACGTTGGTGGTGTCGAGGACGATGTTCTTGAGCGCGACAGCGAACGACAACTCGCCCTTCTCATTCGTCGTCGGGTCCTGACCGGAGAACAGGATGCCGTCGCTGGGAAAGCCAGGGGCGGCCTTGATGACCGGAGGCTGGACAAGACGGTTAGCGGATGCCAGTGATGATCTCAGGACGACTTGCGTTGGTAGCATCTCCCATGATGATGGTATCGGTGTTCATCTTGATGGTCTGGCTGACGAGGTACTCGCCGGGCGGGATGTAGACAACCTGTACCACGATCAATGTATGCTCTGTTTACCTCGAATGAGCAACTTACCCGAGGCTGGCTCGCAAGCCACTGCCCGTGCCGTTTGGCGCCGTTGGTGGCCGAGTCGATGGCCGCTTGGATGCCGGCGCCATCGCCGGGCGTGACGGCGCGATAGACCTCGTACACATAGTCGCCGTCAAGGTCGGGCGCGTAACCGCGGACATTTCCAGTGGTGTGGTCGATGTTGGCATACCAGAAGCTGGTCTTCGCGTTCTGTCGGGCGACCACATCGGGTGTCGCGTTGCCGGCAGACTTGGGAGCAGGCGATGCTGACACCAAGCAAGCGGCCGCAGACAGCAGCGCTGCTAGCAGTTTTCCGTGCATCATGTTGTTTTGTCGTCCAGCTGATGATGATGGTCCTTCAGCTGATGATGACGGGCGATCAACTGGATGATCCGGTTGTTGGGGGACTGGAATTGCCGATCCCAACAGCGGACATCGGTCAATGAAATAACAAGAACCATTTCAACCAGACGATGGCACCAGCTGCCAGACCATTGTCCTTAAGATGGAAGGTCGCCATGTTTCCAATGTCGAGCAACCCCTCTCCTCGGCCATCCGCATCAGCACGGCCTAGCTTCCCCACAATTCCCTGGTGAAGTTGCTTTCCCAAGCGCGTGGATCTGAGTAAGGGGCAGGTTTGGGATGAGATGCAACCCAGAGGTCGCGGCACCCCGGCCAGGTTGTCCTCCACAAGAGATTTTGCTAGCGAAATGCTACGAGCCGCCCAATTACAGCAAAGTTCCGGCAGCTTGGTCGGCGAAACTCCACTCTAGGCACCAGCATTTTGTGTCGAGCATAATTCAGACAGTCTTCAGGCCCGAAGAGGAGACCCTTAGTAATTACGGAATACGCCGAATAAACGCCAGGAAGAGGTTTTCTTGCAATTACTCCAACCTCCAGGCAGTGACCAAGACAAAGATCTTGTACAATGTCGAGAAGAGGAAAGGTCCGGTATCATCTTGTAACCTCAGGTCCTGCAATACAACATGAAGTCAGACACCCGACTTGTAAGCCGCGGGATTGCCTTGGTTTGACCTCGACTGGGGCCCTGTCTTTGCGCTCAAGGCTCTCAGAAACATTCAAGAAATGATATGGCCTTGGCCTTCGAGATCGAGAACATGGTTACATGAAAGACTGGCCGACTCAACCAGGCCTTGCCGACTCCTTCGGCCCGGCAACCGATGCCTGCCGAGGTCTCCACCACTCTGGCCGAACTTCCGGACATGGAAGGTCTGTGGGCCCCGGCAGCTGTTATTATCGTTACGCCGTTGATGAACATGGTCATTCCCTCTCGGTCCTCAGAAAAGGGATTACTTCTCTTAAACCCATTCCCGCAGCCAACTCTTCCACATACGACCATACCTACAAGAAAATACGGGATCCCGTCCGCTCTCCCTTAGTCAAGCTTGTAAGGGCCAGATTAGTAGTTGGGTCGGTGACGACCAGCGAATCCCTGGTGTTGTATGTTTTTTTCTGTCTTTTCTTTTGATCCCTTTTCTCTCTTTTTCCTTCCTTTTCCTCTTCCCTCGTTAAACCGTTCTCCCATTAGTTATATAAAGAGAGCAGTACAGTTCAACCCTCTATTTGTTTATTAGCGCGGCACATTTAGAGTATCAATACTTTTCTTATCGCCTTTTTATATAACTACGCTAATAAACAAACAAGGGTTGAACTATAAAAATGAAGCTGCGGATATAAAGACCGGTTTACATTATTTGCTGTCGAAGGGAACCAAGCGCGGAGACTATCTGTGTGTTTACATGCCTCGTCGGCGGAACTTTGAAGCGCATGTGCCCAAATGTGTCCGAAACACACAAGGTCGCTTGCCCTTCTGCGTTTAACTTGCTGTGGGTTCTCTAGGTACTTTGTCCATCTGCAACTGCTCTCTCTTCTCTGTCCTGCCTCTTCATTCACGAGGAGCTGTTCCCAGCCTGGGTCACATCAGCTGAGGTGGACCGTCAAGTCTCTGCAAGTCTCTATTTTGCCGAACAGTTGTGAAGCTACCAGGTTACTTCCCGTGTCGTTCAGTTCCGTCATCCTCTCCCATATCGGTAGAAATGACCAACTTCACCATCAATATCGTCTCAGACAACGTCTGCCCTTGGGTACGTTCGCAGCACCCACCTAATCAATGACCCCTGAATCCGAGGTGACTGAGACTCCGGGTCCGTAACACATAGCTGACCCGAGAGACGAACAGTGCTACATCGGCAAAAAAAAACTCGACAAAGCCATCGAGCTGTACAAGAAAGGCTACCCCGGCGGCAAGGACGACACCTTCACCATCTCCTGGTCCGCCTACTACCTGGACGAGACGTTACCCAAGGTCGGCGTCCCGCTGCTGGAGCGTATGGAACAGCGCTTTGGCGCTGAACGCCTGGACGCCATGCGGGAGCGTCTGCGCAGCTTCGGAGCGCAGGAGGGTATTGAGTTCAGCTTCAAGGGGAAGATTGGGAATACCCGCGACTCGCACAGGCTTATTCATTTTGGCAAGACCAAGGGGAGTGAGGTGGAGAATCGGGTTGTGTTGGAGCTGTTCCGGGATTACTTTGAGGGGACGGGCGATATCACCAGCGAGGAGACGCTTGTCAGGGTGGGCGTGAAGGCTGGGATTGCTGAGGCGGAGGTGAGGGAGTGGTTGGAGCGCGGGAAGGGTGGGGACGAGGTAGATGCTAAGGTGTGGGAGGCGAAGGGTAGGGGTATTCGGGGGGTGCCGCACTACATCTTTCAGGGGAAGTATGAGGTGGGCGGTGCGCAGGATCCCCAGCAGTTCTTGGAGGTGTTTGCTAAGGTGAAGGAGGAGGAGCAGCGACGCCAAAATTGAACATGTATCAACACTGCCCGTCCTTCCCCTGCCAGGAACTGCGTGTTGAATATAAGGCTACTGCCCTCACTCCGGTTGCAACGAGCAATCGGGGCGAACTGTTTTATCACTGCGGCTTCTCTTCCACTGGCATGGTGCAAGTGCAATCATTTGAAAAAAAAAATTAAAAAAAAAAAAAAAAAAGAGAGAGAGAGAGGGAAAAGAAAAAAGAGCTCGAACGAGAAGCATCCAAATTCAAGGACTCGATATTCAAAGTCTACGGAGTACCTAATTATCCTAGGTTGCAGTCTCATTTAGGAATCCCCAAAGGCAACAGAACACTGCAATATCACAGCCCTCCCATCAAGCCACCACCACCCCGATTTTATGTCAAAAGTCAGAATCCGCAACTGGATACAATCTTCCCACAACCTTGGATCACACCAGCCCACAGCATCAGACAAGTGTCAACTCTCTTAGCCCTGAAACAGTGATTGCATCAGTAAGAAGGCTGGGGATGACACCGGTGCCCTCAACTTGACCAACGTGTCACTTACGCACTACAGACACACCAGTTGTCAGTAAACAGGTAGGAACACCACATACATGATGTGAAGTTCAAGCGGGGGACTTACGATGTACGAGCAGCATCCGTCACAACCGCCGTAGCTCTCACAGTCTGCCACGCTGGGCGCGAAGAACTCGCCGTCCCCGCAGTAGCATTCGCAGTTCTGCCGCTCCTTGAGCTTGGACCGGGGGACCAGAGTGCCGGCCGCTGAGAGCCCGACAAGGGCGGCCATCACGCCGATGACGAGCTTCATCTTGGTGGGGAGTGCTGAGCGGATGGGAATGTGAAGAGTGGGAACAACTCAGGTAGGGTAAGAGAGCTTGGCCGGAGAGATTGACGGTGATTTTCTTCGGCCAAACGTGACAAGGCTGGTGGCTTCCAGTCCTTTAAAATAATCACCACTTCGAGGCAGTGCTGATGATGGGGGAACAGAATCTCGATGAATCTCTCCTTGATGACCCCTGATGGCTCAGCCCCGACCCCGTGCGACTCCTACGGTGATTAATCACATTCCTTTACGTCTTCAAGCATTGCGTGCAGGAGGTCGTGTCTTCTTTGCCTGGTGGCCCCCCAAATTGGCTTGAAGCAAGAGAGCTTGACTCAGGTAGGAAGGATTGAGGCTAGTAATGGAACGGATCAATCATGGATCCTTGGGGGTTGAGACATGATGCAATCGTGAAGTCGTTCGAATCTGTACGCCAAGTTGTCTTTCTGCTAATAGGTAGGCCGGGGGACCCATCAAGGTGGAAGTCTGGACTGGACTTGAGACGACAGGCGAGACCATTGAGGGTGTTGTCTGGGCTGCCAATCGAGATCCTTCGAGGTTCAGCTGGACTCTAACTTCGCCACACTTTGAATACTGGACGATGGAGGTCCGTGGGGAGAAACCGACCGCACCCAAACTCACAGGTTGTTTGAAATATTGTATTGAACGTGAAGGTGCAACTTCCGTGATGACTGGACGCTTGGCACTCGGTGGAGGAAGATCAGGAGGCCTAGTCGACCTGGCGCAGGGTGAAGGAAGCTGTTGGACTGCCAGAGGCAGTGCTCCTCCGAGCCAAAGTGCGTTCGGCAACTTCAGCTGCGGGACGTCCACAACCTGTCCTATACAACAGTATCCAAAAGGAGTTGGGGATGGGGCAACCTGTTACTTCCCATTTCAAACCACAAGATCTACATGTAAGTAGCCTGACTAGTCCTCTAGTGTATAAGTTTCATTCCCGTTAAGCAAAAGAAAGATTCTTTGGGGGGAAATAGAAAGAGAAAGAAAAGAAAGGAAAAAAAGAAAAAAAAAAGAAAAAAAAGAAAAGGAAGAAACAAAAGAAAGAAAAAAAAGAAAAGAAAAAGAAAAGAAGAAAAGAAAAGAGAAAAAAGGAGGAAGTGAAAGTCTAGAGGGCTGGATAGAAGGCTACGCGTCTTGCACCAGGATTCCTACTGTTCCACCTAGCATCGAACCACAAGCGAGGCCATGCCAGGTTCGGCTGTCGTCTTGGGCGCGGTCGGGCAAGACTCCGAAGGAGACGTCATGTGGGATGGCGACGTGACAGTGGAAACGGGAAGAAGATGCGGTTAAAAGGGCCAGACCCGGTTCCCGGGCATTGCTGTGGGGTGCATTGTAATGAAACAAATTAAGGAGCCTCCTGTCCCTGGTCGCGGTCCGAGGCGGCCGGCTCTTTTCCGTTTACGGCAGTGGCATGGAAGCATCTCCCGCGCCGAACTTCCGGATCAAGAATCACGGAGCATCACAACAGGGAGGTGGAGATCGCCCCCGATCCCCGGAAAGCTTAGCTACAGCGGACCGTCGCATCAGGAGCCGCCCGCCCGTTGTCATCACAGACATTTAACCCCATTATCTTGGCCAACTCTGACGATGGCCTCCGTCACCCGTGTCTCTCAACTGCCCAGTGCTTGCAGCCAACTTCCATTCCTTACACCAGGCCTGCACCGACATCTGCAACCATGATCCGCCAGACCGGTCTCCTGGCTCTCGCCCTGCTCCCGGCCCTGTCGACGGCCCAGATCTCGAACGACTTCGAGAGCGGCTGGGACCAGACGGCATGGCCCATCTACGCGCCCGACTGCAACCAGGGCGGCAAGGTGACCCTCGACAGCACAACGGCGCACAGCGGCAAGAACTCGATCCGTGTTGACGGCGCTGGCGGCTACTGCGGCCACATTTTCTTTGGCACGAACCAGGTGCCCAGCGGCGATCTCTACGTCCGGGCGTATTTGTAAGTCCCCGCTTGACATAGCCCCTTTTCCGGTGTCAGGAGCTAGGGGTTGGCAAGGACTGTTCCTAACCCCTGCCGCAGGAAGGCGTCCAAGGCCCTCACCTCGTCGCACGTCACCTTCATCACGATGCCCGACCCGGCTCAGGGCACGAACAAGCACCTCCGCATCGGCGGGCAGAGCCAGATCCTGATGTACAACCGCGAGTCGGACGACGCCACGCTGCCCGAGCTCTCGCCGCAGGGCATCGCCAGCTCGACGGCCCTGCCGACGGGCGAGTGGCAGTGCTTCGAGTACCACATCCGCACCGACGGCACCATCGAGACGTGGCTCAACGGCGCCGCCATCTCGGGCCTCTCGGTCGGCCCCAGCATCTCCAACCCCAACGCGGCCGCCTGGTCCCGCAGCTCCGTCAAGCCCAAGCCCTCGGGCGTCTACTTCGGCTGGGAGTCGTACGGCGGCGACACCAACACCTTCTGGTACGACGACATTGCCATCGGCTCGTCGCGCATCGGGTGCTCTGGGTCTGGCACCGGCACCGGCAGCGGCTCGACTACCACCTCCAAGGCTCCTGTCCCGTCCACGACGCTGGTCACCTCGACCACCAAGGCCGCCACCACGTCGAAGCCTGTCACCCCCAGCACCTCCACTACCACCAGCGCGGCCCCGGCGACCACGACCTCCTCTGGCGGCAGCAGCTGCACTGTCCCGCAGTGGGCGCAGTGTGGGGGTGTCAACTACACCGGCTGCAAGACCTGCGCTGCTCCGTACACGTGCAAGTACAGCAATGACTGGTACTCGCAGTGCCTGTAAGGGACGAGTGGGGGGGTGATGGTGGGGGTTTGTTCCTGTACATAGGACTTTTACTTCTTGTCGATACTTCGTACGCGGCGTTGTCAAGTGGCTCATGACCATGTCGCCAGCCCTGTAAATACATTCTGAGCATTGGCTGACGCCGCTTCTCTTCCGCTTTTGCTCGGGTTTCTGCGCCGTGATGATGCTGGTGAGGCCGAGTCGCCTTGTGTGCCTTGTGATGTGCTGGAGATGCCTGATGTCCTTTTGCCAAGGGTTGAGCTTGCAGTCAAGGATCTTCTCCAGGTGTGGGATAATTACTGGCCTGACTCGACGCCTGGCAGTTATCGTCCCTGCGGAGGATGTCTGGTCCAAACTTGAAGGCATGTGTGTCAATAGCCTCTTGCGGCAAACACATCAAGACCAAACCCTTATCGAATATCAGAAAGTTGATGGCAAACTGTGGCACACACACGTGCAGGGTCTTCAATAACGACAGGCTGTGCGTGGGTAGGATATCTCACGCTGTGCAGACATGTAGATACGAGCCTCGAAAACAAAATTGCCATGTTGGTATTCAGACTCTAGTTACCGCACAACAAGCCCTGCCTTCCAACAATGAAGCCAACCTGGAACTCAACCCTCATGCTCATGTCCCGAGAAACCTCAACTTAACCGTGCCATCAGCATCGGAATGCTTTCACTCCGGACCAATACATGCAGTCAGCATCTGTCCTAAAATATCACACAGTACTGTGCCCGAGCACTCACCTAATAAGTGCAAGTCCGCTGACAGTGCTTGCCATTGACCTTCTCGACGCACACGCCCCAGCGGCAGATGGCGTTGCCGCCGCACGGGTTGCTGGCGCTGCAGAAGACCTTGCCGGAGCAGTAATCGGCCGACTTGTACTTGACGCAGTTGTAGTCCTCGGCCGGCCAGTCGGCCAGGTTGGTGCAATAGTAGCTGACGGCGCCCTGGGTGTGGCCCCAGTCCGTGTAGGGGTTGCAGCTCGTGTCCTCGTCGCGCGCGGCGGGACTGCCGAGGACGGTGGGGAGGGCGAGGGTGAGGAGGGTGAAGGGCTTCATTGTGGTTGGTGATGAGGAGGTGGGTGAGAGTGCTGGTGTTGAGGGCAAGGAAGGGAAGCTGGGTTCGGAGCCGCAGATGGGATCATTCAGGTTGGGATGTAGGAAAGGACTCGGCGCCCTTATATCTTGAGCTTTGGAAGGGCCTGGAACCAAACTGGCTCGGCCGTTACGAGAGCGATACCCTTTGCTTTGCAACCATTCAAGCCATCTCCGAGAACCATCACACAAGTGGCGGTTCAAGACCGACGGCTGACTGCCACGACGCAGTCCAGCTTTCACGACCCCTGAACAGCAATGCCATTCCTACCAGACGTACCTGAGTGATGAGAACGACTCTCCAATAACAGCCAGTTCTGTTAGCAATAATCTGCTGCGTCTGGTCCGCCACGCGGAGGTCAAGGTGCAACTTCTCCATCCCGTCCGTCCAAGGCCGACGGCTGAAGTCAATGTCTCCCTTGAACCGTTCTACTCCGGAACGGGAGACATCGGAGCTAGTGGAGATGCGGTCGTGGTCTCGGTCAACTGCCCCGCCCTCTTCGAGTGTGCTGGCGGTGGCTGAAGCTGAAACCCGACTCGGGAGGCTTTTCGTATTGGCGACGCCACGTGTTTCTCAAAACAACTTCTGCGAAATTTCGCCCGTTAGCGCCCTGAACGCGTCGAAAGCTAGGGATCTTGAGATGGCTCGATCGTTGAACTCGAACATTGCGGGAGCAGAAGCTCCGCTTCAGCTTCTCGGCCAGTGGCAGTGTGACAGTTCGTTGGCCATGACAAGTCGTGTCCGAGAGTTTGCATTAGCTCTCTAGCCTCAGCCCCTGACAGCCTACTGTTCCTCGTTTACGTCATGTGCGGTGGTCAACGGCATTTACCGCCAGGGATCAGAGGGAACTTCAGCCCGACAACAGACGCCAGGATTAGTTGGCACTAAGGGATGTGATTGTTACAGGCATGATTCGAGGCGAGGTACCGGTCAAGGTTCCCAGGTGGATAGATGAAGGCTTGTCCCACGAGATTCCTCAAAAGAAAGTCAGCTTCCACGTTCCCTGTGAGACCAGACGAGGGCACAACTGTTCAATGTCCTCCAGGCCTAAGTGCCGAGTTGGAAATAAGCGAGAGGGCGGATGGAAGATAAAAAACACACCTTATTATCACATGAAGCTGTATACCAGGTATTTCTCTATGACCAGACCCAGAAGACGCTTTCCGAGGCCTTCTCTCAGCAACACCTATCTCAAACCCAAATCAAAAGACAAAAATATCATCCTCCATCCTCCCCACCGCCCCCGGCGCCTTGTACCCCATCTCAACCAACAACCCCTTCGCCGCATTCACCATCCCCGGCGGACCACACACCATAACCTTACTCCCCTCCGCCGGCGCCGGCATCCTCTCCCTCAACACCTCCCCCGTCACAAACCCAGCCCCATAAGCCCACCCCTCGGGCGCCACATCCAGCATATACCAAACCCTCAACTTCCTCGGCCACCTCTTCACAAGTTCCTCCAACTCCCCCCTCAGCAGTATATCCCTCTCCCCCCGATTCGCATACACCAAACTCACCTCGGTCTCGTCCCCCCCATCCTCACAAATCGCCCTAATCACCTGATACATAGGCGTGATCCCCGTCCCACCAGCAATCATCCCAATCTTCCTCGCCCATCCCCTCTTGTATTTCATCGCCCCCTTGGGCCCACGAACCTCGATGCTATCCACCCCGGGCCTGAGATGTGCCAGGTAGCGGGAAGTGAGCAAGCCGTCGGGGTAGACGCGGATGACGAGTTCCAGGACGCCCTTGTCGCTGTCGTTGGACACGGGCGTGTAGGAGCGTGTGACGGGTTTGTTGTCGATGGTGGCGCGGATGGAGATGTGTTGGCCTGTGGGGAGGCCGAGGGTTGTGGTGGGGGTGGGGAGGGCGAAGACGAGGCGGAGGACGGAGGGGGAGAGGGTTTCTTTGCGGAGGAGGGGGAGGCGTTGGTAGGTTTGGGGGTTGAGGAAGGGGGTGGTGACCTTGGTGGTGGGGGATGGGCGGGTTCGGGGTTTGGTGGAGGGTTTGTGGGCTGGGTAGCGGGTGAAGCCGGAGTGGATTTGGGTGAGTTTGGAGAGTTGGTGGATGGCGGCTGCGGCGAGGAGGGTGGTGAGTGCTGAGGCGGCGAGGAAGCCTGCTGGGAAACCGCTGATGCCGAGCTGTGGGAGGTGATTCGCCCCTGAGAGCAGTTTGGAAGGCTTGATGATGGTGAGGCCTCTGTGCCGGGAGTAGTAGGCTGCAGAACACAAAACTGCCGCGACACCAGTTGCCGCCGTCAGTGCCTTCGCAGACTGAGAACCCGATGGGGGTTGCGTCTTGGGGACCGCTTCGACCACCCGTGGGACCTGGACAGAGCGTTTGGGGGCCGGCTTCTTGTACCCCTTCAGCACGCCGACGCACAACTCGCGCATGATCTCGAGGGCGTCCTCGGAGTGGCCTGCATTGTCAAAGTCCTCGGTGGCGTCTGTGCCGGCGGCTTCCTTGAGCAGGTCGGCGCCGCCAGGATGGTCTTCGAGGTATTGCGAGACATCAAATACTGATCGATGCGTTAGTAGACCACCCACGAAGAAGGGGGTTCCGGATCGAACTCCTTCGTCTGCTCACCTTCGCCATGGATGATCATCCAGTAACTGGAGGGACTCTTGTGTGAAGCGACCTCCTCCGCCGTGTACTTCACGGGTGATGTCTCGATGGTGGGCGACATTGTGTAAGTGTGTGTGTGTGTGTGTGTGTAAAGAGCAGGCTTCGGAAAACAAGATGCTCGCGTTCTTTGATGCTGGATGTTAAAAAGAATTGAGAGCGGCTCCCTGCCCTGGTTGCCAACGGTTAATACAGCGGACATTCCCGGCCGTTGAAGTGGCTCCGGCGCGCCGTTTGTGCAAATCTCCGTGTGCCGACATGCGCGGGCGTAACGGATCCTCGCAGTCGGGTTTCGTTCTGATCTGATGGAGCAGCGTCAACCCAGCGCAATTCCCGCACGAAGACTCCTTGCATGAAGCTTTGCAGTTCGCTCCAAGGGGATCCGCCGCGATGGACCGAGATGGGTCCGGGATTCGGGAGTGCCGATTCTGACATTGCTTGGTTGCATTCGGCCGTCGATCCCGGCATACGAACCCACTCAGGGGCACCGAAATTTACAAAAGGGTCTTGTGCCGAGGCATGACGTGCCGTGGCAAGGGCTTTCAACGCCCAACCGCGGCATCGAGGCTTTTTGTAAAGGGCGACAGTGGCTACGAGACGTCAAACTTTTTCGTCATGGCTCGACGCGAGTTGTCCCGGGCCGGGCTTTCGGCGAGCGGTTCGAATGCCGATCCGATCGAGTTTCATCACCGGAGATAGGGCTGCAGTCGTTTCCATGGGACCCCTGGCATCCGTTCTCAACGGTCTAAATACAACAACAACATGAAGCCGCCGAACCGCGCGCTGAGTTGTCCGTTAAAAGTTGACCAGGCCCTTAATCATCATCACAGGCTGTGATTTTCTGCCATTCCACTGCCAGTGTTCCATCCGAATCCCACATCCCACTGACTCCCTCTCCCCGCCCCCCCGAGTGTCTATCGATGGCGACCAAACAGTTCTTCCTCCTTGGTGAGGACGCCTCTACGGCCATAGAGATTGAGCTGCCGCTGGATTCGGAGCTAGACGACCTCCAACATATTGTTGCCGCTCATTTTGGCATCGTCGAGCCAAAGGGTAGGTCTGTTAACATCCCGAGATGGAGAATATCCTACTAATACCCTCGCAGGCATTTCTTTCTCATCACAGAGCTCAACTCTTGCCTCGGTCCAAGATGTCCTCGCCGCAGAAGAACCTATCGCCATCAACATCGACGGCAGAAAGGTCCGAGAAGTGCCCGGTCCCAAAGGTCTCCCGTACTTCGGCAGCTACTTCGAGATCTACCCCGACCACCTCGGCAACCACCAGCGCTTGTTCGACATGTACGGCCCGCTGTTTAAAACGACCACCATGGGTCGGACCGTCTACCACACAAACGACCCTGCCCTGGCCAGCATCGTGTTTGCCGAGAGCGAGTTCTTCTCCAAGCTCATCAACGAGGACCACCCGCTGTACCCCATCAAGAACAAGCAGGCCGGCGTCTTCCTGAGTGACACCAACACCGAGGAGTGGCGCATCGTCCACAAGTTTCTTCCCCCTGCCTTTGGACCCAAGGCTGTGCGGCATTACGCGCCAACGATGCAGAAGACGGTGGAGGACGCCTTCAAGGTGTTTGACGAGCTGGACGAGCGCGGTGAGGCGTGGAATGTCTACCCCTACATGCTCAAGCTCGGCTCACAAGCAGTTGGCAAGCTCGTGCTTGGGTACGACTTCAACCACTTCAGCTCGGTCGACGCACCACCGCATGAGCTTGTCATGCTGATGGCGGAGTCGCTCGAGCTCAACAAGAAGGTCGCCTCCCGCGGAGACTGGTATGCTGCGCTCCCCTTCGGTGACCCGAAGAGGCTACGGGGCATGCGGGAACGCATCTTCGACCTCATGCAGAAGCCCATTCAGGCGGCCAAGCAGGGCGGCATTGAAGACCTCGACCTCCAAGATGCGGCGCTCAAGGCGGAGAACATGATCGGTACTACCCCTATTCCCCCCCTAACCTCAACATCTAACACAAGACCTCAGACTACATCCTCCGCGCCACCGACAACAAAGGCAACAAGCTCCCCAAAACCTCCTTCCTCGAGCCGCTGATCGTCGCCACGGGCGCGGGCTTCACCACCACCAGCTCCCTCCTCTCCTGGCTCATCTACGGCCTCGTAACCTACCCCGGCATGCAAGACCGCCTCCTGCAAGAGCTCATCGACAACGACTTCTCCGAAACAACCCAAATCACCGCCGACTTCACCAACAAACTCACCTTCCTCGACAAGTACATCAAAGAAACCCAGCGCCGGCACAACCCCTCCTTCCAACCCGCCCGCACCGCCCTGCGCGACCTCATCCTGCCGGGGGGGTACAAGATCCCCCAGGGGGCAGTCGTCATCCCCGCGCTGCATCACATCCACAATAACCCTGCCGTGTGGGAGAGTCCGGCAAGGTTTGATCCGGACAGGTGGGACACGGATGCCGTGAAAAGCAGGCACAAGGCGGCGTATATCCCGTTCGCGACGGGGCCGCGGTCGTGTATCGGGTTCAACTTTGCGCTGCAGGAGGTGAAGGTGTTTTTGCCGAAGCTTGTGTATCGGTATCGGTTTGAGAGGGAGGATGAGGGGGATACGGTCGAGTATGATCCGATGTTTCAGTTGATTCGGCCGGTGAATTTGTATGTGAGGGCCGAGAGGAGGACGAGGTGGCCTGAGAAGACGAGGGTGTGAGGCTGGGTAAAGAGCGGGGGAAGGGGAGGTGATCTTTCTAGGTCAAGGTACTATTGACTGCACGGACTGAACGCCGTTTCTGGTATTTCGGTGGTTTATATTAGAGTGTACCGTGCTCAGGTGTATAATCCCTTTTTTCCTTTTCTCTCATTTCTCGCTTTCTTTCTTCTCCCTGTTCTTTCCCTTTCTTCCTCTCCCTTTGTCTTTTGAGGGCATGGAAAGCGAGAGTGGGCAACAACCTGGAGTATATTAAACCAGCAGTATTTACTACAGGGTTTGTTGGTCAGGATCACGAGCCCCTTTTGGTTTCAGTTCAGCAGCAGCGCCCCTGAGTTCGGCGCAAAGCATGCGCTGTCCAAGCCATTATCCAATAAATAGACGGGGATAAGCGCAGGCAGCGAAGTGGCGCAGTGCTTACCTGGTATGTCAAGGCAGCTAGCTAGCAGTCGAGGTGAAACTCAATCCGTCCTCACTTTAACATCAGCACATCTCGTCCTCTTCTCAACCGCCAGGCGACTGAGGCCGTATGCAAGCCTAAGCCTTTCACCGCTAGCGCTTCCCTCAGCTGCAGACCTGTCTCCAAGTTCCGACTTGCTATGCCCAATCTCGGATTATGGGGGCTGCCTCCCTCGCATTTCCCAGCACGAGTTGAATTCTGTACGATATGCAATGGCTCTCGCAAGCTTCCCAACCCAGAGCTGTGCAGCGACTGCCAGCCCTGGGACAATGTCACTCATCTCACTGAGTGCAAATGCGAGCGTGCAAAACACCCTCGGCTCAACCTGTGCATCTTCAGCCGCCCATTCGGAATCGGGACGACGTGGGGAGAGGACTCTCTGGGGGGACTAGAAGCACTTCGCTACCGGAGCTTGGAGGTCTTTGAGTCTCGGCCGCACTGCATAGTCTGCGGGGAAATAGTGGCGATTTTACAGACATTCTCACGGCAGACGGACAATGCTCAGGGGCTTCAGTTCGCAGCCTGGCAGCCGTGCATCTTCGACGCTGACTCTACCAGCAAAGAGCCGCCACTCGAGGAAAGGAGCCGACCAGGAGAGCACTCTACCGAGCTCTGCCTCCTCCCGGGCGCCATTCAAGTCGTCAACGAGGAGAATGGAGCCGTGTCGCACGCTCCCGTTGTGCTGAAGCTGGTGCTCAAGTACCGGGAGACAACCCACGGACTGCACAGCGTTCGAACATGGACGCCGCAACCGCTTTCGCTCGAAAACCTGGCTCGGTGGCTTGAGAACTGCCGTCATCATCACGGGGAGCAATGCAACACCTTGATCACCAGGATCGACACAGCCCCATCTGGCTTTCGTCTCGTCGACACGAGCACAAACAGCATCGTCGAGTGTACCGAGCGGGTAGACTACGCCGCCCTGAGCTACTGCTGGCCCAGGACTTCCGAAAGATATCTCCAGCTGCTGCTCCATAACGTTGACCAACTTTCACGACCCAACGGGCTCGACCTCGGCCGCTTGGCCCCCACCATCGCGGACGCGATCCAACTATGCAAGGACCTCGACATGCGATACCTCAGGGTTGACCAGCTATGCATCATCCAGGACGACCCAACGTCCAAGTTCACGCAGATCCTGGCCATGGACCGCATCTACAACATGGCCGACTTCACCATCGTCGCCTTGAGCTCGACGCCAGGCCTTCCGGGAGTCTCAACCCGACCCCGAGACACCAGTTTCGACACCGTGTACGGACCGTGGGACGGCGTGCTCGGATATCCACCATACCCCAACTGGGCCGTTGCGCGCTCGCGATGGGACACCAGGGGCTGGACGTTCCAGGAGTGCAAGCTCTCCCGGCGCCTCGTTTTCGTCGACGATCGACACGCATACTTTAGCTGTTTCCGGGGCAGTTTCTGGGAGCATCACCCGCGGGCTTTGAAGAACGAGCCCGGCCAGCCGTACATCACCGTCGAGAAGGGCCTGCACGTCGAGGGATCGTTCGGCTCGTATGCCGAACTCGTGGCCGCTTACTCGAAGCGTCAGCTGTCGTTCAGGAGCGACACGTTGGATGCCTTTGCTGGGGTGGGTACCATCCTCGCTTTCAAGCTCGAGACCTCCCTGCTGTACGGCTTGCCTGAGAGGTACTTGTTTCGATCCCTGCTCTGGCATCCCGACCTCGACTCACAGGGGATGCCAATAGAAGGAAGCCTTCCGGGGATCCCAAGCTGGAGTTGGGCGGCATGGGATGGCGCCGTGGACTATGGGCCCAAACGCCGCAGCCCCTTCAACATTGATGAATATGGCATACTGGGGTTCGGTCCGTTGAGTGCTCCTCACACGGGAAACCTGGTCACCTTTTTCTATTCTGACCACTCGCGCATCGTACGACGAGTCGACGAAAGCCTTCGGTGGTTCGACGATGTGAACGACGTCAAGCTTCGAGAGTGGCAGCGACGCTGGAGTGACAGGTCAAACATGCCAGTTTTGGGGGCATGCCAGAACATGCTGCTGGCCGAGCCCTGGCAGCGGTGTGTTCATAATCCCCTGGAGGCACTTCTTCATGCCGACATCACGCCTGAAGCTCATTCCAGGGCGGCAGCTACCCCTGGATGCCTGGCCTTCACCACCACTTGCGCGGTCTTGACACTTCGACCGGCGGCTCCCAGCCTCAAGCCGACATCACCCGTGCTTTACTACGACATGTACACCACCGCGACAGACAGCTCCCCTGCCAAGTTTGTGGGCCAGACGATGATCATGGGAAGGGGCTGGGCGCCACGGACTCTGGATTTACATCAGAGCTACACCGTCGTTGTCCTGGGAGCTGGAGAGAGAAACAGGGCGGCGTTGAACTCTTATTCCTTCAGGAAGAACCCAAAGGGTGGGTACTTGGAGACGTTTTGTCTTTATGTCATGATCACGGAGCAGAGGGACGGTGTGCTGTATCGGATGGCGATTGGTGGTGTCGACTTGGAGGTATGGACGAGCATAAACCCTACTTGGCAGTCGGTCGTGGTGGCGTAGGGTTCTATTTCGTCAACCTCTTCAAGTTTCTTTCCCTTTTATTTCTTTTTCTTTTTATTTCTTTTTTTTCTCTTTTCTTTTTCGTTTTCCCAAGACATGTACAAACTGAGCGGACGGAGGTGAACGCCCCAGACTGGACGCAATCAAACCCAATGAAGCCCAATCATCCAAGGAACAGAGACGGTATGACGTCCAGCGGCAGGAACAAGACAAGGGACCACACCCCTTTTATCTCAGACCTCTCCACCCGTTCGGTCCTTCCAGCCCTCAACGGTAACCGTTACACACCTAACAACAGGAAGCCTTGCCAAGGCGCGCCGGTAACCCGGTTTCGAACACCAGAGTTTCACCCCCACAGCCGGCAACTTCGGGCCAGTCTCCGACAGACAACGGAATCTGGCCCGATTTGGAACCTCACTGGAGATGCTTCTCGAAGGACGGACGGGCTGTGCAGAGTTGCATTTCCCGTCCCTTGGCTCGCGTCACACCATCAGCCCGTGTGTGTGCCCTTCCCGCGTTGGGAGGCACAAACGCAAGGCGGATCTTGCGTCAAATCCTGACTTGACGTCCAAGATCTGACGGCCTGCGGTTCCGGCCCGAAACTGTTGACTTGGCGGCTTCAACGGTGGCGGTGCTTCCGCGGGCAGGGATCAAGGATGACGTCGGGATCGACGGTGGGACGATAAGCTTATTCCGGATAGGTGTATGCTCGGTTTTCCTTTTTGGGGTTTAATAACTCGAATTCAGCTTGTAAATGATTCTTTTGATGACATGCTAAAACATCAACACCAAGACAATATCCGTCTGTCTTAGCCCCGCGGCTGTCATGCGTTTGCAACTCCTGACTTTGCCCCATGCTCTCTTGAAAGAAGAATGTATTCTAGCGAAACCAACGCTGTCTCCCCCAATGCTATGCGTAACGTAAGGTAAGGTAAGGTGAAGCCCCTGATTCAGGGGAAAAGAAGGCCAAGTGGAACCGGCTGTCCGGCGAGATATCCGGCCGGCTCCTCCGTCAAAACTCAAAAGTCCCACAAGGTTCCAAACGCATGCAACCCAGCTAGTCAACAAAGGTTAGCAGTCTGATCCAAAGTTTCTCGCCAAGTGTTTCGACGTACCGGCTCTGCAACCCTGCATCATCTCATCATTGCCCTGCTTGTTGGACGTGATGAAGATGACCTCGGCGCCAAAGTCGTCCCAGACCTCCTTGAGCAGCTTGACCGTGTCCGGCCGCCCGCCCCGCTTCTTCGAGTCCCAAAGGATCATGCGCTCCGGCGGGATATTCTTGTAGATGAGCCCCGTGATTGTCGGGCCGAATGTCTTTTCCTGGTCGGAGCCGATCCAGATGAGGAACCTGATGAGATCAAATGGCGTCAGACCAACATCGTCATGCCGTGTGTGTGAGAACTTGATTCGAGAGTAAAGGGGACTTACCAATTCGGGCTCTGGATGCAAGTCGACAGCGCCGCCCCGATACCGGTCCCCGTGCAGATGCGAATCCCTCGCTTAAACATGGCGGAAGCATGCCCGACGCCGGCTATTCCGTGTTAGTCTCAAACCGCTTTGAGGCCTCGCAAATTGCCCCTTTAGGCAAGTCTCCACCACGGGAGAGACGGGAGTCAACAATGAACTTACCGAACTTGAGCTCCCGCGTCCAGACCGTCTTGGGAGGGTTCGCAACCAGGTCCCTGGTGAAGTCGCCCTGCACGCCGCAGATCATGTAGTGGCAGCCGGATTTTCGGCCCTCGCTGATGATGCCGAAGGCGTGGTACTCCATGATGGACGTGCGGCTGATGCGGCCCAGCAGGCCCTGCTGCATGCCGCGCTGGAACTTGAGGATGGCGACCTTGGGCGACGGCTAAATTGGGGCCCCTGTTAGCGAGACGGGGACGGGGAACCTGGGGTTGTGGGGGCTCTGGTCCAGTGTGGGGGGGGAACTTACGATCTCAACTTCGACGGGGACTTCGCGGAGGGTGACCCAGGGGATGAGGATGCTGTGGGCGGTCAGTCGGCTGTGTGTTCCGGATGGTTGGGGGGTGACTGACAAGATGGTCATGAAGACGGCAAACCACAGCTCCTGGGCGCTGAGGAGTGTGTTGGCGTCGGACCGCCATTCGCCTCGCTTGATGTCGTAGGTGTTGCCCAGAACAACAAACACCCAGGTAGCCTGATCACTGTCAGCATCACGTTGGGGTCTGTTGAACAAAGGACCATACCGCAAGGCCCAGCCATCCGATGAAGCGGTGGTGCCTCTCAAAGGTGTTGTGGTAGTTGCTGGGAGAGTCAGCCCCCGAATCCACATGACGGTACTATTGTGTGAGACTCACTTCCTGACCCAGGGGAAGGCACTCAAGACCGAAATGATGACGGCCACGTTGGTGATGATACCCGTGGCAATCACCGAGCTGTGCTGGACCGCACGATACCTGATGATATCGACGACCTTGAACACCAACCACCTGCGCGCCGTCAGCCCTGTGACTCGAGTGTTCGAGGATATTTGTTCACTCACGCAGCGCCCGACAGCGCACAACCGGAGTGGATACCCCCAACATGCTGCAGAATCGACGTGACAGCCAGCTTGAGCCACAACGGCGCCCACTAAGCCCCCCAAACAAAGTCAGCATACCCTCTCATACCAACAAAAAGAAGGGGAACTCGGGCACGACATACACTCCTCAACCCATAAATCGAAATGAGATACAAAAACCTCAAAAACAGCTCATTCCGCATCAAAACCGCCATCAACAGATTCCCCAGCACCAGCGCGCCCATATGGTCTTCGGCATACGGAAACCGGCCCACCGCAGCAAGAATAATCCCCGTCAGGTTCAGCAACGTGACAAAGGTAAAAAACTTGCGGTACGTGTTGAACCACAGCTGGAACAAGATCCACCGACTGGGCCTCGGTTTGGGTGTCTTCCCCTTAGCCGCAGGCGGTGATGATGGTGGCGGTGGTGGTGGTGCTACCGACGAGTCTGTCGACTCTAGGGCCTTCTTCTCGTCGTCGTGGATGTGCGCCGCTGGTGGTGGGGTGGTGAGCACGGGAAGGGTGTGGGTGCTGTCGTAGAGGCCCTTTTCGGCGTCGTCCCAGGCCGAGGAGGTGATGGTTGTGCCCTCGGGGAGGGCGTCCTCGTGGTGTGACCAGTGAGCGTTGGGAGCCATTGCGATGGCGATGCGACGGGGAGGGGGTCGGTGGGGTGAGGAAGGGAAGCCCCTTGGGCTTGGGCTGGAGGAGCCGAGGTGAGGAGCGATGGGGGAATGTGAGAAGCGGAGGGTGAGGCTGGAGGTCGAGGGGGAAGTGACAGGAGTTTGGTTGATGACTGAGACTCGTGAGACCTCAGCAGAGCAGCTTCTTTAACTGACCGGAGGCTGGCGGTGGTGTTGAGGCGGTCTTGGAAACGAGCGGAAGGGGGAACCGTCAGGAACGGTGGCCCGAAGTCGAGGAGTCGATGACGAGAGGCCCGGTGGGGTGAGGTATCGTATCACAGCCGCACGAGCCTGTGTGTGAGAGTGTGTGCTGTTCGCCCTGCGAGTCCCACTGCTGCGCGTTCCCTGGCCCCAGAGCCGCAACGTCGGTTCCAACGACCCGATGGCGAGCAGTGGCCAAGACGGAGTGAAGAGCTGGAGGGCCAGATCTGGGTTCTGATGCTACCTAAGTAGTCATCCAGGAACAGCACAAGCTCGAGTGGTGGCGGGCCCCCATGCTTAAAACACAAACACATCGGATGGTGTTGTCAAAGCTGCCAGGGGCGTGTCCACTCCCGCAGGACTGAGGACAATAGACTTTCATCATGTACCGACTCACGCCAAGGCACGAATGGCAATGTCCCAGATAGACTGCCATGACATGCGACGAACCGGCTTTCCCCGTGGGTTGGCCCCAGACGGATCTGCCGGGGGCGTGTTCGTGGGGCCGGCGCCGATGAGGGAGCAGTAAGGCAATTGCCGCCGCTGCGGTGTCTGTACGACTTGGCTGATGTCCCAATTAGGACGCCATGTCCATATTTCAGCCGAGATTGTCCCTTTTTCATGCCGCCTTGGTGGAGAGGCTGCGCTGATGTCACATGTGCAGGGGCGTGCCCCGGACGTGGGTTTGTTGAGGGAGTGTCAGGGGGGGAGGGGGGGTGCGAGTTCGGGCAAATACCGCAATGACACCCGATTACCCAGATTAACCCCGGATTCTACGGCGGACTCTGCACATCCGCGCGGCAACACGTGCGAGAGCGCCGGCGACCAGATTTTTAAGCGGCCGTTGCTGCAAGCTGAGACCTGGCCAACTTGGCCTCCCACGATATATGACGCCTCGGACGACAGGAATCACGCCGACAGCATCGCCCTTCGCAGTGGCCGCAAGTTGTGGCCATGGACATTGACATAGGGGCATGGTGTCCGGCATTCAGTGGTTCAAGAGCTGGTCTCTGTTCCAAATCAACGAGCAGTGCATCACAATGACTTGACCCTGAGCTTCTCGTTGACCTTGGGCCACTCGGGGTGTCATGGTTTTGCTCCGTGAATAACGGAGTGGCGTGTCACTGCTGTTGCATTGAGACCACACACATGCCACCGCTAGGCACTCACCCCCCTTCCATCAAAAAGCTTATCAGCCTTGACAGCCTGGGAGCGGGGGCAGTTGTGAGCTGGATGGTGTGGGGGTGCATCGGGCTTGGAAACGGCCCAACGGAGCCGGCGAGTTAGCTCTGAAGATGACCAAAAGAGCAGCCAACAGGAGTTCTTTGTGTTTGTGTAGCCTGGTGCCTGTCGGGAGTTCCCGCAGAAACCTGACTGCCGATCATGTCTGTGCGAAAGGGGCAGCTTGTATGGTCGCAATGTCTATCAGCCCACGGTAGTTGGCTTTCTACTGTCCTCCCAGTCTCCCCCTTCCCCAGACTTCCCCGGACTCGCCGGTCAGAGCCTAAAGCAGACAGGAAGCCGAGATAGCTCCGGTGGTGAAATGCTGCGGAGTGACGAAATAGGCGAGAGCGTTGGACGAGGTCTACGGATGCCCGACACCAGCCATTGGTAGCCGTCTCGGGTTATCTTTGTTGTTCTGCCGCCGATTCTAGAAGTGGACAAAACAGGGAAGCGGGATACGACACGACACACCCAACCTTGAGCTGAGCCAGAGCTGAGATCTCCGTTGCACCCATGATGGCTACGGTAAGGTAGTATATTCTCCGAAAAGAAATCGAACCATGTGCCATCACATGTCGACGTCTCCCAGGGGTATATCTGGTGAGAATCCTCTCTCTTTCCTCGATCATGCCAAATATCGTGCCATGACCTCCTTCCTCGCCTCGCCGGCCCCGACCGAAAGCGAGGCCAGAAAATGTGGAGGTGGCGGCAAGCGGGCACGCACCCCGGATTGCTGACCTCAAATGCCGCCGGACCCGACGGGGGTGGTGGCAGTGCGGTCTGCGTCAGGCATGTTCGGGCCGCCGAACCTGCGAGACGACCCATCCCTCTCTTGGGGGGCCCACTCTGGGATTTGGATCGTGCTCCTGACATTCCGCCTGCATCATGACGAAGGCATCCATGATGGAAATCATGACCTTGTTTTGTGAAAGCTTACTCTGAAGTCTCGCAAAGAGCACCGCTTTGATGTTCGTAGCTTTCTCGCTGAAGGACCACATCGCCCACGATGGAGGCTTTGCACTTGCGGCCAGACTCTCAAGCCTCCAACTGACTGGAGCTAACGCATGCCATCATCGTTCCCGGCGGCCCAAGTCGGGCCGTCCTCAAGCGAGTGGTCTCCTCGCTGGAATATGCCTCACCCTAGGCAGCCTCGAGGAAGGAAAGGGCTTACATGTAAGAAGCCTAGGAGCATCATCGAGAGTGTTGCAAACACTGGCTAAACCTTGTTCTGCCCTGAAATACCGAATGGATGCATGCCATTAAGTGCACTATCCAACTCCAATGTTGGCCAGGGACACGAAGGATGACCCCAGACGTCCCGGTGAGAACGTCGTTGTGGTGGCAGCGGCCGAAGAGGTGAACCACCGTGATTGTATTGGGTTTCGGGAACAGGACGACTCGAGTTGCTCAGCCATCCAACATAAATGTCTGCGGATTGGAGCCCAACCCCCTTTTTCACCAAGAATTCACTCAGGTCGCCCAGCTAACAGAGTCCAGGGGCAACATCCTCTCGTTGGCTGTGCTCATGCTTGGCTCAAGATCCTCTTCAAGTCTCTCCAACGTCGACGATCTGAGTCTACCTAGTCTATAATTCCGGGAAAAGGGAAAGGAGGGAAAGTAAAAGCGAAAAGAAAAAGACAAGTAAACTACAGGTGACGTTTCTGATTGCGATATCATGATCTTTATCTTACTCTAGGCCGACGACGACGGTGTTTACATTCCATCCAACCTACATCATCAATTTCCAACACCCTACAGATCCTCGGGGACTCCGCCCCTCGCTTCTTCCTCCCTCGCTACCCTAGCCACAGCCTCATCCCAATCCATAGCCTCCTCCCCAGGATACAGCTCCCCAAAGTTTACTTGCGGAAGAGGTCTTAGCCCCGCGGCCTGCCACTCAACAGCCAAGTTCTCGGCCTGGGACTCAAACTCCCTCAGTAACGCCACACCTTCTTCAAAGAGCCCCTTTGCCCTCTTGTACCGCCGCAGCCACCGGCTTTCCTTCTTGACCTCATCCAGCTCAATCAGCTCCGTTTTGCCCAAACTGAAGGCAAAGTAGATTGGCCGGCACTCCTTCCTCATGGTCTCGAGGTGTTGGCGATCGTAGTACTTGTCGAGTTCTTTGTAGACGACGGGGTGCTCGAGGCTGATGATGAGGTGCATGAAGCGGATGCGGAGGTGGTGGCAGACTATGACGGTGTTTGCGGCATCATCGAGAAGATCCAGGGGCGGACTAAAAGGGTTGTCTGTATTTGGGTTAGACGGCAGTCCCCTTTGAGCAGACTTCTCCTTTGTGGAAGTCGATGCGACAACTTGAGGATCATCATTCTGCGGAACGACTTCTTGGTTAGACATCTCGTTCTTCGAAGGCGTAGGCTGATCGTGATTGGGCATCTTGAACAAGAGTGAGAGGGGAAGGTTTGAAGTGCTGTATGCGAGACCAACTACATGCACGTCCGGTCCAGTCCTGAGCCCTTTAATACCAGACCATGTGTGGTGTGTGGATGTAGATTGTTCGATTGGCTCGCGGAACAGCCTGGTTGTGTTGCTTTCACACCAGCCAATAATGTATCAACAAAAAACTGTTCAAGTTGTCAAGCGTGCCCTTTGTTCCATTGTATGGAGCGCTCTCAGGTCCATTCACCACATCCTTGACGAACTCTGAAAACAATCCAGTCTGTCACAGGCACCCTCCAGTCCTTTCCAAATCTCTCATTGCCCAACAGTGAGACAGGAGAGAGAAAAGGAGACGCTAAGTCCCCTGGGTGGTTGAAGCCAAAGCCGTCTAACGAGTGTACTTTATCGATCTGGCACACGTGCAGCTTGAAGTGAATAAACCTCCCAAGCACCTTACGGGGTGTATCATAGCCGGAATACGAAGAAGGCCGAGTTTCTGAGCTTATTAACCTCAAAGTCATCCCTGGTAATCATGACAGTAGTGATGACTGTATGGCCGTCTGGTCGTGACCAAACCCTGAGCAGAATACTCTCAAGTCAACTAGGAACGCACCAGACCCTGTATTGCGAAAGAAATTTGGCCTTGAGAAAACGCGGGGCCAACGCGGGCAACGGTTTCCCTGCTCTTCACCCTTGCGGCCATGTGTGAATCCTCCTCCCGAGTCCTCCGCAGATGCTTTTCCGGGGCTTACTCCGCACTTGGCGCCCACACACGCACGCACTTACACCGCGCTCGTGGTTGTCAGGCCTCGTATCATCTGCCGATGTCACGATGCAATGCGACGCCTCCAACACGTTGGATATATCGCCCGGCAGCAGGTACTTTATCTCATCCAGCTCGAGCTCCTCTTTGATCAACAAGACTCCTGATCCTGTACACTCCACACCACGGCAGAACAACTATCGAGATACCCCTGTATCCGTCAGCAATCTTCAAGCTTCGGGCCCATTGAGCTTACCATACCAGCAACATGGAGCAAGAATTCGCCGAGCTCAAGAAGCAGGTGCAAGTTCTGCAGAAGGAGCTAGCCCGGGTTTCCGGTAAGGAACAGCCCTTGCTCGTTTTGACTCCTATCTAACACTCTCCTGCAGACGAGGCCGAGGTCCGCAAGACACACCACAAGTACGGATACTACCTCGACAAGTGCCTCTACAATGAGGTGAGCCACAACCCAGAAGATATCCGAGGTGACATCCACTGACACACTCACGCCAGGTCGTCGACATGTTCTCAGACCATCCCGACGCCTACGTCGAGTTCCTCGGCTCGCGCTACCGCGGCAAGGAGGGCATCAAGCGCCTGTACCAGGGCCGGTTCCAGCAGACCTTTGTCAAGGGGCGCAACGGCCCCGTGTACGGCTGGCTGCTGGACCACATCATGATGCAGGACATTGTCGACGTCGACTCGACGGGCACGCACGCGTGGTGCCGGATGCGCGCGTTGATGCAGGCCGGCACGCACCAGAGCATTGAGGAGTACTACCCGCGCGGCCACCGGCAGTGGTGGGAAGGCGGCCTGTACGAGAACGAGTACATCAAGGAGAACGGCGTGTGGAAGCTGTTCCGCTACCGCTACTTCCCCTTCTGGCACGCCGAGTTCGAGAGGGGATGGAGCCACACCAAGAAGAACTACGTCCCTTGGCCGACTGTCACGTATCCCGAGGACCCGCTTGGTCCGGACGAGATCTTCGAGCAGAAGATGCTGTGGCCGGATACCAGGGTTGTGCCGTTCCACTACCCGCATCCTGTTACTGGCAAGCCGACTGCGCCTGACGACTTGCGCGCTCCGATTTACGGGGCGGATGTGAGCACGAGCGATCCGCCCCTGACGCTGACCCTGCCTAAGGGCCAGAGCAGGCCTGGAGCGAGCGAGCGGGAGTCGAAGCCCGGAGACAGGGTGCTTCCGGAGTTGGTCCAGAACAAGGAGGAGTAGAGCAGGCGTGTTCCTGAGCATGGGAGCCATGGGCGGGAGGGGAAAGGGGGCGGGGGTGACCTGATCGAAGACAGACAGATGACTCGGATGTATCTCATCAGAAATGCCGAGGTAACGGAATTCAGGCTGGAAATTGGATTTTCTTGAACTCGCGGGCTCTATCATGCTTGTGGTGGTATCTAATGCTGGTCTGAATCTCCCGTGCCCAGGTCTCCCGACTCCCGAGTCCTCCAACAGACAACAGGCCTTCCCCTGAGTGTGATGTGACCAGCCCAAGCAACATCACCGTCGGGCACGGAGTTAACAACTTGGAGCATTGCGTAACGGCTTACCCATCGATTCCAGCTCATCGGTCCAGACTCCCCGACCCCATGACCGCCCCTCGTCTCTCCACCTCAGCCGTTGACTGCCGAGAGTTGGAGAAACGTCGTCCTCCCCTAGCGCCGGCCCCGCATTCACTTAGCCGGACCCCAACCCCAGCTGAGCATCATCAACTCCTTACCAATGGGGTGCATTCCAGATGGTTCCCACTGCCATGCTCCGGGCCGCGTCCGAATATCCGAACCCACACTGCCATCAACCGGCATGCGGGGTCTGTCTCACAACCCGAGGCCCTGCCCTGCTCGGTAGATGATCCGAGAATAGGGGTCCTGACTCCCAGTACCTATCTCGTAATCCAGGAATTGCGGAGGACTTATACTCCAACAGTTGTCTCCCTGGACACCCCTGAGACATCATTCAGTTTCCAAAGATAACACCCAGACAATTACTCTGACCACTTCGCCATTGTCTTCCCACACTTGGGGTACCTTACCATCCTAGGTAATCTTTCATCTCCAGCGCCTTAGTGACCCGAACACAACGACCACCATGGCGCACATCCACGACCTCGCCCCCGAAATCTCAAACTACACCTCCAACCGCCTGACCAACCATTCCCGAGTCCGCTTCCCGCGCACCCCCGTCTTCGCCTCCATGAACAAACCCTCCCGCTTCGAAGGCGACGTCTACGACCTCGAGTTCACGGGCACCATCCCGCCCGACATCAACGGCACCTTCTTCCGCGTGCAGCCCGACCACCGCTTCCCGCCCTTGTTTGAGGATGACATCCACTTCAACGGCGACGGCTCCGTCACCGCCATCCGCATCGCCAACGGCCATGCCGACTTCAAGCAGCGCTATGTCAAGACGGAGCGATACCAGCATGAAACCAAGGCGAGACGGAGTCTGTTTGGACGGTACAGGAATCCGTGGACGGATAATGAGAGTGTGAAGGGGGTGATTCGCACGGCGAGTAATACCAATGTGGTGTTTTGGAGGGGCGTGTTGTTGGCCATGAAGGAGGATGGGCCGCCGTTTGCGATGGACCCCGTCACGTTGGAGACGCTGGGGCGGTATGACTTTGAGGGGCAGATCCTCAGTCCGACGTTTACGGCGCATCCCAAGTTTGATCCGGAGACGGGGGAGATGGTGTGCTTTGCGTATGAGGCGGGCGGGGACGGGGCGGATTGCAGTGTGGATGTGGCGGTCTGGACGCTGGATAAGGATGGGAGGAAGATCGAGGAGTGCTGGTATAAGGCGCCGTTTGCGGGCATGATTCATGATTGTGGGATTAGTGAGAACTGGGTGGTGCTGCCGCTGACGCCGATCAAGATGGATTTGGAGAGGATGAAGAGAGGGGGGAATAAGTTTGCGTGGGATCCGAATGAGGACCAGTGGTATGCCCTTGTGCCGAGGAGGGGGGCGAAGAGTGAGGATATCATCTGGTTCAGGGCGGATAACGGTACGTAACACGGCTGATGTGTGGTGTTGTGCCTGCTGACGATAACAGGTTTCCATGGCCATGTCGCCGGCTGCTACGAGCTGCCCTCAGGGGAAGTGGTTTTCGACCTGACCGTCGCCGACGAAAACGTCTTCTTCTTCTTCCCACCAGACGAAAACATCACGCCCCCTGACGGCGTCGCCAAGCGCAACAGGCTCTCGTCGCCCACGGTGCGCTGGGTGTTCGACCCCAAGGCCAAGAAGTCGGCCATCCGCACTCCAGCCGCCGGTGACGCGGACGTATGGGTGGCCGATGAGCGCGTGAAGCCCTCCCTGACGTGGCTTACCAACGGCGAGTTCTCCCGCATTGACGACCGGTACACCACCAAGCCCTACCGTCACTTCTGGCAGGCGGTCGTTGATCCGACCAGGCCGTACGACTTTGCCAAGTGCGGTCCTCCGGCGGGTGGGTTGTTCAACTGCCTGGGCCACTACACCTGGTCCGAGGATCACTACCACACCAGGGACTCGGCCAAAAACGGCGCGGCCGGGAATCACGAAGAAAAGGGGAAGTTCGGCCTCGAAGACGTGTACTTCCCTGGGCCGACCATGACCTTCCAGGAGCCGACCTTCATCCCGAAGGAGGGTGGTGCCGAGGGCGAGGGGTACCTGATCGCCTTGCTGAATCATCTCGACGAGCTGCGCAACGACGTGGTCATCTTTGACGCGCAGAACCTCAGCAAGGGGCCGCTGGCTGTGATCCATCTGCCCCTGAAACTGAAGCTGGGCTTGCACGGCAACTGGGTGGACCATCGCGACATTGAGGCGTGGCAGGCCAGGAGGGCCGAAAACGGGGATGTTGGGCCGGTGAAGGTGGCAACGGAGCCGCTGCCGTGGCAGAAGAAGTTGGCTGAGCAGAATGGTGTGAATGGGAGTAATGGAGAGTAGTGAGATACGGGCGGTAGATAAGAGTCAGTAACATGGGGCTAATATTATGTCGTTTGTTGAACCAGAAGGCGCGTCGCCAGCCCTTCGGCAACGCGTGGCCAGGGAGCCCTGAGAACAGCCCTGAGAATACATGTAGTGCGCACACCCCTGCTGCTGATGTCCTGTCTTTTGAGTCCTTCCTGTGCCGTTGCCTGGCTGTGGCGGTGCATGGGGCGACCTCCAGGTGAACAACGTTGGGTAGCATTTGTTGTAAACGTGGTAAGTCCCTGGCCCGTCATTGGCCTTTTGACTCTCAGCGGCTCTCATGAAGGGGATAATGGATTCATATACCGAGCTCAGCCACACAAGGCTCTCACCTCCGGTGTCAGGTTCCGCTTGGGCGTCGCAACTTGCCCGTAGAAAACGGAGAGCGTCTCGGTGAGGAGTCCTTGTCGGAGGACAGTGTGGCCCCAAATAGATAAGTTCGCCCTTGTCGTTCGTCCATCATCCCTGCCCCTGAAACGCCATGAAAACATGAACATATCGCACCAAACATTATAGCCCCGTCCAGATATAAACTACACTCACTACCTATTCAATGACCGTCAATACCACTTTCGTTTCGATAAGTAACGATTGGCTTGAAGGCAACACCAATCCCTCGACTTCGAGTCCCAGGCCAGACGATGGGAAGTCCGTTCCGCTCCTATCATTGCACGTGCCCGATGCCAACGAGATAGAACCAAGAAGCTCTCCCAAGCCTTCAGCTACCGCCGCAACCCCGACGAGTCCGGCTGCCACGCCTGGAAGCAGCCCGTTACTCGCGCCTCTGGGCGCCATCCGTACCTCAGGCGAGCGGTCACCGCGTCGATTACGTCTCCCAGGGGCCGCAACCTTCAAGGCAAGATGGACACCGCGCCAGTACCGAAAATGGCAAGCGCCGCTCCTCATGGTGCTATTCTTCGTGATTGGTTCCGGGTTGAGCGTGGCACATTGTGCCTTCTACGCCTCTCTCGATGGCGAGATTGTTGGAAGTCCAGCACAGCAAGAGAACAACCTGAGGTGAGCATGGCCCCTCTAGCAAGATATTGGGCAAGTTGTAACCTGATCTAGACTGGGCACCGCAGCGGCCTTTCTCGCTCAGATCATACTGGGTGCCAGCGTTTGGCAGACGTACCATCAGTGGATCTGGCGGTCCGTGAAGAAGGCTCCTCTGAGAATGGCCACGCTCAACGACATCTTTGGCGCTGAGACCTCGGTCTTGTCCTTTTTGAACTTGAACATGTTGAGGAATTTCAAGATTGGATACATCATGGCGTTGTTTGCTTGGTAAAGCCTTAATTCAACTCTCCGTAAGCAACTCGTGTGCTGACATCGGTTTACTAGGACGCTTATCCCCCCCCCTTTCTTCACCCCCGGCACCTTGTTCGTCTATGACAGCACCAATGAGAACGTCACCGCCCTCGAGGTTCCGTTCTTAAACATCGCCAACAGCAGCATGGGCCACTCGTACTCCTTCTCACCATCCGAGAATGGTGACAGGTTAAACTTCAAAAACGTCACAACTCGAGTCTTCGAAGGCCCCAGGACCGTGTTGTCGCTCTTGTCAACCGCCACTGCCTCGAGAGGAGAGATTCTAGCTCTCACACCACCAAGCAACCATTCAGCCTACGCTGTCAGATTCTTCGGCCCGGCTGTCCAATGCACCCAGGCCAACGCTTCCGTGCAAGCCATCATTGAGAAACTCCTCGCACGCAAGATGGAAGAGGAGGCGATAGGAGCCGCGAAGGAGGTCCAGAACGCCTACTACGCGTTTGTGCCAAACACAGACTCCCAAGGCAACGTCACGGTCATGTCAGGGGTTCAAGATCGTTCTCCTTCGGGAGCAGCCAACGAAGTCTGGATGACATTTGAGAGGTACAAAAACTTGACTGACGAAAACTGGGACCACGACAAGTACTTCCAGGTCTGCAGTCTCTGGAACGCGACTTACGACTTAACCCTCAGCTTCGAACACGGCTTCCAGAACATCACAGCGTCCCGGGAGCTGCTGCACCAAGTCCCGTACCCAGCCGACAAACCGGGCGACGTTTCCAACATGGCCCAGCATGCATACTCGGCTGTCTTTTGGTCGCTTTCAGACCTCATTGTCGGGTCATTTGGACGATTTCAGGAGCCCATGCCCAACAATGTGGGCAACAGGAGTTTCGGCATGATTCATTCTCTGATCCCGCACACCTCCCTGCTGGGTTCGCCGGATCTGGCCGTGTATTTCGACTACAACGAGGACAGGGGCGCGTGTCAGATCCCCTATCAAAACCAGTCGATGCAGAGACAGCGGGACATTGACCTGGCCAAGAATAAGACGCTTGGGGAGCTGGTCGAGGACCTGAGTGTCAACATCACCATCAGTCTGATGCACAACGACTTACTCACGTGCGTATCCCCCTGTGATTCCCCTTCAAACCCTCTACTCCCACTAACACCGTGAGCGCAGGAACAAGACTCAAAGGCTCGTCACTGTCTGGGAAAGCGTGAACCGCTACGGTTACAGCCCAACGGGGCTCTGGATCCCTTACGGCCTTGCCTGTCTCTTCACGGCCGTGACCGTTGTCCTGGGGCTTATTACAGTCACCAAGCACGGCGTCATGCCCGACACCAAGTTCCAAGATATCCTGTCGGCGGCGGACACGAACGTCATCCAGATTGCAAGGGACCCAGAGGCAAAGGACAGGCCGTTGAAGGTGCATTTGGAGGACGGTCGTCTGACGCTGCAGCCACATCAAGGGGCAAACTCCTGATCTCGTTTGTAACACTCCCAAATGAGCTGAGTCCGGCAGCAAACAAATGTGTAGAACGTTTGTTCAAATTTGCTTGCACTGCGGCACTGCCCTTGACTCCATCTGTCATAATTCAGCTTGGAAGAAGAGGGCTACTTGAAAAGTGACATAATAACCCGGTACTCCATCTTCGTTGAACCTCTTTTCCACTCCCCAAATCCATCATCATCTGAATCCTCCAGATACCTACAACCACAAACTTGTAAGCCGAAAGAATCTGAACGCCATGACTGACAGCACTCAACCTCAATCCTCGGCTAACCAGCCTCCCAGCAAGCAAGCTCAGGACCCGCCTTCTGGAAACAAACCTCAAGGGGAAGCCTCAAGCAAAGGCAACGTGTCGTCAGGCACACCGCAGAACAAAGCCAAGGCGCCAGCTCAGCCTGCTCGTCCCAAGCCGCTCGTTTGCAGCTGCCAGGTCTGCAACTGCAAGAGCGAGTTTGACCTTCATGGCCTTTGCCTCCATTGTCAGGTGAACTGCGCCGAGCAAGGTTCTACCTTCTAAGGAATATCAAAGTGGGGAGCGACATGGCCTGGGGATGAGGACAATACGGAAATTCGGCCATGCTGATGCTCCTCTGGGCTTGCATCAGCGAATATCACCGCCCGAATGATGGAGAGCACTGGTACCCGTTCCCGGCTGCCGGAAACTCATCGGTGGACACATGAATGATAACGTTGCCTTACACCCCTCCCTCGGTAGTTTGACCTCTAGTTTGTCTTGACCTCTATGAGGATCCAAAGCTGTGCTCATTCTGTGCAAAGTGACACTTTTCTCTATGTCTCAAGCGAATGTCTCTAACCGGTAATGATCCAACTGCCAGCTTAGCCATCCATGAACAAGTCTCAGATCCCAGTTTAGGTTTTACTGTGTAGTTGTACGGTTGGCAGGCTCTATCAGTGTTTCCTTCAACTGTACCTCTTAACCCCAACCTGGAACTTTATCCCTCATTCATCCTAGGTACCTAGGCACGTCTCGTGCTTGCGAGAGCCAATATTTCTTGATATGGTGCCGACTGAACTGAGTCTTGGCTGGGAGTCCTAGGAATTAGCCTTGAAGCAGTGGAGATCGGGACCGTAAGGGGTCAGGGGCCGCCCAAGCGGCCGAGCCTCTCCAGACGACCTGGCGGGACATTGGCGCCCGCAGCAAGGCATTGACGAAACGCCAGTGCCCATCCTAATGTTCTCGGTTGAGTTTCCTATTAACTCCAAGCGCATGTTCATTGTAGCCGGGTCCTTCCAGTCTCAATATCAACATGAGAGCTCGACCCAGACTTGACATTTGAACGCCGGCGCTCCCAGTATAAGGTCATTCCTGCTGATTCATCCCGGTCATACGCCCAAGGTAATTTGAGTGTTAGGAATAGACCCTTGTTGGGCGTTGGTTGTTGGGGTTGCATTGCATCTATGTAGCCGCGGGTCGCGGCCGCTTTATGTTGCTGGAGAGGCCTGTACTCGAGCAATGATTGGGGAAAAGGTGATGGGCTCAACTGAAGCAGCCGAACACCGCCGCCAACATGCGTTTAGCTGGGCCGATTGTGTTGAGGCCATTGGGTCGGCCAGGGAGGAGGCCCATGTGTCCCAACGCCACCGTTTAAGTCAATATCTCCGCCCTCGTTGTCTTGTTCTCCCTAATGCTTCTCCTCCTCAAGCCTACCTACCCAGGTAACGAACGTTGCCGAGTCAAACCCACACCTGAAAGATCAAGCTCACAACAGCTCACGGCAATGGAGACTCCTAGTGTTGGCCTTGTTGAACCCAGCGCCGAACGAGTGTCGACCGAGATACAGACGGACAGAACCGAGAGCGGCAAGGCGGCTGGTAACCCTCTCGACGGTGTCGACCTGAGCCAGGCCTTTGCCAGCAGCGTCCCAACTGAGGAGCGGCTCTCTGAAATATTCCGTTGTCTTGTCTGGGGCAACATACGAGGGTATGAGCAGGCCACTAAGGATATGAGAAGCTTTTTCTCCATCCGAGGGAAAAGAGGAGGCATGGAGGAAGGGCCCAGAGTCAAATCCCTATTCCAATGGACGATCCTCGATCCCGTCCTCGACGATAGGGTCACTGCCAGGCACTCCTCGGCGGCGGACCTCATTCGACACAGATGGCCAATGTCTTTCGGTCACCTCGACGTCAGCACCGACGGCCACCCAGCCAGCTTCCGCTGGGCCAACACCGCACCAGAGTCTTTCTGGGGAGCTTCCTACCGTCTGACTCCAAAGGGGCAGCCAACGAAACAGCCGTCTGGAGTACGCCCAGCCGTAGGCCGGCAAGGTGGCTTGAGAAGGACTTGGTTTCTGCCGCACCGCAGGGCATCTCCAGTCACACCGAGCTTTCTGGCAGCCACGGGAGAATCTGGTACGGTGTCTTTGCAGTCTATCCCTTTGCTTTGTTGCTGACACTGAAGCAACCCGCTTGCCACAGCGTCCTGACTATTCCTGTGAGAGGTTCCCCTTTCTTGATGTACGCCGGTGTGATGCCCCTGGAAGTGCTGGCCTTCCTGGGCAATTACTGCCAATCGGTCGGGCTATTTGATCCTCACGTTGGTGAACAGTCGCGGCCGAAACATCCCTACCATCTTGGGTTCTGTTTTGGTCACGACTTTCTCCGCGGTCCTTTCACACGTCCATGGCGGCTCAGGCTTCGAATGAGCCGACACCCCAATTCGGGGCAACCAAGGCCCGGCGAGATCGTCATGCAATACCATGTTCGACACTTGGGCTGGGATAAGACCGAGTTCGACAAGGCTCATCATAGGGACGACCCGGAGGATTCGGAACCAATGCCCCCCGGGCTTGCAATCCGTCGAGAAAAGGGCTCCATCGAGGGGAACCGGAAACACAAGTCTCGGACTTGGACGGACAGCTACATCGCCTTGAAAACGCGAATACGACTCATTGAGCGGGTGTCTTCTGCCTCGCTCTCGATCGTCAACACTCCCGACGCCCCCTACACCATCATCGTCCTGGCAGACGAGGTGAACGAGCAGGATTCTGTTGATGCGGTGGACACCAACGTCGACCTTGCGAGCGACAAGGTGTTTCCGGACACTTCTACTGCACAGGACAATGGCTTGCGTTCGTCCGGAAGGTGTACGGGGCTGACACAGTTCCTTTCGATGGTGCTCACAGTGTTCAGGCACTGGGAAGAACAATGGGCCAAGACGCTTGGTGAGCTGGACAAGATCACACGCTTCTCTGTGAGTACTACACTCGGCTCTCTCCCTTCGCACCGAGAACCAATGTACCTATTGACACTCTGATTCCTCCGCAGCTGAGCGACACCCTAAACAATTTCTCTCTCGATTCACTCATGTTTGACGAGTCCTTCAATCATTCACGAACGTATTTCTCAACTCTGCAGACCCTGCGAGTAGCATCAAAAATGGTCGACGACACTCTCAAAGAGTGGGCGGAGCTACGCCAGCAATGGGACTTGACCGTCGCTCCGAGTGGAATGTTCAGCCCCGAGGATGATGCCGCTTCGTCCCACAACTGGGATGTTGTTACTGGAGTTCTGAAGGGAAGAGCACTGCGTATTCAGGCATGCATCGCGCGCAAATCTGAGGATGTGAAAAGCCTCAGGGACGGAGTATGGAATTACCCGACTTTTCCTCATCAGGGCTGGAGTTCTTGCACAGAGCTAACATTACAAGTTGTTCAACGCCACGTCCCTCCGCGAGTCAACGAAAGGCATAGCCCTCAACCGAGCGGTTTACGTCTTTACCGTGGTTACTGTGCTCTACACGCCTCTCGGCTTCCTAGCCGTAAGTCACTTCCACATCTTCTGTGAGGGACCTTCTCACTGACATACCGAGAAGACGTTCTGGGCGATGCCAACCTTCAACAAGTCAAGCTCCAATTCCACTGAGACAGCTGCCGCTGCCGACTCGGATCTACCACCAGGCTTCAAAGCCACATTCATCGCCGTCCCCCTGGCAACATACCTCTTGTGTATTGCTGTCATTTGGACAATGGGCTTCAACGCGAGGGAGAGGCTGGCCGTTCGAAGAGCAGTTGGCTTTATTCCGGAGGTGATTCGCCGTCGATGGTATATCTGGCGATTGGAGAGGCGGGAAAGGAGGGAAGCAAGAAAGGAGGGATTGAGCATACGAATTGAAAGAAGTGAGTTTGTCCCTTGAAAGGGTGTAAGATGACTCATAATTATGTGTTTCTCCCCGGGCTGCGTCGATTTATTCTGTAATTAGCCATTTGTTTGCTACCGGACTCTAGAAAGTCATTTGAGAGCCAGCAGTGTTAGCTACAGACGAGGTCACGAGTTGAACCCCTGATGAGACCGTAGCGTTGGACCGCCATCTTTCTTTAACGATCGATCGGCTCGATCCCTCGCTTCTGGATGCCGCGACCTTGATCATAGCCGTCATCGTAATCGGGATAGTTTCCCTTTCGGGTTTCTTCCTGATCGTGACTTGTCTGCATGTCGTCTCTTCCAACGGGGCAGCACCCGACTGAATGCATGGCAATCTGGATGACTCAATTGAACTGTGCTACGCCGTGCTGATGAGGCACCGCGCACCAAGACAGCCAGCCGTCAAGACTGTGCGGGATGGCCATTGTCCAGAGAAGTTGTGTTCAACACTAAGTGGTTCCAGAATTCTCTCACGTGTCTTGATCGAACCACGGGCCGTCCGATTACCTTGGCATCATCCCCGACGGCTGATGTCCATCCATTACACCATCGAAAGCCAGAGCCGGGGTGAGTTGACCCGGCAATGGTCGGGAGCGGCAAATACGAGCCCAAGTGGGACTCGCTTCGATGCCCGTGCCAATCTTAACCCAACCTCGCTTTATGCACCGAACACGGCTGCCGCTTCTGGGCTCGTATCCCATACAGGGCAGTGCAGCGGTAACTCCCGTACGCAGATCTTCGTATGTGGCGCTTGATGTTGCTGGGGATTGAGCGGGCAACGAGTGCAGTCACGCCACTTGTATAAGAGGACCAGATCCCTCACTCCTCACACATCACCTGTCTTCAACAACAACTACAACATCAGTCGACGTCTCCCGCCTTCAGTCTGCCACAGCGTTCCCGACGCATTCAACCAACGCCAAAACTCCTCCATAATCCAAATATTGCACTATCACCAAAATGCAGCTCCAGGCCGTCATCCTCTCTCTCTTCGCCGCGGCTTCGGCTGCTCCAACATCCTGCCCCGCTCCGGTCCGCAAGTTCGGCATCATGGCCCTGCGGTCGGCCTCGCCCATCCACTTCGCTACCACCAGCGCCTCGCAGAACAAGCTTGTCCTGAACCTCCCCGCCGACAAGCAAGACGCCCAATGCGCCGACGGCAAGGCGAGGAGTGACGCCATCTTCTACATCAAGGACGAGGAGCTGTACCTCTACGGCAACGACGACCCGGTTCAGGAGTTTCTCGTTGACCGCTCCGGCATGGGTAAGCAGACCATCTCTCCGACACTGGATACCAGTCCAACTAACACGCAAAAACAGGCCAAGGCGTCCTGCAGTACTTCAACAAGGGCGCGACGAGCCCCGGCGGCCGGCTCGAGACCAAGGGCTGGGCCGTCGACGCCAACGACAACCTGACCTTCAACAACAACACCCTCCTGGCCTGCCCCAGCACCACCGACAGCTCGTGGTATGTCTGGGTCAACGTCGGTGCCTCCAAGCCCGCTGGCCAGGAGGGCTGCCTCGGCTTCACTGCGCGGACTGTCACCGAGACGGATCCGGTCAAGTGCACGTACAGCATTCACTCTTGAAGGACTGGAAGGGGTTGATGCGAGGGGGTTTGCCATTTCCTCTGAGGGCGCCCGGAGGCTTGGTAGGAGGGGTGACATCCACCCTTTGTGTACGAATTGTGGGAAGAAGGGGCACGGCGGGTTTGGGGTTTCCGGCCGTCGAGTTGTTCCATTTCATGAACCTGACGTTCCTTTAAGACCGTAATGATAATAGCACAGAGGTGAAGTTCGAAGCTAGGGGTATCACAATAGAATCAACATGAACTGCACAAACATGGGGCTGATGATACACTTTCGGTCTCTAAGATTGCTCATGGGTTGCCATCCGATTCCATGACGCTCCGCCTCAAGCCTCAGATATTACAAAATACCGCGTGACTGGCCCAGGCTAAAGCGCTGCGCCAGTAGGCGTGAAGCGAAGCTTCCTCGACATACCACATCGCCAACCTCGCCGCCGTCAACAGTACAACCGACTTAGCCGACAACCGCTCGAGCCAGCCAGCCGCCCAAGACGACCTCGCCGTCGCCCAGGGCCGGGGGGCCTTATTTAGAGCGTCGGCGTAGAGCGCCGACCCTCTGAGGCCCCCCTACGGCCCTAGGCTTGACGGCTTGGTTCGTCTTTTAGCTGGCTCGGCTCGGTCGTCGGCTATACTCGCCGTTGTCGTTGCTATCGTTGTCGCCTATCGCTACACTTCCACTAGCACAGACTACTTTGCTATATCCCGTCGGCATTTCCTCCACAGTTATCGGGGGTATTTTATAAGGATTTCGCTCAACGGCCAGGGGGCTACGCCCCCTAGGACCCCCCTTGCCTGCGGCGCTTTTGCTTGTAGTTTAATAGTGATGAGAGTTGTAGTTGTAATAGAGATGTCCTTAGCTGTCGGGGGTATAACCCCAACACTGTAGATTGGGACTTGGTAATGTCACGTATCCGAGCGAGTGTAGGCCCCTAAGCTACTATAGTAGGAAAATGACCTAGGCTACTAGCCTAGTTTGCCTTGCGCAAGGCAAACAAGGCTCGTAGATACAACTAGGCTCGCAGGCACGGCTAGCCTTGTAGGCCTCTCTACCCGACGGCTCTACTCCTTCCGTTCTCATGGCAGGACCATATCAACACCGCGGTAGGTCGCCCTTGATAGTTCCATCAATTGCGTGATAGCCGAGTCGTCATATGCTCCATGAATTGCTTCCATTATAATTGTCAAGTGCTACGTTCAATCCCGTGATATGTTACCTTCTATCTTCAATCTTGTATTA
The DNA here is from genome assembly GCA_023628475.1 of Chaetomiaceae sp. PF1801. Classification (NCBI taxonomy): domain Eukaryota; kingdom Fungi; phylum Ascomycota; class Sordariomycetes; order Sordariales; family Chaetomiaceae; species Chaetomiaceae sp. PF1801. The sequence goes on from JAMAKQ010000017.1 coordinate 268,029, forward strand.
CGACGAGCTTTAAGGAGCGATCCTTTTGCCGTTTGAGGTGCGGTGCGGCCGCGCAATGCGCGCCGTTCCGGCCAATCAGAGCCCCCATTTTGAGGGCCGTTGCGAGGCTAGTTGGGTCTGCAAGGCTAGTTGCGCCTACGAGGCTTGTTGTACTTGCTGGTAAGACTTCCTCTACGAGCCTAGTTGGCACCTGCTAGCCTAGCAATCCCCTACAGGACCCCGCTGCGGTACACCACTATACTAGCTCCTACAGACTTAGTCGTAGATTGCACCTACCACACTGCAAAAAGGAGATATATTTTGTGATATTTAACAGTCTAATATATAGATTAGTCCCCCGACACCCTTTTTAAAGAACAAACAGCACCTCTACAGGCCCGGGAATTCGTACGGTGCAACGACAGGGCGTGCACGGACCTAACTACCTGTGGCATCCAATCGTTCCTCGAGAAACTCTGGAGGTTTGGCCCATAAGTGAAGCGAAGCGTTCCTTCCTCGCTTCCTCCGTGTTGGCACACTGCAGAAGTCATCGTCATTGAAGCTTCGCTTCAACTAAGGTTCATCGTATTACGAAAGTTTGCCAAAGCCCGCGTCTTCGTGTTCATTTGATCGGTTGGGCTTCGCCAAGCGGCCGGCCCTGGAAGACCACCCTCGGCGACCGTCGGACTTCGAGTTTCCAGGCAGCAATGCCAGATCCTTCGTTTTGGGGGCTAAATCCCGAAGAACAAAGACTCGAATGTGCACAACTCTCCAAGTTCTTTCCACCCGCTCCCCTGACATCCGTTCAGGTTGTCAATGATTGTGAGCGCTCGCTTGTTTGAAAACCTCCCCCAAACTCAAACCAACATTCTTCAGCCTGCAGACACTTCCCTCAGTTCTCTACCCATCTCACTACCATCCCAGCTCATTCCTCACGCCCCTTTCTCGAGCCCAAAGTCACCCGCCTCGTTCAAACCTCAACAATGCCCCTCTCACAATCACCAACCCTGCATCTCGCAGCCCACGCATTCGCCACCATCTTCACCGGCTTCGGCATCAACGCCATCCTCCGCCCGTCGCACGCCCTGACCTTCTTCGAGTTCGCCCCGCCCGCGTCTGCCGCCGACGCCAAGGTGGTCGACAGTTTGATGGCCGTCTACGGGGCTCGCGACATCTTCATGGGCGTGGCCATTTACTCGGCCGCGCTCTTTGGTACGGCAAAGTCGTTGGGCTGGACACTCATCGCTGCTAGCGGGGTGGCTGTTGCGGATGGGTTGGTGTGTTATGCCCATGGGAAGGGGGAGTGGAATCACTGGGGGTATGCGCCGGTTATTACGATGGTTGGGGTCCTGTTGTTGGGGGGTTTTGATGGACGGGGTAAGGCGAAGAAGGACTAAGGGGTTATGTTGGAATGACTGGTGAGGGAGTCGAGGGTATACGTGTCGTCCCGATTTATGATGGAGTTGATGGAGGCCCCGCTGGGAAGGCGGATATGTCAGGACTCCTGAGATCCCGGTGGTGGTGAAGCAGAAGTCGAAAGATGATATGTTCATGTTGGCGGCGTGAGACGGCATGAGTAAAAGGTTGGAACGTAGAAGAGGTAGCGGACATCTCCGACAGGGGCCTCGGTCAGCTTTCAGTTAGTCTTGACACCAACTCCGTCTGAAACCGCGGATCCGGAGCTGCCCCAGCCGCTTAACCTTTTCATGCAGCTCGTCTTAGCATCCTGATCGACGCAGGCTGACCAACCAAAAACCTATATCAAATGCCTCTGAGTTAAATTGCAGGGCAACTCCATGCCGTTGGATAATTCGTGCTGAGTGTCTGTCTGAGAGCGTAGTGAAGCAACAGAATCTGTTCATAAAGATCTTGCCCCCTGGTCCGATGGCACTCAAAAAGGAACAACCGCGGTAGCACAGCCTGGATCGATACATCTTTTTTTCCGTATAGGATTGACCACATCACTCGTTCAGAAACATAAATGCCTGTCAAAATGATCCCACTTCGTCTACACCTAGCCTTTCTCCTCGTACCAATTTGCTTGGTTGCCGCACAGAGCTGCAAGCTTCAGTTCGACGGACGAGTTCCGGCCGACCTTGCTGCGGCCGACTTCGACTCGCCCAACGATCTCTTCAGTAATTCATTTGTCCTCGGGCAGGGACTTGTCTTCAGCCAGGCGCTTGGGCTCCTGCCCGTCGGTGCCGGATCCTTGGTCCGCTCACCCCTATTTTCCTTCCGCCGCAGTGGATGGACGCTAACTAATTAGTACTTGGCTTCTGTAGTTCGACATCAACACTGGCGCCGAGTCAGTTGAAGTACTCATCAATGACCAGTCGATCTTCAACAACCAAGTAGGGTTCCGCCGCGCTGAGCTCATCCCTGCGAGCAACACTGGCACGGACGCGAGCACCCAGGGCATCAAGACCCTGCATTTCAGCGTCATGAAGGACAATGCGCGGCCGTTGAACATCTCGCATGAGTACCAGCTTGTCTTCCTAGAGAGCCAGGACTTCAGCACCAACCAGTTTGTGCTCAAGACGGGAACTATTCTGGGACAGAACACGAAGGATCCGGACACTCTTCAGCTTTTCGGCAACGTCAACCAGGGGAAGCTGCTGTTCAGCACGCCGTTCACGCCCGGTATCTTCCACAACTTTGCTCTAACTCTGGACTTTGACAAGCTGTATCTTGCTCTCCCCAATTTTGTCTTGAGCCTTGATCTTCCGTACTGACTGCCCTGTGCTAGCACAACCCAGGTCTTCTTCTCCACGGGCAAAGATCCGCTGGCTTCCGTCACGAATGTCTTGAAGAACGACGTCAGCGGACAGGGCCAGTTCCACTTTGGTGTACTTAAAAAGCCCGTCGGTGCTGTGGGCGACATCACCAAGAATGGTTTTCAGCCAGCCGGGATTGACGAGGGCGTGATCTTTGGTGGCATCTTCCAGGAGGATAGTACCGGCGGCTGCATCAGCTTGTCGCCTTGAAGTGTTTCATACGATTCCTTCATGTCTTCAAGTTCAAGTTTAAACGAATCTGTTGGACACACCGAGTCAACGCCCTATGTCCGTTCAGGGGCTCAGGGGGTCACGGAGTTGGCAGAACTCGGGGATCAGTTTGCCTTCACATAAGCTTTGCGTGCCACCGATGGCCGCAACAATTAGCCTGCCCGGCTAGCTCAATCGGTAGAGCCTGAGACTCTTAAACAGGTTCATCTCAAGGTTGCGGGTTCGACCCCCGCGTTGGGCTCAATTCCCAATCAACGATTACGAGTTGTATTTCTTGCTCAGGCTTGTAGGCCTGTCTCCCTGCCCCTTTTTTATGCTCCGGGACATACAGTTAGTGCGGATGGCTAGCAATCTCGTCGCACAGCGAACAGCCCTCGAGAGGATGTCTTAAGCGACTAGATCATTCACTTAACTCAGGAAGCAATACTAACAACCACGCACAGGAAGGGCAAGATTACTCTTCTGTGAGTTGATCCTGGCAACTTGAATTCTCGCGCCGCGATCTAGGCGTATCACCATGTAAAGTAACATGTGAACACCTCCAGGCGGCCGAGATGCCGACTGGATACATGTATCAAGATCTAAAGCAAGACTCGCTTGGCCCCTTGCCCCTATCGATGAAAATGCCATGAACTACTCTCTTCCCTCAAGACTTGGGCTTCAGCGGCAGAACCGGCCACTCATAATCCCTCTTGAACGTCGTCTGAAACGTCCACTCCCCATGCCCAACCACCTCCCGTCTCTCCCCGTCACCCATCGTCGGCAAAACAACCTCAACCGTCGTCCCATACGGCACCGTCAAGTTCAGCCGCATCTCCTCAGCCCCTTCCTCACCACCCTCAACAGGAATCGTCCTCCACTCACACTTAACCCTCCCCCGCGGCGTCTCATGCTCCGCACTCGCGCTCGTAAACCTCGCCCCCACCGCCGGCTCAACAACGCATCTCGTCCACCCTGGCTCAACCCTCCTCAACCCCGCAACCCTCTCATACAAAAACTTTGCCACAGCCCCAAGCGCATAGTGGTTAAAACTCGTCATCTCCCCCGGATTTACCCTCCCGTCAGGCATCATGCTATCCCACCTCTCCCAGACAGTCGTCGCGCCCATGGTGACGGGGTACAGCCACGACGGACAGCCCGTCTCGAGCAGCATGGCATAAGCAGTCTGGAGGTGCCCCGTCACAGCGAGGGCTTCGCACAGGAAGGGGGTAGCGGCAAAGCCGGTGGCGATGCGGAAGTTGTTTTTGCGGACGAGTTCGTTGAGGCGGGCGCCGGCGCGGGGGAGTTGGTGCGGGTGGAGGATGGAGAGGGCGATGGCCAGGGCGTAGACGGCTTGTGTGTCGGAGGTGATGCGGCCGTTGGGGGTGACGTATTCGTCGTGGAACTCGGCGCGGGCGAGGGTGGCTTCGGTGGTGAAGTGGGTTTGTTCCGAGGATGGGCGGTTGAGGAGGGCGGAGATTTTGGACATCAGGTCGAGGCTGTGGATGAGGAACATGTTGGCTACCATTTTGGCGTCGGTGGCGGACTTCCAGGGCTGGTCGGGGGGTGCGGCTGGGTCGAGCCAGTCCTGAATGAAGTGATCAAGTGAGTTAGTGACGGGGTGGGTGAGTGTTGGGTAAGTGTGTGTGGACTTACCCCTAACTGAAAGGGAGAGGGATCCCAGAGATGCTTCTTCCGCGGCAGCACTCGCATCCACTCCAGCATGCTGTTGTATTGCTGAGCCAGGATGCTCACGTCCCCGGTCTCCTGGTAGAGGGCCCATGGCGCAAGGATAACAACGTCATGCCAGATGGCACATGGCACTCTCCGACACCACACCGGGTCCGGGAGCGTGGCGTTGGGGCTGACCATGGGGGGCACTCCGTCGAGGACGCCCTGGTCGTGCTCGACGTCAATGAGCCAGTTCTTGGCCACGTTGAAGCAGTCGTAGACCAGCACGGCCGTCGGAGCGAAGAGGGCGAGGTCGCCGGTCCAGCCCAGTCGCTCATCGCGCTGGGGACAGTCGGTTGGGACTGAGAGAAAGTTGCCTCGCATGCTCCAGACGACGTTGTCATAAAGTTTGTTGAGGAGAGGCTCCGAACACTCAAAGGAGCCTGCAGTCTTCATGTCGCTGTGGCAGACCACGGCCTCGATCGGCGCCAGGTGCAGCTCCCCAGGCCATCCGTCGACTTGCACGTAGCGGAATCCGTGGAAGGTAAACCGCGGTTCGTAGCTCTCTCCTTCAGGGGCACCCTTGAGCGTGTACTCGTCCGTCGCCTTGCAAATCCGCAGTGGACGGGTGCAGAGCTCGCCGTTCTCGAGGACCTCGGCATGAGACAGCGTGATCTTGTCGCCCCGCGTCCCGCGGATCCCCTTGAGGCGGACGTAGCCGACCAGGTTCTGCCCAAAGTCCACGATGGTCTTGCCGGAGGGCGAGAGGATCTTCTCTACCGGCTGCCGCGTCTCAACCCGCCGGACAGGTTCCCCAAACCCGGCTGTCAGCTCGACGGTGCTGGAAAGCGGCGGCAGGCAAAGGACAGGCTCCCAGAGAGACGAGTCAACATCTCCAGGAGACGACCAGCCAGGCACTTCGAGCGTGGCGTCGTATTTCTCTCCGTCGTAGATCTCAGCCAGCCGTATGGGACCCCTGGTAACCGTCCACGAGTCATCCGTACAGACCGTTTGGGTTCGGCCATCTGTGTAAGTGATCTCGAGTTGAGCCATCAGTGCCGGATGCGGACCCCAGATGTTCCGGTGGCCGCCCTCAAAGCCGATCCGTCCGCAGAACCACCCTTCGGCAACCCGCACGCCCAAGCAGTTGGCGCCTCGAGACAAAGCCGAGGTGACGTCGTAGGTCTGGTACTGGAGTCGGCCGTCGTATGCGGTCCAACCCGGAGCGAGGAAGTAATCCCCGATACGGGACCCGTTGACCTCCGCCTCGTACACCCCCTGAGCCGTGACATAGAGGCGTGCTCTGTCGATTGGGTTGTTGACTGAGAGTGACTTTCTGAACAGGTACTCCGTGTCTGGTCCGGGGGTGGATGGAGCCCAGGGGGCTGCGATGCGCTCGGCATCCCAGTCGGCGGTGCGGTCGAGCAAGCCAACCTCAAGATGGGTTGCTTTGCTCCAGTCGGTGAAGCTGCCTTGGTCATCCCACACCCTCACCCGTACAGAGACTCTTTGTCGTGATTGCAGCGGCGCGTCGAATGGCCATGGGACGAGGGTGCTGAGCGGTGACGCCACTTTGGCCGTAGACAAGACGGTGTATTGGTCCCCCTGGCGTTGTTCCCAAAGTTCAACTTCATAACCCTGCTGACGGAAGTTTCGCGGAGTGTTAGTGAGTTTCCATGATAGTCGAGGTGTGGTCTCGTGCACTCCGAGGGTGTTGGGCTCATGGTAATGCTCAAACTGGACGTTTTCCACTCTCGCCATGGCGGGGAGGAAAAGGGTGGTGGGGAGAAAAGGGTGGGATGAAAAGGGGTAAGGGGGCACAGTGTTTGAGGAAGCAGTTTTGAAGAGTGAGTCCTTGAAAAGATGAAGGAAGGAGTTGGTGCCCAGGCCAAAGGGGCAGCACTCGAGACAATACCTGGTAACATACGGCTGTTGTCCATCCGTTGAAGAGGAGCACCACGCTTGCACTCGCCGTGAATTGTGCCGAGCAGACCCCGCGCTGCCATGGGCCATGGCCCGCCCACCTCCACCGGCGCCTTCCTCCGCATTTCTATTTCCACCCCGTCTCCGTCTGCAGCTTCCGGGACAGGGGAAGTGCTGTGTTTCTTGTGGAGACTTATTGCCCATGTCATTGCCGGCCTTATTGAAGCCCGCGGGGACCGCAGGGTGACGGGAGGTACCCAGATACCTGACCTTGCAGGGGAACTAAGGAGCCTTGATTTTAGGTTCTTTTCTGCACTGCATAAGATGACCGGTCAACACGCCGGCCCCGTCTTCAGCTTCTGCTCCGTCTTTGCTGAACCTTTGTTTCGCCTAACTCGAACCTTAGCCCAGACTCCCTGGCCCCTCGACTCCTGACATGGCCCAAGAAGCCTCCATGTTCTCGGCCGCCGACGTGGCGGTCGACTACAGCCCCTCGACGGGCCACGACCTCCCCGTCGAGGAGCTCCGGCTTCCCGCCGACTTCACCTGGGGCACCGCAACTGCCGCCTACCAAATCGAAGGCGGTGCCTCGCAAGATGGCAAGGGCAAGTCCATCTGGGACACCTTCTCCCACCTCGAACCCTCCCGCACCAACGGCCAGCACGCCGACGTGAGCTGCGACCACTACAACCGCATGCCCGAGGACGTGGACCTGATGTCTTCCCTCGGCGCCGAAGTTTACCGCTTCTCCATCTCCTGGTCGCGCGTCATCCCCCTCGGAGGGCGCAACGACCCAGTCAACGAAAAGGGCCTCGCGTTCTACAGCGACCTGATCGACCGCCTCCTCTCCCACGGCATCGAGCCCGTCGTTACCCTCTACCACTGGGACGTGCCGCAGGCTCTCTACAACCGGTACGGCGCCTTTCTCAAAACAGCCGAGTTCCGCGCCGACTTTGAGCACTACGCCCGCCTGTGTTTCACTCGCTTCGGCGACCGCGTCAAGAAGTGGGTGACGTTCAACGAGCCGTACATCATCTCCATTTTTGCCCACTTGAACGGAACTTTGGCGCCGGGTCACTGCCGCGAGGCCGGCACCGACACTCGCACCGAGCCCTGGAGAGTTGGCCACACCATCCTGCTCTCTCACACCGACGTGGTCCTAATGTACGCCCGTGAGTTTGCCCCGTTTCAAAAGGGGGAAATCTCCATCGTCCTCAACGGACACTTCTACGAGCCCTACGACGCGTCCAACCCAGCCGACATCGCCGCCGCCGAGCGCCGCATGGTGTTTTACATCGGCTGGTTCGCGGACCCTGTGTTTCTGGGGCGGGACTACCCGGCCGAGATGCGGTCGTATCTTGGGAATCGACTGCCCGAGTTCACGGCCGAGGAGAGGGAGATGCTGCGCCAGGCTGCCCCGCTGAATGCGTTCTACGGCATGAACCACTACTCGACCAAGTATGCGCGGGCGCTGAGTGAGCCGCCGGCGGAGGATGACTGGACGGGGAATGTTGAGGAGTTGTCGGTGAACAGTCAGGGGCAGGAGATTGGGCCTGCTTCGGCCATGGGGTGGTTGCGTGTGGCGCCGGAGGGGTTCCGGAAGTTGCTTGGTTGGGTGTGGAAGCGGTATCATGTGCCCATTATTGTTACGGAGAATGGGTGTCCTTGTGTTGGGGAGGAAGATGTGGCCACGGCCGTTGACGACAAGTTCCGCCAGCGCTACTTGGGGCTGTATCTGGATGCCATTTCGAGGGCGATCTACGAGGATGGGGTTGTGGTTAAGGGGTATTACGTGTGGAGTTTGATGGACAATTTCGGTGAGAGACTCCGAGTCCTTTTCCCTCTCCCCATTTCCTCCGCTAACGTGGTTATTGTCTGGTCAGAGTGGTCTGCTGGTTATGGTCCCCGTTACGGGATCGTCCATGTCGACTTCAAGACGCTGAAGAGGACGCCCAAGAACTCGGCGTATTACTTGAGGGACACGTTCAAGCGGCGGAGGGAAGCATCCATGTCTTCGTAATACCCCGAGGTGGTTGAGGAACCGGTATTTCTTTTAGAGAGGGAAATAGACTATTGTTTATTGTTGTCCAGACAGAAGAAAAGACATTGCTGCATCAGCTCCTTCAAATACCTTTTACCATTCAATATTCATGCCTTGGCAATAGTTGAGACGCACAACGCCTGCCGTCCGATTCTCCCTTGCTACCGTCCAAGAACCTCCAAGCCTTCTGCATGTTGTGGGGGTTGAGGATACCCCGAGTTCACAACTCATCTCGGCATCTCATGATACCGACCTCGGGTTCATGGCTGCCACGAGGCCCGAAGCAGAAGTGCTGGAACCCGTATCCGGAACATGGGCCGCCCATGACTTTCGGGGTGACTTGACCCGGACACTGACATTGACTTTGCCGTCGGATCCCGACTTTCACGCCTCCGGTCCCCTCCACTGGATCAGAGGGTGTACCTACGTGTACATGTACCCCACGCACCATACGCGTGCGGTAACCGTCGGAAAACGCGGCGGAAAACCAGGGTGACATCGAGGCTAACGACCGGATCGGCGCTAATGCCGGGCGACATCGCCGGTGTGCTTTCCGACTCCATCCTGCCATGTGATGACAAGGTTCCAGGGTTGATGAACGCGAGGTCTGGACGCTGGGCTGGGACCTGTGACCACCGGTTCCAGTGGAGAGCTTGCTGACTGACTGTGAGCAGGATTGGGGATCGGGACGCCTGGCATTACGCATCCGGATCATGGGGTTTCCCTTGCCTCGGATACTGGGCTTCACACCGTCAACCCGGAGGCCCAGACCGTCCAAATCCCCGTCCGGCCTCTTTCCTTTACCCATGTAATAGCAGAGGTACGTCCAAAATGTCCCTTTCCGGGCCTCCACGCGGTTAACATGGCAGCAAACATCACACACCATGATCCCCGAGGAACGCTCAAAGACATTTTACCTCCGTGCCTATACCGTGGTCGCTTGACAAACGAAGAAATACAGGTCGGAATAAAGGGGAACTTGGGTGCCTTATCACTACCTGTATCCTACGGCCTTGCTCAGGGGTGTCCCGAATCCGACCTCGATAATAATAACAAAACGATGATGTTTGCCAGCTTTCCTTCCAACCTCCATCACAACACAACCAAAGCGGACGTGAGCTTGCTCTTATTCTTCGGCATGCTCTGCCATCTTCTGCTTGACAAGGCGCTGGGTGGCGGTCTCAGTCTTGTGAAACCGCCAGGGCTTGATCTTGCGCTCAAAGAGCTCGTCAAGCTCGGCAGCCGAGCGGCTACAGAGAACGCGTGTCAGTCTTGCTTCAACCAAAGTGAGGATTGCAATAAGGGGTAACGTACCGCGCCGTCTCGGGAATCAGCAGCCACATGCCAGCCATGAAGGGAAGACCAACACCAGCGTAGAACCAGCCCGTCTTCAGACCCCAGTTCCACTGCTGCTGGTTGACCATGTACGGCGTGAGCTGGTTCATGGCCACGCCGATGACACAGGTGCAGGCGGCGCCGAACCCGGCCGTGTAGGGCCGCAGGCGCTGCGACGAGATCTCGCCGATGAAGCCCCATCCGGCGGCGCCCATGGCCGTCATGCCCATGTCTGTTTGAGTCTCGGCGTCAGCATCTTCCTCGTAGCGAGCCAGCGTTTGGGGTCACTTACTCCAGAGGCAGGCAAACAGCACCAGCACGTAGTTGGTCGCATCAGTCTTCGTCGACACACCCAGAATGCCGATGATGACACAGCACACCCACATCAGGGTCGTGGCTGAGCACGCGATCCACCTCCGGCCAACATGGTCCGCCAACCCAACAACGACGATAACGGTGGCGATGTTGATGGACGACGTGATGCACTTGATCATGAAAGGATCCGGCAGACCCGCCTGCTGGAAGAAGTACGTCCCGTACGTGGTGAAGAGTGTCAAGCCGATGAACTGCTGCGAGAGGTTGGTCCAGAGGGCGACGACGGTCCTGAGCCCATCAACGCCGCGGAAGATGGCGTACCAGTGCTCCCTCTTTTGCTCAGCCGCCACGGCCGCCTCGTGCTCCGCCGCCAGGACCATTACCTCGAGCTGTCTGTCCACGTCGTAGCCCTCCACACCGCGGTTGAGCTTGCGCAGCTCATTCTTAGCCCGAGCCATATCCCCGCGCGTAACGCACCAGGCTGGAGACTCGGGCAGGAAGAGGTAGATGATGAGCATGAGGCCGATCTGGGCCCACTGCGTGTAGATGGGCGTGAGGTACTCGGTGGGATGCTGGCGGTTCATGGTCTGCATGGCGATGTAGGCAAAGAAGGTGCCGACGGTCCACCACAGGCTGTACAGCATCAGCAGGCCGCCGCGGATGCGCACGGGGGCCACCTCGGAGATGTAGGTTGGCAGGGTGGACTGCATGCAGCCGACGCCGATGCCCGCGAGCAGTTTGGCGACGAGCCAGATTTGCCAGCTTCTGGCCAGGCACTCGGCGATGATACTGGAGGCGAGGATGAGCCAGTAGGTGTACATGGCGATTTTGCGCCCGAAGCGGCTCGAGACGAAGGACAAGGAGACCATGCCAACTATCTGTCCCACGGACTGGATGGAGCTCCAGCCGGCGAGGACGGGGGATGCGAGAACCAGGCTGCCGTCGGCGGCGGGCTGCGTGGCGAACTGGTGGATGAAGCCTTTGTTGGCCACTATGCCCGAGTTCATGCTGGATGTGATCAAGGTAGACGTCAGTCGCAACACAACCAAGACCGAAAGAAACCTGAAGACAGAGAAGGTTGGATCAAGCTTCACTTACCCAATTTGGTATCCGTCCGTGGCTGCACTGAAAGCGGCAAAGAAGCACATGGCAGTGCTGACTTTGAACGTCTTGATAGTCTCCCACGTGGTCAGGGACTCGTACCCGGTCGTGGCCTGCCCTCGGATGGCGGCGTTGGCAACAGCATCCTTGGACATGTCGATGTCCTCCACCAGGTCGTCCGCGGGCTGTGGCGCCATGTCCCGGCCGGCTGTCTTCTCGTTGCGTGCCATGGTAAGAAAAGGGGAAGAGTCAAGGCGAGTGGCGGTGTGTGTTGAAGGATGTCGGGAGAGCGCCACTGTGAAAGGGTGAACTCGTGAGAAGCAAAGGTCTTGCTCCCAGTTATGACCTCCATCCTTATGAAGAAGGAATAGGGGGTGCCATCCATGGGCCTCGACGAAGGACGCGCTTTCGCCAACAACTGCCCCGATCGGTGAAAGACAACCCGGCAGCCAGAGGAGGTTATTGGGTCACGATGATGCCAGGCAAGCCGGATTCGTGTTGGAGGGCTGCTCGTTTGTGAACGCCACTCGCGGCCGAGCTGGAAGTCTGTCCACCTGGCAGAATCTCCATTTTCCTCATGCTCCCCAGATCGATCATTTGCGGGGAAGCCCGTCGCGCTCCGATAGCATGGTAAGGTGGAGCTTGTGGGGAAGTTTTCCGCCGTGTTTTCCGACGTCGCGTCTTACAGGGGGGTTCAGGGGTTCAGGGGGTTCGCGAAAACACCCCCTTGCAGCTCGGCAACCTCCTGCGGGGAATAGGTCTGGATAAGCTCTTGGGGAATACGCGTATCCAAGCATTGCTGCTGGCAGGTTGCATCGTCACAACGCGCTCAACTCAGCCTCTCCATGTCATTCACCTCGCAGTTCGGTGATCATCACGACCGACAGAGCCGACGGTCGACGGACACGGCGGGCGAATGATGAACCTAAACGGGACGATTGATGATGGGCAGTCGCTGCTATGTCGGTGGAGGATAAAAGATGGCTTGCTTCGCGCAAGATGTCGGAAGCTCTGCTCAGGTTGTCCCGCTGACTCGCCTTTACAGGACACACCGTCTTGACGATGTGCGGTCTGCGTGGTCTTCTCTCGGCCATCGGCGTGGCCGTTGCAGTCCGCGCCCTCGACCTCGACGCAGCAGTCAAGCTTCCTCCCAAGCCGGAGCCCATCGAGGTGATCGAGCTTCCTCTCCCCCCCGTCGCACCGAGCCACGCTGAGGGAGCCTGCACGCCGGCCATCAACCCCCGGCGAACGGGCTGCATCGGCATCGAAACCGCCAGCTTCCAGGCAGGCGACTTCACCCCAGACGGCAACCATGTCATCGTCAACGTCGAGTTCGTCGGGGCGCCCGCGGCCCCTGACCCGGCCAGCATCTGCACCGGAGAGCAGCTGATCCTCATCAAGGCCGACGGCACCAAGTTCCCTAGCGGCGACCCCTGGAAGTGCCTCAGCTGCGGCGTGCCCCCTGACCAGGCAAGGTCCCTCGACCCGGAGAGAGACTACCCGCACGTCTTCTGCAGCGGCAAGAAGGCTCTGTGGGGCCACAACATCCTCGACTGCGGCGGCGCGGACTTGACGAGCGACGCGTGCACCCCGAACAAGACACACATCTATCCCATCCACTGGCCCGTTACGGCAGACGGCTCCGGCCCCGGCGGCGCCCCGCGCGAGATGCGCCTGCATCCAGACGATGTGCACATGGGCTGGAGCTCCTTCACCGCCGACGGCGGCCAGTTCGCCTACTTTGGCCGTCTCCAGTTCAACCCGAGCCCAACCGTTGGTGACCCCCTCGTTCCCCGCTACGACCTGGTCAACGTCAGTTTGTTGGTTCCCCGTGACAGCAACTTACAGGCGCCCATCGTCGTCAACGGCACCGAACTCCGCATCAACCGCGCCGCCATCACCGTGGGCGAGCTCCGCGGTTTCAGCGGCGCCGGCGACGAGATCCTCTACATCGGTTCCTCCTGGGAGTCTAGCAACATCGACGTCTTCGCCGTGCACGTTGTGACCGGGGCAGTGCGGCGCCTCACTTCCCACCCAGACTACACCGACCCCGTGGCATTCTCCCACGACAACAAGTGGGTCGTGGCCATGGACACGCGTATTTCCCAGCGCCAGATGTTCATGGCCGGCATGCGCTGGCTGCCGCCACTGGTCGACATCGTGGCTGTCACGGCCGCGTCCTCGACGCGCAACAACCACGACCGCCGCTTCTTCCAGCCCATCCTCATTGACCGCGATGGAGACCGGGGGGACTACTTCGGCCAGCAAGTCAACGCGGCCGGGGATGGGAGCAACGGCAGCGTCAATGACCCCAACTGGAACGGCAGGGCTGACCCGGCCTTTTCCCATGACGGGACCAAGATCGTCTACTGGCAGGCTCTTGTGACTTCTCCCGCTTGTGGGGGTGTCAACCCACTGCCCTGCCCCGTTTCGACGGCTCAGGGCGGCCGGACATACCGTGTCATGCTCGCTCGCCTGACCAGCCGGAAGCCGGCCACGCCGGCCAAGGTGTTTAGCGTGCCGGAGTTAATCCCCTGGGCAACGCCGTTCTCCCCTGGTTCCCAGCTGCCGGCGCGGTTCCAGTTGGTGCCCGGTAACTACACCATTAAGGGACGGGTTTCAGGGGGCGCCAATGTCGTCCTCGGCGAGGACCCGGCAGCGGCGGGTCGAGTCGGGTCTGTGTCCGTTGCGTACGCGAACTATTCTGATGAGCCGGGGCATGTGGTGAATGGGTATGAGCAGGTGTCGGTTGAGATTCTGCTCCCGGATGTGTGGAATAACCTGGTGCATTGGTACTCGGATCTTGTGCAGACGGGAGTTGTCAGCGCGGCCAAGACGACGAGTCCCGGCGGGTTCCATCTTCAGATCAATGCCGTGACGAATATCTTCCAGGCCAGTGGCACATTGACGACGACTATTGATGGGGTTGAGTACAAGCAGCCTGCTAATGGGACGTGAAGGGGACATACAAGCACGGAACTACAGGGTCTGAGGGTGATGTTAGCAGATGGAACATGAAACCGAGGGGTGCTGTTGTAGCTTACGGTACAGACAGAGCTTTATCTTTTTTCATTGCCGTTAAAAAGAGCTTCTCGCTGTCTCTTTGCCAACAAAACAGACAACGCCATACACACGCAATAACCGGTTCTCAGGTGAAAGGGGGTTTCTCCCCTGTTCGTGTTGTTCTTGTTGCTCGCCATGGGCTCCCGGTCATCCCTGAAAGCCCAGCCGAGGAAAAGCGGGGGATGGCCGAGAGTGCCGAGACAAGTCAAACCGTTGCGAACCTGGGTGTTTCTGTCCTGATACCATGCCCTCGGGCTTGAACCGCGCGTTGAATCGACGCCCAGAGCAGCCCAAATGAGACCCCTGTCAGCCTGTATTGCTTGCCGGTGAGTGCCGTCCGCTTAGGTAATTACCGTACTCTGGCTTCGTGCTCAAGCAGTCAGAGTTTGGATAGAGGCGCAGTGAGCTGACATCTTGAAGTGACCGCCGTAAGAGATGTGACCGTCCGCGACGAGGGACCAGCTGCAACTTCTGCATTCGACGCGGATTCAAGTGCGTGGTCGAGCAGAGCCCAGCCGCCGGTCCGCCGCCCGGAGTTGGATACGAACCCCTGGTGACAACCCGCGGGGACGGGGCCCATCCCATCTCCTCAGCAGCACTCATGCCAGAACAAGAGGTGTGCAACGAGCTGGTCGACCTCTACTTCCGCTACATCCACATCACCTTCCACAACTTGTTCCATCCGCCGTTGTTCAAAGGCCAGGTCCGAGACGGTAGCATCCCCAAGGTCCTCCTTTTCGGCGTCTTTGCACTCGCCGCCCGCTTCTCATCTCACTCCTCCTTCGCCAACATCGACCCCAAGGAACGGGGCCGACCGTATGCCAGGGAGTGCGAGAAGCTGCTTGACTTGCACAAGAGTTGCTTGACGACGATCCAAGCGTGTGTGCTACTCGGGGCAATCCAAGTGGTTGAGATGGACTCAGCAACCGAGTCTGTCTTCTACACCATTGCCTGCCGGATGGCCATGATACTTGATCTTCCTGGTGCGCCGGCAAAGACGCGGATTGAGCAGGAGGTCAACCTTCGGGGTAAGTATTTTCCAGCCACATCCCATGGTACCATGACTGTCCAACAGGGCTAATCCGCTGGGGCAGTATGGTGGTCTGTGGTCGCAACTGACACCTGGTCGTCCGCGGGGTTGGGTCTTCCGAGGGCGATACAGCCACGGTACGACATCCCCATGCCCATGGACGAGCGTGTGTTCCTCCACTTGACTCCAGCTGAACCGCCAGTTCAGGGGCAAGACCCGCGCGTGCACCGAGGTTCAGGGGCCTCAAGATCGTTAATAGCCCAGATGATCAAGCTCAACGGCATTCTGTACGAGATCAACGCCCTCAACCGGAAAGCCGTCTCCGGAGACCTCGACCCGCCAAAGGCTCAAGAACCATCCGTGGCAGAGCTCGCCGCGGCCCTCGACTCGTGGCACTCCGAGCTGCCGGCCGACATGGAATACACCCCAGCCAACCTGCAGTACTGGGCCAACCACGACTGCGGCCCCTCGTTCGTCGTCCTCCACCTCAACTTCCACCACGCCTGCCAGCTGCTCTTCTACCGCTTCCTGCACAGCAGTCTCACTCCCGACACCACCCACACCACCACCACAACAAGCAGTATGAACGCCGATTACGCCGCCCGCTGCCAATCCCACGCCACCCACCTCAGCGAGATCATGTACTCCGCCAGCGGCCATCACTTCGACGACACCACCAACACCAACCCACTGATCCACACCGCAGCTCACGTACCGCCTGAGGTGGAGATATGCTATCCCCTAGCAGGCCACATGCTCGTCATCTCCTCGACAATCCACACCTACACGCTTCTCTTCAGCGCCGACGACGCCGAGATTGCCCTCGCGCGGTCCCGTCTCGAGCACAGTTTCCGCGTGGTCAGTAGGCTAAGGGAGTATTGGCCGAGCTTGCGGGCGAGTTTTAGTCGGCTTGATGCGTTTCATGCTGCTTGTCTGAAGCCCTCGCCGAATCGGAGAGGGAGGGATGGTGGAGCCCGTGGTGGTAACGGTGAGGGTGGAGGAGAACATGAAGGGGATGAGGTGGAAGATGAGAGTGGTGGTGGTGGCGGCGGGGAGGGGACGTTCCGGCTTGATCGATGGATGTTGAGATTTTTGGTGGATTTTGCGAAGCCTGTTGAGGGGTGGGAGAGGGATTGAGGAAGTGGGCGGGAAACAGTCAACATGCCCGGGGCTGAGGCGTTGGCGGGTAGCGTTTAAAGGTTTAAAGGTTTAAAGGGGGGGACGCCGAGGGCTGTAATCAGCACAGTTGGGAGTTGGAGAAGTTGAGCTTGATAGCATTGAAGCTTCCTATCGTAAGGCGACTTGAAGGCATCTGACACAAGCCCGCTCATTTCTTCGGGCTCTCCAACTGCCAGCCATCAATCAGGACATATCCGTTGCCCGACGTCAGGATACCAACGGCGATAATATTGTTGAGCCAGTAGTATTTGGCGCTGCCCGTCTCAAAGACCATGCGCAGATGCAGGTGGCCGTCGGGCTGGGCGGGCCCGGAGGTGCGGATAAAGATGTTGGCGCCGTCGTCGGTCTGCAGCTGGTAGCGTGTGTCGGCTGAGAACGTCCCATTGTTGTCAATCAGACCCCAGTCAGCGCCGAGGTTGAGGACCTTGCCTGTTATGGCCGTCAGTATCTTGATCCGGCTCGGTTACGACTGGACGTACCGGATAGCCTCGGGCCGGAAAAGGTTCCGCCAGTGATCGGAATCGCAACGCGCGAGCCATGCGGGCCGCTGCCCATCGCGATGGATGGTCCTAGCGTGCAGTTGAGCGAGTAGAGGTAAGTCAAGCCGGGTGCCGTGGGAGTCTTGGTCGCCGC
This sequence comes from Chaetomiaceae sp. PF1801, assembly GCA_023628475.1. Classification (NCBI taxonomy): domain Eukaryota; kingdom Fungi; phylum Ascomycota; class Sordariomycetes; order Sordariales; family Chaetomiaceae; species Chaetomiaceae sp. PF1801. Next base: position 285,283 of record JAMAKQ010000017.1, read on the forward strand.
CTCGGTGGCCGTGGCCCATGCCGAGAGGCTCAGCAACGACGCGACGACGTTCTTGAGGGAGAACATCCTGAGAGGATGAGATACCTGGGTGACCAGTTTCGATTTGAGATCTGGACGCCTAGCAGCGGAAAGAAATGACACCTGAAGACCAGACAGACGTTGAGAGGGGTGGGAAGCCTTCCCTAATATACCCTGTTCCTGGTGCAAGTGTCGTCAATGATCATCCGCCCCATTACCCCAAAACCAGGGTCTGCGTTTGCCGTGACCGATTCCCGGGGTGCCGGAACCGTGCCGACAATAAACAGTTCGCGCCCAATTCGTCTAGGCTGACCACTTCCTGGAGATGCTGCAAGGGACGGCTTTGCGGGGAAGCTGCCCGAGACGAATGCCGTCACCTCGCGGCTGAATACAACTTGGTTCGCTTGGTTCCGGCGCCTGCGCTCCACTTCGTAGACTCGCCAGTGTCCCCGAACGGGACACAGGACGCCAAGTGGTTACGGTAGGCATCGCTTTGGTGCCAATGCGTTGGGCCAAGTGAGCTGATAAAAGAAAGAAGAGAACGGGGGCTCCGTACCTGCCTTCATCGCGAACTCTGACTCTTCCAAGAAACAGCATGTTTGGGCTGAGTGGCCGCACTTGCTGCCATGCCCGGAAACCTGGTTCGCCTCGAGCGCTACCTGAGTAAACCAAGTCCAAGATGGTCGTGGCATCGAGGGCTGCTGGCAAGAGTGGAGGCTCACTGGAGCGCGGCTGTGAAACAACGGGCCTTGATGAGGGACACAAAGGGCCCGAAAAAAAAAAAGGAGAAGAACTATAGGAGATTTCAAGGTCAACCCACGGCCCTGGTGGCAACGGCCGAGGGGCATGCGGATGGTGCTCGAAATGTGGCTTGAAATGCTGGCCAAGCCGTGCTCGTGCATTGAGCTGCGGACGGCAATGCCCGTCCTCGAGTCGGTGCGAAGGCGGCCGCGATTGCAAAGTCCGCCCAGTTGTTCAGGTAGATCGGAGAAGCTGCAGTGTGGGTGAATTAAATGGGACCAGGATTTTCGCGAGAGAAGTATAGCGAATTGGTCCTGGAAAATGATTGTGTCGTGGAGGGGTTTCTCCATTGTAGTCGATGATCGATAGGTAGGACTTTGACAGAATTGCGGTTCTGACCCTGCCACTCAGCTGAGAGCCAAGCGAGCCAACGAAGCAACCAAGCAAGGTTGCCGGGACTCGGCCGTCGACAAATCGTTTCTCCGTTTGTGGGGCCCGTCCCAACTTGTGACTCCAGGCTCTCAGTGGCAGGCTGCCAGCCTCAGGCCTGGCAGGCGGCTGCCAGGCGACCTTCTGGCCAGAAGCTCCACCAGAATTTCTTCTGCAAACATCCGCGATTCAACCGGATCTTCGCCGAAAAATCGCCAGCGCCAACCGGCAGCAATCAACCGGAGTGAAGCCGCGCGCCCAAGGACCGGCGCGTCAAACAGAGCATGTCGAGTTATCCACCACCGCCGCAATCGACAAGTGACGGCACCGCGCCCGCTCCCGACCACGCCGCGCAGCAGTCCGCGGGACCCGACAGCCACCAGGGCCGGTCAGACCTCCATTCCCAATACAGTGCCGAGGCTGCCGCCGCCGCTGCTGCAGTCGCCGCTGCACATCATGGCCTCCAGGCGCTGCAGGCCGCCGTCGCGGCTCCCGGGCCCGTCCCGTCGCCGGGGCAAGTGACGCAGCAGCATGCGCCGCTTCCCGCAAATTCCTTCCTCACCGGGCCCGTTATTCCAACTCCCGTGGGCGACCAGCCAAACCCAAAGGCGACCCGGCTCCGGCGAGCCTGCGACATGTGCAGCCAGCGCAAAGTCAAAGTGTGCATCCATATCTGGGCCGCGTCTTGGTTCTTTGTGACTTGAGCTGATACCTTGTTTCCCGCAGTGCGACGAGACACAGCCCTGCCGGCCATGCCGCGACCTCGGAGTCGACTGCACCTTTAACCGTGCAATGAAGCGGCGCGGGCCGCCGAACAAACACGCAGAGGCTGCAAAGGCCGCCAAGCAGGCGCGACTCGAGCCCAACATCAGCCCGGGCCCGCATGGCGCCGCCGAGACGCTCATCTCCATTGCCGGCGGCCAGGATGCCCAGCAGATCCTCGATGCCGAGTCAATTGCCCCCTGGCCGGTGCTCACGCTGCTCATCGACGACTTCTTCACCTACATCCACCCGCTCACGCCCTTTCCTCACGAGCCCACCTTCCGGATGTCGTTCACTGCGCGAGAGGACCGGACAAACAGGGGCTTTCTTGCCCTGTTGGCCAGCATGATTGGCTGTTTGGTTGCATCGTTCCCTAGGACCGCGCGGCTGCATCTCAAGACACAGCAAAACGGCATGCACATGTATCCGAAAGCCATCACTCTTATCGACCGGTGCCGGACGGTCGCCCTGGAGGCCCGCGGGCCTTGCTTTTACAGCAGGGAGGACATCACTGTGTACGATGCGGCGACGAGCTACTTCCTTGCGCTCGCCGCGGCCTACACGATGCAGTGGAAGATGTCCCGGCGCTTTATGGCCGAGGCCATGGCTTTCATCCGCGAGTTGGGCTACCACAAGCCCCGGGACTTGGGCTCCTCCATGTTTGGTGTGACGTACCGCGGGCCCTCGTTCAACCACGTTGAGGACCAGCTGGGCAAACGCATCTTCTGGTGCATATTTCTTGGTCTGCGGTGAGTCTTCATTCTGCCAGTGATGCCGAGGCCGCCTTTGCTGACTGTTCACAGCTCCATGTACCAGCTCGGGACTCACCACAGCGACATTGTGCTCCCTCCGCCAACGCCCACCGATCCGTACCCAGAGTTCCCCGTCGAGGTGGACGATCAGTACATCCTGCCCCACCACATTCTTGGCCAGCCCGAGGGCATCGTCTCGCTCTTGACTGGCTTCAACCAGGGCATCAAGATCTACATGACCATGAACGGTCTTGTCAGCGTGGAGCTGTCATACGGCATCGCCACGCTCCCATTCCACGACCAAAAGGCCATGCTGGACGAGTCGCTGCAGGCAGTGAAGCACATGATGGAGGGCCTGCCGCGGGAGCTGACAATCGACCTGAACGTCGGGCCGGGCCACCCCCGAAACCATGGCCTTGCGAGCCTTCTCCCCTCAGCGCCCCAGAGCAGCGTTTTTGACGACAGCAACGGCGGGCTGCACTACTTTCCCACCGCCTACCCATCCATGCAGCAACAACCGACCCCTGACTACCGCCACACCGCCGGCGCCCACCCCGAGCGGCGCCGCCTCCTGCAGTACGAGATCCAAAAAGCCAACATCTACGCCTCCCAGCTGGCCACCCGCTCCTACTATGTCGAGCGCTACCTCAACCTGCGCGACGCCCACCGCGACCACGCGCGCGCCCAGGCCGCGCAGGCAGCCTCCTATGCCGCAGCCTCACAGCAGCAACAAAACGGAGCCGACTCGACTGGCGAGCCTTCCAACACGACAAGCAAATCCGTCGCCGCCGCCGCCCTCCACGCAGCCGCCGAACAGACCGACCCCATCGACGCAAACATGACGGCCGAGCGCGAGCTCATCGTCCAGCACCTCCTCACCGTCCTGACCTCTATCTCGCAGCGCAGCATGGAACCCAACGGCGCGTCGCTGATTAACAAGATTCGCCAAGTCGCCAGCACGCTGGTGAATGATGCGCCGGAGCGGAAAGGGCCGGTAGCTGTGAAAGCGCAAGAGTCGCTGAGTAAGTTTGTGGAGATTTTGATGAGGTTGGAAAGGATCCCACCTGGTGGTGGGCCGGGGAGTGATGTGAGTGGGATGGTGGTGAATCTGGCCGTGGGGGAGGATGAGGAGCAGGAGTTGAGGGTTTGGGCGGATTTGAGGGAGCATCAGGTGCGGTTTTTGCAGGGAGGTGGGTTTATGGGGTTGCCTTGAGCCTTGGGCTTGTTATATTATATAGGTATATGTGGGTTGGAGGTTTGTTTCTGGGGAGGTTAAAGTCTCGATGGCGTTGGCGTCGGTTTAAGTGGTGGGCGGAGATTTCTTATGATTCAGGGGTATGTTTGAGTGTCAAAATATTACTTTGAGTGAATTTAGCGGGACTGATGTGAAATTGAGGACACCAGTTGTGGAAGTTGGGTGCAAACACGCGTTTCTGTGGCCCCTTCTGCCAGCGTTCAGATCTCAGGTGTCAAGGCGAGTTGCCGTCCCAATACACATGTTTGGCGTTGGCATTTCCGCAATTGCAGCGTTCCCAGCCCGGGGCCTGAAACAGGCAGGTCATTCAAGATTATTTCTCATTGAACAAGATGGTGGATTGGAGAAATCTCACTGGTTTAGCCTCCGATTATAGTGCTCCCCTATATGTAGGTTGTTTGTTAGCCTATAACCTTATCTAACTCCTTTCTTTCTTTGTTGTTCTTACCTGTTATCTTCTTTTCTCGTTACTTCTTTAGCTTCTTTCTAATCTTTTTTTTTTCTTTTTTCTTGCTTCTCTTTTTAATGGACGATATGTCTTTTTTATCTTTTCCTTAAAAAGGAACAAAGAAAGATGACGAAGAGAGGGACAGGGTAAACCTCAAAGCCACCGCTGTACGGCGTACTACGCTAATAAACAAACCAGGGCTGGATCGTACACACCGGCTCTGCTTGAGTCTCAGTGAAGGGCAGAACTTCGGTCTGCTCAACTCGTACAATGATCAGTTGACCTCGGGATTGACGTACCCAAGGCTTACAAATCAGCACAAGAGAGCAGTGGCCGGGAGCGTGGGCAGTCTTGTCCTCAGAAACTTGAAGTCTTGAACCATTCTCAATATCCCACCAGCATCTTCCGCACAAACCAAGACATACTCACCGAACCGTGCCGAGCCCCTGACGGATACATCCACCGACGATCCTGCAACTTCCCTAGAGAACAAGCGCACCGGCACCATGATCTCGTCTGCCGGCAACCGACGTCCATCTCGTGCGTAGAGCATCTTGGCATCTCGTGTTGTTCAGCTGCGGTACTGGGAGGTTCCGTCTTCCCCCATTCCGGTCCAGCAGGGTGCAACCAGGTTGGCGTAAATTCCCACCAACAACGGAAGCTCCTGCCGCCAAGAGGTTGCATGTCCAAGCGATGTCTGCAACGCTGGATCGAGTTGGTACCAGCGATCCACCCTATTGAAGCGTTAGCTGGATTTACGTTGATGGTTGCGGATGGGAGCCGTTTTTTTTCCGTCGACGTAGCGGCGATCTGTGAAGTGGCATTGGGCTGGGGAGACAAGCGGAGGGGTCTAACCGGCGTACATGCAGCGATGATCACCTGGGGTAGCCGAAGAGCTTCATCTGGAAAATATGTCTCGAGACAACCTCCTACCCTGAGCACGACTCTTCATTCGTGCGGAATTTACAGGACACCGGTACTGAACCATCACGGAGAGAGGAACTCGGGCGTTCTAACCCGGATACCACTGCCGTATTCTCGGTAGTGACCCTGAGCAAGACCAGGAACACCAGGGCAGATCCTCTTGGCGGTGTTAGTCGGTGGACCTTAGTTGAAACCGTCACGGCGGACCGCGTCCGCTTTGGGAACCATGGCCGGGAACGCGTCAGGCCAAGACTTCCGTCGGGGAGATTGAGATATCCGTGAAGCTTCGATGAGGTAAGAGGTAGGTGTATAAGAAGGTTGTCAAGTTGCTCCATCTCCTGGTTGTGTCGAACTGAACAGTCAACACCAGCACTCCCCTAACTCACCTTCTCCCTTCTCTTCTTACACCCCAGACACTGGGCTAAAATGCAGCTCTCTACCCTCGCCGTCCTCGTCTCCGCCGGCCTCGTGGCTGGCCAGACCAACACCAACTTGCAGACCAAGTTCCCCACCGCCACGTCGACCACCGGCCTCGCGGCAGTTAAGACCATTGCTGCTGGCCAGAAGTTCGACGGCAAGATGCTCCAGTGGGACCGCAGCCCGTCGACCTGCAACGGACAGAGCGAGGGCGGCGACAAGGACGCCGTCTTCATCCTCGAGGACGGCGCCACCCTGAGCAACGTCATCATCGGCCCCAACAACGGCGAGGGCATCCACTGCAAGGGCACCTGCACCCTGAACAACGTGTAAGTCGTGTTTCCCAGCTCCTGGACCCACATAAATGCTGATATCTTGCAGTTGGTGGACCGACGTCTGCGAAGATGCCGCCACTTTCCTCCAAAAGTCCGGCACCTCCTACGTGAACGGCGGCGGTGCTCGCGGGGCTTCGGATAAGGTACTACAGCATAACGGCGGTGGAACCGTGAGCGTAAAGAACTTCCTGGCCAGCAACATCGGGAAGCTGTACCGGTCGTGCGGGAACTGCGGGACCCAGTACCAGCGCCACTCGACCTTTGACAACATCCGCGTCATCGACAAGGCGTCAGTTGTTGCGGGCGTCAACGCCAACTACGGTGACACCACGACTATCAAGAACTCGTGCATCCTCAAGGGCGCCCAGTGCTGGCTGTACAAGGGCAACAGCAACGGCGACGAGCCCACCAAGATCGGCAGCGGCCCGTCGGGCACCGTCTGCGCTGTCTCGGCTGTCAAGACCTCGGGCTGCTAAACAGATGGAGATTGGAGGTGTGAGGTAAGGTGTGAGCCTTGTGGGAGAGTTGGGAGGACTTGGTTTCGACTTGCACATATTGCACCGTTTGTACATGTAGATACTTCTTGACCCAGAGTTGTACTTAAGGCAGGGGAGGATGGGCCCATCGTCTGGGACTCTGGACTCCCTTAATAACGGGATTCTCCGTATCACATCCCTTGTTTCGTTCTCGAAGGATCCAAGTGCCGGCATCACTCGCTGCCCCCCTCCACCCCCATGCTCCATCTGGATGCGCCTGCCTTATGGAGCCACCAACACTCCGCCCTCCATATCTGAGCATGCAGGGTTTTCACTCAGCTTCATGTTGTCTTAGTAACCTTTGCCGCGCCAATTGAGTTGGACAGGCCGCCACGCGAGGGGTGGCGGGCAGGAACGTGGTGCCTGTCATCATGCCTCCATGGGCAAGCAGGACATGCTCCTATGGGAGTGATGACGCCCTCCTAAAGTACTCAATGGTCAAGTAGCAAACTTGGGCCGGTTGTGGGTTGTTGGTCCTTTCAGGGGTGGTCTCGGCTTCAACTTGTTCACGTCGAGGGCGGATGTATTTAACACTACCTAACTTCGTACCGTTCAACCCATGTTTGTTTGTTAGAGTGGAATATCAGGAGTATTGGAACTTTAAGTAAAACCGGGGAAAACCCGGAAAGAAGAGAGAAAAGTTAGGAAATAAGATAAGAAGCGTAGGAGGAAGAAGAAGAAGAAGAAGAAGAAGTAGGGATTTCTATTAGTATTTTCTTCAGGCAGGAGACAACACGAAGCTCCAATTTCAACGCCTTTGTTTGTACCATGGATGAAATAAGATGTAGCGGGCTTGAAGATGTTATCCATGAGAGCTTGCTTTCGCAAGCCACTGCCGGATCTCCCGGCTTGCAAGACGAGGTAACCCCTTAAACCTCTCTCCGTCATATGTCCCATCGATCGCCTTCATTAGGCGCTGAGCCTTAAGTATGGCCAACCTCTTTGCCGGAAAGCCTGTCGATTCCACAAAAGCATCCGCTTCTTTCGCCAGCTTCCTCCGTCTTGCTCGCACAGCCCTGTCATCACCCTTCTCGGCCACGCAGAGCGCGCAGTTACACTCGAACCCCCACGTGGTCGACAACGCCTGGTGCCTGGCATCGTAGTCCCCAGACTGATCATAGCTGTGCAGGAGTTCCTCCCCTGCCGCAACGTTCCTCGTTGCCCGAACAACCATCAAGTCCCCCACAAACTCCCTCTCCACGTTGGGCACGCACGAGTGGTTGATATACGCCGCCCGCACCCAAAGCCCAGCACCCCCCTCCTCAAACCCAAACGCGTTGCTCGCCACGATATCATGCACCCGAAACACATCCAAAACCGGCCCGTCCTCCGTCTCCCTCACCCCTTTCGCTACACCACCATCCCAGTCCCCGAACAAATCCATAATTTCTTCAACCTCCTCTGGATTTCCAATCAACCTCTCCACAACCGCCCTCTCCAGCCCAAGAGCAGCCACCCGGATCCTCTCATCCCTCACATCAAACGTCACGGCCGTCTGCAACCCGCGCACGGCACAATACGCCTTCTCGACCATGACCACCTCGCCAGCAGCCACATCCCTGACGATGAACAACCCCCGCCCTTTACCGGGACTGTCCCTGATCTCGGTATACCGCACGAAACTCGCCGCTTCCACCTCCCACCCAGCCTTCGTGTTCCCCCTACCCCTGACTCTGACAAGGGCGGCTTTGATGGAAACAAAATCGTACACACCCTCTCGCTGCTCCCTCAACCGGGCTTTGGTACGAGCGAGGTTGGCGGAGGCTGTTTTGTCGCCTGGCATGAGGCTGAGCTGGGCTTGGAAGAGGGCGTGGGCTTCGGTGAAGTGGCGGAGGTTGTAGGCTGCTGTGGCGGCGCGGAAGTAGGATTTGCTGTTGAGCTCGGCAGTCGTTTGCGGATCAGTGGTGGGTTGTATCTCAGGGGGGATGAGGGCGACAAGGGCGTCGGCTTTGGCGGCGGTGTAGTGACCAAGGAGGAGGTTGACGTGCGCGCGGTTGCGGTGTAGGTCGTGGATAAGAGACGGGGTCGGGGTGACGGGGTTGAGGAGGGCCAGGGCCGCGGTGTAATGAGTGTGAGCGAGCTCGAGATTGCCGTTCTGGAGGGCGGTGTTGCCTTTTCGCTTGTGGGAGAGGGCTGCTTCTTCCGCATCGACTGGCCTGTGGTCAAGGGGATGGTGTGCCTTCTGCTGGGACAAAATGATGATGTCGGAGGGGTGATCGACTCGCAAAGTTGGTTCGCCTTCCTCGGTGAGGGTGAAGTAGGGTTCCTTGAGGACGAAGGATGAGGCACATTCGAGCATGTCCTTGCCGTGTCTGGTCTTGTGGAGGACAATCTCTAGGCGTTCTGTTTCCCCGGCTTCGTCCTGCACCATGGCCCATGATTTCGTCGACAGTGTGACCACGGGACTCACCCTCTTGACAGCAAGCTGAAAGCCGTGGTGGTGAGTCTCCAGACGGAGGGCAGAAAGTTGCACTTTTTGCAGTTCCTGACGTCGGAGGATGCAGGGAGGGTATGGTTCGCCCACGGCGAGAGCGGGCAGTGTGGACTGCGTCGAGGTCATAGTTCCCATGTCCGCCATAAGAGAGGCACCGGTAGCCTGGCTTATGGCGGCTTTCGAGTCTCTCGGTTCGCGTACATGGCCGGTGAGACTGGAGCGTTTCGTGATTCTGTCCTTGATGGTGTTTTGAATCCGCTCAACCTCTTGCTCGCTGAGGTAAACAATGCCGTTAGGAGTTGTTGGAGCCATTCCTGAATGTTCGGATGCTCATGGCAAATGCGACATCCCGCTCGAGGCGTCGAGAGCGAGGCTCATCTCCTTTATCCTATCTCGTATCTGCCGCACGAGCACCTCCAGCAAGCCCTTGGGCTTGCGTGCAGCGTGGAGCTTGAGAATCGCTAAGCTCATCCTTCTAAACGCTTAGCCCAGACGACCCCGAAAGCGCGAGTGCCATTGGCTTTGACGCGAATCTCGCTTTCTGTGCTGCAGATAAGTCCGAGGGATGGCGTCAGCTTCTCCGTTTTGGGCTCTCCGTGACATTCCCGGCAGCCCGGGGCAGCAGCGTACCATTAACTGCCACTTCGGGAATGACTCACCGGCGGCAGAGGCTGGGACTAATTGATGACTTGATAAGGAACCGGAACCCCTGAACCAAACTAACCTATAAACACCGTCTGTCCTTTAACTTGTTCACCTCGCTCCCCTCTCCCTCGCCTTTAACCACGCCTTCGCCCCGTTGTAATTGCAGTTATACTCCATAAACTGCGCCGGGTCAAGCTTGACCACTCTCGAACCCGCCTCCGTCCCCGGCCGGGCCTGTTCCCGGCTATACCGCTGAATCAACCCAGCCCGCTCATGCCTCGCCTCATACACCCGCATCAACACCTCATTCACCTGCTCCTTTGAAGGTCTTCCCTCCTCCTGTGACAGATCCGCTAGAAACGCCTGCAGCGCCTCCGCGTCCTCAATAGCCTGCGACGCCCCTTGTCCCTGGGTGGGAAGCATGGCGTGCGCAGCGTCGCCGATGAGGATGGCGCGTCCGCGAACCCAGTGCGGTAGCGGGTCGAGGTCGCGCAGCTGCCAGAGGGCCATGTCGGGCTCGGCGCGCTGGAAGAGGGAGAGAAGCCAGGCCGGGAAGCCGGTGAACGCTTCAAGGAGGGCGGTGAGGGACCCGGGTGTCACCCACGAGACGGTATTGGCACCTGGAGTTGACTCGTGCATGTGCTCGTCTGGAACAAGTGCGACGATGCCAAAGACTTTGCCGCCTCGCCCGGGGCCCATGATGACGCGCTTGTCGTGGCCTACGACCATTGTCGTGACGGGGTTGGTCAGGTCGAGGATGTCCTTGGGGATGTTGAGGTCCGACAGACGCTCGGCGGGGAGGAGCATCCTGTAGGCTGAGATGCCAGTGGGGATGGCGTTGCGCGGCTCGCCGACGACGGCCTGGCGGATGACGGAGTGGATGCCGTCTGCGCCGATGAGGATGTCGGCTGAGAAGGTCTCGCCTTCGTCGAGGGTGACAGTTCCCTTGTCTGCGTCGCATGATGTGACCCGCGCCGCGGTCCGGATCTCGACTGGTTGACCGGGGAGGTCGGGGCTGGTGGCTGCTGTCTTGAGGGCGGTGTGGAGGTCCCGGCGGTGATACACGATACGGTCGGCGCCGAACTGGGCGAAGTCGAGGTTGATCTCGCGGACGAGCTTGCCGGTTTGGTCGAACATGCGGAATGCCTTGTCGATCATGGGCTCCCACGGCTCCAGAAAAGGGGCCAGGCCCCATGATGAGATGATTTTGCTCGCATTCGGCTGGAGCGAAATCAGCGCTCCCGTTTCTTTGAGCATCCGGGACCGCTCAAGGACAGTGATGTTGCGGTTGGGGCTCCGTAGGGCGATGGCCTAGAAGTGTAAGTCCGTTGCTCATGACGAAGGTGTTAAGTGACGTGATGCGCGGACTCACAGTTGCCAGGCCGGCGATGCCACCGCCAATAATGATGATTCTCAACGCATCCTGTCCCTGGCTCGTCTCACCCGTGCTCTCTGTGTGGTTCTTCACAGCCATCTTGAACTTGGATACACCCACAGTTGTGCCTGTGACGTGGTAACGTGCTTGCTGGCGAGTTAATAGGAGATTCCCTCTTGAGAATGGCCGCCTGGATGTTGACACTCAAGATCAGTCGTGGAGACTCAGTTGAAGTCACTTTAAGCGTCACAGTTCAAGCCTAGACGCAACCCCTGAGTTGAAGATAAAGAGTGTGACCGCCGGCCCCGAGACTCATGAATCGGGACTGTGAGCCGGCAAGTCATGCTTGTATGGCCCGAACCGAGTGCCAACCGAACAAGCCATCCTTGTCAAGCTCCGGGTTGACGTGAGTGTCACGGAATGTGGAGTCACATCTTCTCCCCGCATTCGAGCCGGGCTGCCACGCCCACTTCCCCATGGGGTAGCGCAAGCAACTCAGGGGCGGCAGGCTCCCATTCGATGGTCAGCCGCGAGCCGAGCTGAGACGTGAGTGTCCTCGGTTCGGCAACAAGAAGGATATAAGTTCTCAAGCCGGACCATGGCCATCACCAGAACATCACAGCACCTTACGCCGCCGCAACCATGGCCCAACGCGAGGCGGACTCGATCGAACTCAAGCGGGACGCGGTCATCCAGCACGTTGATGGCCACAATTCAAGCAATGGCAAGCACGGCCACGTCGAGGGCAACGCGCTCCTCGTCAATAAGGACGGCGAGATCCGCAAGATCCCCGTGCCGTCGTCCGACCCCAACGACCCGCTCAACTTCCGGCCATGGGAAAAGTACGGCGTCGTCTTCTGCTGTTGCTGGTTCTCCATCATGGGCCTGTCCGTTGCGAGTGGGCTGGGAGCGATACTTAATGTTTTCTTTGAGATGTACACACCTCAGGGGTACAGTTCGGACCAAATTGTCCTCTTGATCACTGTGCCGACCTTATGTATTGGCCTTGGTGAGTTCTGCGTTCTCAGCCCCCCGTGCAGCACTTTTTTTCACTCCCTTTCCCTTCTTTTTTTGCTTCCTTTTTTTTTTTTTTTCCTCTTTCTTTTCGCTGGAAACATCAGCAGTGGCTAACGCCACGTCAAAGGCAACTACATCATCCTCCCCCTGGCGCTCGCCTTCGGCCGGCGGCCCGTCTTCCTCGCCTCAATGGTCGTCCTCTTCGCGGCATCCGTCGGAGCGGCCTTACAAGACAGCTACAGCGGCCACCTCGCGGCTCGCATCGTCCAGGGTCTGGCCACAGGAACATCCGAGTCCCTCCTCCCGCTGATGCTCACCGAGGTCACCTTCTTGCACGAGCGCCCCCGTATCTTTGGCCTGTACTGGATGGTCCAGAACGCCCTCAGCTCGACCCTCAACATCACATCCTCCTACCTGAACCACGATGTTGGCTGGCGCTGGTACTACTGGGTCTTTGTCATCACCGTGGGCGTTGGCCTCATCATTGCCTTTCTCCTCGCCTTCGAGACGCAGTTCATCCGCCCTGTCGAGAGCCTGGACGGCCAGGTCATCACGACCGATGAGTTCGGCGTCACGCGCGTCATCCCAGACTCGGAGGTGCAAGAATATCTCGCCAACATGGAGAAATCCGGTCTCACACCGCCTGGTCCGGCTCTCACCAGCGAGCGCAAGACCTACGCCGAGCGCATCCGCCCTTGGTCCACGCCGCACCCCCAACCGGGCCGAGTCATGTTGCTGAGCTGGTTGTACATGGCCCAGAGCCTCAGCTCGCCGGGCATCCTGTACGCCGTGCTAACCTCGTCTATTGCTCTGGGCTGCGGCGTGGGCATGTCTCTCACCTACAACACCGTGCTGGCGCAAAACTACGGCTGGCTGGTGCAGGACGTCGGCCTTGTCAACATCGGCGGAGTCATTGGTGCCCTGCTGGGTATGCTCTACTGCACCTTTCTCGGCGGGCCCTTCGTCATGTGGTTGGCGCGGAGGAATAAGGGGGTGCACTTGCCCGAACACCATCTCCTCACCCTGGCCCCTCCCGGTGTCATCGGCATTGGCATGCTGCTTTTGTACGGCTACACGGCGGGTGGAGGGTCGACGTGGTGGGGACCGTACCTTGGCTGGACCATCTTCCAGTACACGTTCACGGCCACGCTCATAATCTCGACCAGCTTTGCGTCGGAGGCGACGCCGAAGCACCCTGGTCCGGCGCTGGTTGTGGTAGTGGGGACGAAGAACATTGTGTCGTTTGGCGTGACGTACGGGCTGACGCCCATGGTCGAGAGGCATGGTTATGAGTGGGCGTTTGGTGTGCTTGCTGGCATTCTGACTGCCATCTTCTTGCTTGGGATTCCGGTGTACTTTCTGAACCCAAAGTGGCGGGCGTATGTGTCGGGCAAGGAGGCAGAGAAGAAGGTGACGGTGACGGATTAGGTCGAACCCGGGACTTGGTGGGACGCAGCTCGTGTTCTCAGCCTGCTGTTGTCTTGAACTCGTACGGGACTGGGGGGGTGCTGTTGATAGCCTAGTGATTCCGATTATCATCGAACGTTAATAATGACATTGACTTAGTAATGAATCTTGCCTCCTGCCTGCACATCCGCGTTCTTCATGCAACCAACAAGGTATGGGCAAAGCTGCTGCGACTGCAGTAATAGAGCGAGAAATAACAAACGGGAATACCGGTATTTTCTGAGCCTTGCCTGCCATGGTCCTATGTGCTCCAACAGAGTGGGAGGCGTTCATCGACAGCAACCTGCCTGACGTCTTCGCCCAGCTGGGCGGACGAATTATTCTCTGCTTCGGTCACGATCAGGCGGCAATCGAGAGGATCGTCTCTGCATATCGTGGAGAGCTTCTTGTTTTGCCTTCCGAAAAAGTTGGCAACTACATTGAGACTCTCGGCGCATGTAAGTCAGGGGTATCATGGAGCGAGTGCCGACCCGAAAGACCGAGCCGAACCGAAAACATCACCAACGCCAACCGAGACAGGGGCCGAACCGCCCAACACCGGATGTCCGAACCCACCTGGTCCGGGTTTCGGATGTTCCGATCTAAGCCAGGTCATGGAAGTAGTTTGCCTGGGATGGTAAGAGTTCCACAGCATGACTTTTGAGGTTAAAGCCAACTTCTTTCTCACTTACAGCCAAGCTCGGCACGACGAACTGGCCCAATGCCTTGCCCTTGGGGACAATTGTGGATATGCGGAATGGCAAGCCGGGCGGCATCGTGAGGAACGAGCCGTTGAACCCGCCGGTGCTGAGCGAGCTGGCCTTCAAGATTACGGGTATTCCGTACATCAAGGTGCAGGGGCGGCGGTCGAGGTCTCAACCTGGAAATTATGTGTAATTAGATAGGCTACCTTTGATGATGCAATGAAGAGATCCGATTTTCTGAGCTGCCAGCTGGGATGGGTGGTCATACAAGTACCCCGAGTCGTCGTGCTCGGGCATCGTCTTAAGTTTCATTCAGGGGTCATGACGTCGGCCATCACTCGCACACAACCTTTGCAAAGTACCCGGCCATACAATGCAACAAGTTACATGTGACTCCTGATGTGAAAATCGTCTTTCTCGACCCCCAAGTTATTAAGATGGGAACATGAATCCAGCCGTATGAGCTCGCTGTGCCAGTCATTCTCAGTCAGATCTAAAGGACAAGTAGCCCCCTGAGGGGAAGACAACACCACTTAGAATGAGTTCGTCCACCACCACTCATCCATCGGTATGAACCCTTTTCGACTCTGTTCTCTCACCGTCAATGCACTCCTAACAAACCGTCCCAGACCAACTCACCCCCTTACCCCTATCCAGAAGCCCACCTCGGCGGCACACCAACCCCCATCCCCGATACACCGCCAACAATCCTCTTCCTCATCCTCTTCACTCTCGCCCTCCTCCTCACCATCCTCTTCAACATCTTCGACCGCACCCTTAAAAACACCCCGCCAACCAAACTACACCACCTACACGTCCACCTCCTTCCCTTTCTCCAAATAACCTTCCTCCTAACCCGCCTCGCCTCCCTCTCAACCCGCCTCGCATGGACCTACAACCCCCAATCCATCCGCCTCGAAATCGCTTCCACAACACTCACATCAGCCGCCACCATCCCCCTGCTCATCACCAACTTGATCCTTGCCCGCCGCTTCCTGCGCGACTACGCCCTCTTCGGCATCCACACGTCTGTCCTCCGCATCACGCGCGTCATTGCCTTTTGCGCGGTCGTCAGCCTCATTATGGGCGTTAGCGGGCATGTCAGCGTGTATTTCACGAGGGATGAGGTTGCGTTGGAGGAGTGCAGGGTCATTGGGCTTGTGGCGTGGTGTATTAGGGTTGTTGTGGCGGTCATGCCGGTGGTGGTTGTTATTGTGGGAGGGTGGGTGTTAACTTGTCAGAGGGAGGTTGGACGAAATAGGAGGAGGTTTGTGGGAAGGGGGAAGATGATTTGTGTTGTTGGGGGGTTGTTGACGTTGGAAGAGGGGTTTCGGACGGGGATTTCGTTTGAGGGGAGGGGGCAGGGTAGTACGGCGTGGTTCTTGCATAGGGCGTGCTATTATTGCTTTGTGTTGTTGGTGGAGGCGGCTGTTATGTATGGGCTGCTGGGGGCGAGGCTGGATTTGAGGTTCAGGGTAAGGCCGGGGCAACTCGGGAAGCGTAAGGGTGGTGGTTACCGGGATTACCGGAGAAAGAAGGTGGCGTGGTATAAGAGGCTTCGAGATCACGTCAACACTGAGGCCGAGGTGTTCGGTGAGAGGGGTTGATGCTGCTGAAGAGCGTTGTAGGATTTGGTACGAGCCGTTCTTCATACACCAACTAGAAGATATTTCGGTATTGCATGCGAGATTATGCATGTGGCTCTTTTCAGCTGGGAACATGTAGATGCCTGGTTGGATGATGTGGCACTACACTGCACGTCCGGGCAGGTTGGGAAGATACCAGGTACCTAGGGCGGCCAATACACCTGGCTAGCACCAACCATAGCTGGACCTTATTTGGGAACTGCTTATTCTCAACGGCCGCAACTTCTAGCCGTCATTCAAGCCTTGAGCTTGCGGCGGAAGACTTCGGGTTGGACTCTCAAACACCACACAGCAACTTGGTCTTGATGCAGGACGCAGAGCCGCAAGGCTTCACAGTGGCGCAGTCGTTTTCCTTGAATACATCACGTAACTGGCTTTCGGAAAGAGTCTTGATTGGGTCCATGTTGCTCAGGTGTGGTTGCAAACACGACGATGCAAGCCTACCGTAAGCTCGGCCTAACTCGCGCCGACACAGCCACATGGGAATTGTTGGGAACGTCCAAGGTGTGATTGCTCGCAGCCTTGCGATATTGGGCTTGGTTGTGTATAAGAGGAATGGATTGAGTTCATGTTGGAAGGCCAACGGGAAGATTTCCTCAGGCAACTCCTGATACCTTACCTTACCTTAGGTACACATCGAACCCCGAACCCGCTACTTCACAATGCTGTTTTTGACTTGGGCATATGTCCCCATACTTCCCCTCTTCCTGAGCTCTGCCCTGGCCCAATTCGACCTCGGCGGTCTCTCCGTACCCGCAAACACGAGCCATGTGCTGGTGGGCTCAGGGGTAGCCGGGAGCCAGATTGCGGAGCGACAAGCTAAGACATGCCCTGCGGGCTATCGTAGGTGCTCGAAGAGAGAGAAAGCACCTCACGTTACAAATAGAAGCTAACAGAATGCTTCCACAGCGATTGTCTGCCCGGGCGGTTGCGCTCCGGACGGAGCAGCGTGCTGCGGGTCACTCCACTATTACTGGCCCAAAACCGAGAACTGTTGTCCGGTCGGAACCGCATGCCGCATTGGAACGACGTGTTGGGTTACCTGTGTTGCCTAGAAGGGGCGACCTGCTCCGCCGGCACGTGTGTCCGATACGTCGGCATCACTGGCACGTACACGTGGACGAGAGCGACCACGTCCAGGACGACGTCGACGCGCACAAGGACGTCGGCAAGGGACATCACATCCACCACCTCCTCCAGCTCCCCTCCGTCGCATACAACTACGTCTACGGAAGGAACGACATCGACGGAAGAAAGCACATCAACGCCGCGGACGACCTCGTCACTCCGGGCTGTAACCACATCGACGAAGGCAACCCCGTCGACCGGCGCCACCGGGCAGGGCCAAGCCACGGTGCCGGTGCCGGTCCCAGTGCCGGCGCCAAACAATGGAACACTGAATGCGGCGACATCGGCAACCCCGTCATCGTCGACCAGGCTGCTGCTGGGTGTTGGGGTTCTGACAGGCGTTGTGTTTGGGGTTCTGTAACTTCTGTTGTGATGGGGGCAGGGCTGATTGTTCACGGGCACCAATGACGTGCTTGGTGTTGGATTCACCGTTCTGACAGGTCTTGTGTTTTGTAACTGCTCGTTGTGCTGGTGGCTTCAGATCGCTTTACTGGAAACCTTAGTTGACTGTGGTGGTTTACATGTATCCTGGATTATCAGCTCAGTCATGCAACAGCACCGTAGGGTGACCTGTCGTCCTCTGAGACGGGCGTATCTGGAAGTCTTCCCAGGATGTAATTGAAGGGTCCTTTCATGTTACCTGTACGTACGGTCTCTGTCTCTCCAGTTCAACAATTACTGCTGAATGCAGGGTGCAGAGACCACAAGCAATCAGGCTGGAACAGTTGGCAAGGGAGCCAACCCTGTAAGGCTCGTTCTGTATATAGGCCCGGGCTCCCGCCCAGTCTGTAGGAGACTGTTCCCCTCCTTCAACCAACAATGCAAGCACTCTTCCACCCTCTCAGACACATGATTCAACAATTACATCCAACAAATACTTATCTTGATGATGTGTAGAGACATGTGCAAGTTGAGAGTTCAGCACCACTTGACACAACTGTAGCCCCTGGCGGGTCGATGCGTTCTGGCGCTTGCGGTGCCGCAACTTGAAACTCGGAAACTCCATGCCTTTCTACCTCGGTCAAGACTAGAGAGCTCGAAGGCTCTGCAATTCTTCGTTAGAACCTCACTAGTTTGCAACGTGAGGTGGATCCAGAAGGCACTGGAGAAGCCAGACAGCTTTTACACACGATGGCGAGAATGACTGAGCCGTGCTAGGGCCGGTGGCCTACCGCCGCAAAGGGGAAGCAGTGGGCCATTTCTCGAGGAAGGGGAAGCTTTTGGATGGTTCGAGACCGTAGCTAGGACTAGCGGAATAAATAGTTGGAGAGCTGAAACCCAGCTACCTGCATGATTGGCAGACAGTGACTCGATAAACTGCCGTGCCGGTGCGGTTGCAGTCACCATCTGCGCCTAGCACATGCAGGCACCGCCACGACGGGCTCTTCTACCTAGTCAGTGGATATTCGCAGCCTCGTAACTTCGAGTTTGTTCGCATATAACGTCGAAAATCCCAATGGAACGCCGGGAGGAGCAAACCCAAGCTGCTCTCCTTTGAAGGCCCCGGTTGAGACTCGCAAGACCATAACATTCATGTTCAGTTGCCACCTTGGATCACCATGAAGTTCTTCGAAAGATGCGCCCATGGGCTCATGATAGCTCAATTTTTGACTTTGGGCCTGGCTCAACTCGATGCCGACTCTGATGGTCTATCCGTGCCCATGAACACGGGGAACACCCTCGGAGGCCCAGGCGTCGCTGGAAGTGTGGTGGAGGCCCGGTAGGCTCAAAGATGCCAGAACCCGGCATGGGGTAGGTTAAAGGGAGGACTGGGCCCCAAGAAGCTTCATGTATTTGCTGACATCACATTATCACAGTCATCACCTGCCCAGACCGGCCCCTCCCATGTGCACCCCCCGGCGCGGCATGTTGCGGGATGAGCTACTACTACTGGCCCGAAACACAGCAGTGCTGTCCCTCCGGGAACGGCGCCTGCGATATCGGAACGACGTGTTGCGGCACCGTATGTTGCAAGGCCGGAGCAACCTGTGCCAGTAACACATGTGTCCGAGCCACCCCTATTACGACAACATCGTTGAGGACAACTACGAGCACCACGAGGACCAAGACGAGCACCACCAGTCCCGCGGTGGAAACCTGCAGCATCGAGGCCGACAAGCGCGCAGTCCTGCCGACCAAGACAGTTCCGTACAAGGAGACATACACCACGCTTCCCAATTCGAACACGAGGGTTTGCTTGGACAATAGAGAGGTGTGTCAGAGGTGCGAGGCAAGGGACAGGTTCAAGGATGCTGACAAGTCTACAGCTGATGAATAGCATGTGCAAAGGTACTTTGCCCTGTGCACCTGGCCTCAACAGATCTCCAGCTTCTCCCAAGTCGCCCGATGGTTCAGTAGACTGACTCCCATCTCATCGCGGGCAGGAATCAAGAAAGCCCGCGGTTGCATCTCCAACAGCATGAAGCTCACGTATCGACCGGACCTGGAGCGCACAAACAGAGAAGCCATGTGCCCCACGGGCTTTTGTGGTGAGCGTCTCTGCCAGCAACCACCGGGACTACCTGAAGCTCGGCTAACCCAAGTCCAGCCTCCCAGAATGTTGCCTGCACTGCGGACGAGTCACCCGGGGCGTGCAACCCCTACGCCAACTTCATGAACATTCCTGAAGGCAGAGTAGGCGACAAGTGGCGCCTGACCTGCGATGAGTTCCCGTTTGGTGAGCCACATCTCGATACCTTACCCCCTTCCAGCTCAATTTACATGTATTCTGGAACCCTCTCTTGCTAACAGGTCTGTCTCTGCAGCGAGGTCACTTCAGGGCGGCTCGGGCACGGCCATCTGTATCCCCGGATGGCAAAACTCGTTTCAGGGAGGCAAGCTCAGCGGGCTGGCAACGGGCGTGGGGGCTGGCAAGGATTATGTCGTCCAGATCACAGGCTGGGATTGTAAGACGGGCAAGCCAGCCAAGGGGCCTGTCCAGAACTGCGGGCTGAGCACGGGCATCACCAGGAGGGATGATCTTGGCGGTGAAAGCCTGAGTCAAGGTATGTCTCCAGTCCGGAATTCACCTTGATTAAGGCATAGTAGCCAGATTCATGATGCTGACAGGACGGCAGATGACTTCTTCACGAACATGACCGACGCAGGAGACAACGCCCTGATGATGTTCCTCGGAGACGTCACTCCAGGAGTGTAAGGATACTTCAATGCCTCTCTACGTCTACAAACCACTAACCCAGCCTTACAGGTACTCCTTCAACCTGGCCCTCACCACCGGAACACTCACCAGCGTCCTCGCGGTAGACGGCGAGGGAACCACCTTCGACACTTCCGTCGGCAGCGCCGCCCTCCAGGCAGGCTCCGACCCGCACGCCGTCTCCGTCCAGTTTACCGAGGAAGCCTACGACGTCTCTTTGTGGGCGCTGACCCGGGACAGCCAGGTTCAGGTGGCGTACAATGTCACGTACTCGGCAGCGGCGACATCGGGGTCCGCGTCCCCGTCGCCGTCCTCGTCCACATCCCCGTCGGCATCGCTGGCGGGACCCGGCGGAGTCAGTGACCCGGTCCTGCTTGTTGTTGGGGTTGTGACAGCTGTTGTTGTTGGTCTCCTGCCGTGATGGGAATTCTGTAGAGTACAGTAATATCACATGTACAAGTACACATGTACAAGTACATAAGCGGCGGAACCAATATGATGAAGTGGTCCACCCTGGTGGCAACCACACTCACCAACCCCCCTGCACCTTAACCGGCAACTTAAACGTCCTCATACCCGCCTCATCCACCCTCGGCAGCTGTCCCGCCCGAATATTCACCTGCAGACTCTCATGCAACAACCTCGGCGCACCCAGGTTCCTGTCCCTTTCGCTCCGCACCCTGACAAACTCCTCCTCGCTCACCCCATCCCGGATATGCTTATTCCTAGCCCTGTGATCGCCCACACTCGTCCACGGCTCGGGCTCCCGCTCCCCTTCCACGGGATAGTCATGCCCCGTCCAGATTTTGACATTATCCGGCAGCGACAGCAACTTCCGCGCTGACTGATACAGCGCGTGCGCGCTGCCGCCAGGGAAATCGCATCGCGCCGTGCCTAGGTCGGGATGGAAGAGCGAGTCGCCGCAGAAAACGTTATCTGTTTCCTCATCAGCACCATGATTACCACCACCCAAAGTTGAATGAAAGAAGAACTCACCACCAATCCTATACCCAACATGATCCGGCGTATGTCCCGGCAGATGCATCACCACCCCTCTTAGGCTCCCAACCTCAAACACCTCATCATCCTCCCACAACACATCAAACACCCCCTCATACTCCTCACACGGCACACCATACCTCTTCCCAAACAGACTCTGCACCGTCCCAATTCTCTTGCCAATCCCCACCAGTGGCTTCTTGTCCTGCCCCTGCACCTCAGCTAGCTTCCTTTGCAGGTAGAAAGAAGCGCTTAAGTGGTCGGCGTGGGCGTGTGTCTCGAGGATGTGGGAGATGGTGTAACCGTGGGAGCGGATGAGACTGAGTAAGGAGTCGGCGGAGGTGGTCGTGATGGAGCGCGTGCAGGGGTTGTAGTCGAGAACTGGGTCGATGACGACGGCGGTTTGGGTGGAGGGGTCGGCGACGAGGTATTGCCAGGTGGAGGTTGTTGGCTCGAAGACGGGGTGGATTTGGGGTTCTGGGGACGTGATAGTGATGGTGGATGTGCTGTAGGAGTGACTTGGACAGTTGCTGAGTGGTTGTGAGAGTTTCGCTGTGGTGAGGAGTGGCTGTGGTATCCGGCGCGAGGTGAGTGCTCGTCCCGGTGTGGTTCGTGAATGGTGATGGAGTCGACGTGTTTGCCCGGCCGTACTACCGAGCATCCGACCAGAAACCCGGCCGGCTGGCGTTAAAGGGGCAAGGACACGGGCAGAGCTCGTGGGCTGCCATGTCGAGCCGAGGCAGGCTCTCACCGGGACTCTCATGTTGTTCATCCTGGAATCTGTCCGTGACTTTTGGCGTTTGGTGAAGATGATATCGATGTCACAATACGAGATATGTAGTTGTTCGAGCGGTGATTTTAAGCCGGCAACCGCCCCCGGCCCACATGAAACCCGGACGGCCGGCGACCCGGCGATCTGGGCCGGCGATTCGGGGATCGTATCCGGGCCGATACCCGCCCCGACAGCCGCTCCGAGACCCGTTGATGTTGGAAAACCCGTTTGTTTCGCGTGAAGCGAGGCGGCAAACGGCTCAAATTGCCCCATAATCGCCGGCAGGGAACCCGAGACATCTTCTTTTCGCATCCATCTCGTGAGGTCTGACGATGGTGGCGCCACGGAACACCTCCGGTTCCGAGCTTCGGCGATGAGCTGAATTTGCTCGGGGTCCACTCCGCTCGCCTCAGCTGGAGACCCCACAGATGGCGGATGGCGTGCGAGGCACGGCTCGCTTGTGGGCCAGTGCGGCCGTTTCGACCTTTGTCTTTTTCTCACAATATCAACTCACCCTTTCACAAGACTCACTCACCAGTCACTTTTTGAGAGTCTTCTTCAACACCACTCGCTTATCCACATTCATCATGGCCCCAAGTCGAGTCCTCGCCAGGCAAACAGCCAGCGCTGCTGCGCTCGCCAGACACGCCTCCAAGCGGACCTTTGCCTCGGTCTCCTCATCCCCTGTCAGCGCTGCCCGCAACCACAAGGTGGTCGTCGTCGGCGGCGGATCAGCCGGCCTCACCATCAGCCACCAGCTCCTGCGCTCCGGCAAGTTCACCCAGGATGACATTGCCATCGTCGACCCTGCCGAATCTCATCACTACCAGCCGGGCTGGACATTGGTCGGCGGCGGATTGAAGGACAAGCACTCCCTGAAGCGCCCACTGCAGTCCCTGGTCGACCCCAAGCTCAAACTCTACCCCGACTCGGTCGCCACCTTTGCCCCGGAAGACAACACCGTCACCCTCGGCGACGGCTCCAAGCTGACGTACGACCAGCTGGTCGTAGCCCCCGGCATCAAGGTCGACCTGTCCAGCATCAAGGGCCTGCCCGAGGCCGTGTCCAACCCCGACTCCAACGTCTCATGCATCTACACCTTTGAAACAGTCGACAAGGTGTTCCCGACCATCCAGCGCCTGCGCTCGGGGCAGGCCATCTTCACGCAGCCCGCGGGGGTCGTCAAGTGCGCCGGCGCGCCGCAAAAGATCATGTGGCTGGCGCTCGACCACTGGAAGCGCGCGGGTCTGTACCAGGCCAAGAGCGACAGCTCGCCGATCCAGATCGCGTTTGCCACGGCGCTGCCGGGCATGTTTGGCGTGCCCAAGTACAGCGCCGCGCTGGAGGTGCTGCGGCAGGAGCGTGGCGTCGAGGGGCTGTTCGGGCATGATTTGGTCGAGGTCGACGGCAACACGGCCGTGTTTGTCAAGGGAGACAGCAAGGAGCAAGTGCGGAGGAAGTTTGACCTGCTGCACGTGGTGCCCAAGATGGGCGCGCACGCGTTTGTCAAAAACAGCCCGCTGGCCAACGAGGGCGGGTTTGTCGATGTTGATGATGCCACGCTGCGGCACAAGAAGTTTGCGAATGTGTGGTCGGCCGGCGACGCCAGCAGCCTGCCCACGTCCAAGACGGCGGCGGCCATCACGGCGCAGGCGCCCGTCTTGGTGGGGAATTTGTTGAAGGCCATGGAGGGCGGCGAGGTGAAGCCGGGGTATGATGGGTACACGTCGTGCCCGCTGCTGACGGAGTACGGCAAGGTGATGCTGGCCGAGTTCAAGTATGGTGGTGTGCCGCAGGAGACGTTCAACAAGATCGGCTGGGACCAGGCAACGCCGCGGCGTGCGTTCTATCACCTGAAGAAGGACTTCTTCCCGTGGGTATACTATAAGTCGATGGTCAAAGGAACTTGGGGAGGGCCGAAAGGGTGGATCAACTAGGCTCGACGATGCCGGAGGTTTTCGTTTGTTGGCGGATCGGGTTGCCGGATGAGGACGTGGTGCGTGCCAACAGCGGACTGTTTGTCGGAATGGAAACGATGTCTTGGATATTCAAGTGTCAGCAGTGGCTGTTCGCTGTAGGGTTCCAAAACGGAAAGGATCGTACCGAGCTGTCAGCGGTGTGGTCAGGGTTTTGCGGCGACACGGCGTTTGTTTGTGGCGACGGCGTCGCAGGTTTGCGGAGGCTTGAAAGTTTGGGTTCAGGTTGGCAAAAAAGAAGAACGCTGCACTCCAGGCTGTCGTTTCCGGGACTGTCACTTCCAGGTTCCTTCCATTTCGATTCCCCAGGCCACAAGGCAAACAACATTGGATGAAAACAGAAGGAGGGTCCTGCGGCAACCCTGGCTGGCAACTTGCAAAGGCAGGAGCAGGCTGCGGTGTGTCAGAGGAAATTGCAAACTTCAAAATTTTTTGGGTTCCGATCTCTCCGCTCTCAACTTCGAACGCCGTTTTGGTACCAAGGCAAACCACCACAAGGCGAAGCAAGCCAAGACAACACAAGGCAAACCAAACCCACCCTCTCTACAAGTAAGTCAAGATCTTAGCTTACTTGTAGGTTTAATACGGTTTGCGCTACATATATAGTAGCTTAGAGTGGCTGAAATAGTGGCAAGGAGCTACGAAGATGTCTTCAAACCCTGCCGTCAGCTACAAAACTAGCCACTTCTATATTACTTAGCTAACCGCTTAGCGCTTAGGTTCTAACAAACTCTTTACTTAGTATCGCCATCCTCTTCCTAGTGTTAAGCCACCCGACCAAGCCTTCCCAAGCGCCGCCTAACTAAACCTTTCGCCATATCATCCAGCCCTGAGCCTTCCCAAGGAGCGACTATTTCCTTCAACAAGCGATTCTAATAACCCGTTGTTAGCATCGCTAAGTAGTTATTGGCTATAGAGGACGTTAATGCTAACAACCTTAATTAAATTCCAATCGACAAGTAGCTAAAGATCTTTAACCATAGTAAGGAGTATATCTAAGAGGACTAGATTGGGACTAGCTAGACTAGGACCTTGTAGGTTAGCCTATATAGCTACTACCTAGTTAAAGTTGTCGACAGTCTATAAAGAGGCGCCTTCTAGTTTTACAAGTACTACAACTATAAGCTATTAGCCGCTAATATAACTACTAGTACTATTAAGCACCTTAATACCTAGTACTACCTATCTAATGATTCTAAACCTCTAGTAAAGAGATCTTAAGTCGATTTATTAGTTATAGAACAACTTGTGTAAGCTCCTATCCCTAAGCCTACTACTAAATCAATTAAGAAATATATCCTACAATAGATTATATAACAAGACTAGCTATTTACTACTATTAAAGACAACGACTTCTAAACGCTATTAGATTTATATAGCTTTAACAATACTAAGTTCGTTCTATAGTCTAGCGATACAATATAGAAATAGATCGCCTAGCTATATAACTAGAAGAAAGAGGAGATTAAACAAGCACTTATAGCTATAGAGTTTGCTAAACACCTATCCTTCGATATCTAGACATCGCTAAATTACTACTCTTTATTAGCTATTATCGTATACTTCGTTAATACTTAGTTTAAACTTTAAATAAAGTTGTTATAGCTGGTTCAACTCTATACCTTATACTCTAGTACTACCTAGGCTAAGGAAATCGTTAAGGTTATTTACAACTTTAACCTAGCTAAGTCTATAGGCTGCTTTTAATACAATAATATGTCCTTTAACAACACTAGCGTCGCTACTATCCTTAATAATCTCGACCCTAACTTCCTCTATATAAAAGAGGAATAGCGACTCTGCTACTTTAGCTACATTATTAACCTCGTTATAAAAGCCTTCCTTAAAACTTATAGTATAACACTATAAGAAGAGAGGATAACTAGGCTAGTTAGGAAGCTCCACTATATTGTCCATTTTATCCGCTATACCCTAAATCGCTACAATACCTTCTTTAAGATTATAAGGTACTAACAACAAAATGCAAGGGAGATATACAAGTTTAATAGCTTATTAGAGCAGTAAAAGGACCCTCCTACTTTAAACTTAGTTACTCACAACGATACGTAGTAGAATTTAGTCTTTAAAATAATTCAACGTGTAATACGCCTTAAGGATATTATTAACTACTACTATGAAAAGGTAGTAGCGAACAAGGAGCTTTTAGTTATACTTACTAATAAAGACTAGCTAATATTAGCTAAGATACTTAATATCTTCGAACTACTTACTTATGCTACTAAGCTTTTTAAAGGTAATAGACCCTTAATATACACTATCGCTACAATGATACAATACTTATTTAAGAATATAATAGATCTCCTTACTAACATTCCACTACTAGTAGATAGGTAGGTAAGTAGTTAAGGAGAAGGAAGTACGATATAGGCAAGAAGACTACATCGCTATATTGGACTATCTACATGGTTCAACGGCTATAAAGTTAATCTTCTATACTTTTAAAAGCTAGTATAAACACCTATTTTATAGCCGTCTATTATTCCCAACCTACCCTTAGCTATACTAGCCTCCATTAAGACCAGCCTTCGCCTAGCTATCGCCAAGCTTTAAAAGTACTTTAACTACCTTAACGACTTACTAGCGTACTAGAACACGATATTTCTATACCCTGGGTATAGGACTAAGTAGCTAAAGGTCGCGTTTAAAGATTAGCTAGATAGACATAATAGACATATCGCTACGTTCCTATAGTGTTTTCGCGAGTAATATGCCTAAGCTAAGGTTGCTATTAGACCTATAGCTACTAGTAACACTACGCTAAAGTTAAAGCAACTACGGACTAGGGATAGCTACCTTATAGGCGTTAGTACTAGCTATTACAACGCTAGTAGCTAAAAGGGTCTCGACAAAGCTAAGCGATATATCGCTAAGAAGTTAATAGAAGAAGGGAATCCTTTAGGCTAGTAGGTATATAATAGAGCAATATACCTATAGCTATCGAGGGTAGTATTTAACTACCTCTTAATCCTAGCGATATTGGCTAAGTACAAGCGAGTATTTAGTTGCGCTAAATACTACGTAACCGCATTACAATACTCGCTTTATATAGAAACGATTAACCAGCTCTAGTGCTTAAAGCATTAAGTAAAAGACACCCTAGATTACAAGGATTAAAGTAGTTAGCGATGTTATAGATTGGTAGGGGGTAGGAGAAGCTTAGAGGTAGGGCGAGCCGCTAGTTACTTAGTTAGCTTTTCAACAAAAGTAGTTAGTTTAAATTTTATTACGTTTTTAAGCGATTTAGCTACTGCTAGTGCTAGAGAGTCAATTACTGTTGAAGAAGTAGAAGATATAGAGGAAGTGGGTGGTAAAAAGGGGGGTCGATTCGTCAGGGTTAGGGATATGTATGGCGGTTTGCAAGTCCTTGGGCCAAGGCAAGGCAGCTATGCGGCTTACTTGGGCCTTGGCAG
The DNA here is from genome assembly GCA_023628475.1 of Chaetomiaceae sp. PF1801. Classification (NCBI taxonomy): domain Eukaryota; kingdom Fungi; phylum Ascomycota; class Sordariomycetes; order Sordariales; family Chaetomiaceae; species Chaetomiaceae sp. PF1801. Next base: position 312,630 of record JAMAKQ010000017.1, read on the forward strand.
AGCGAGCCAAACCGAGCCTCGGTTTGGCTTGTCTTGCCTTGCCAGGAGTCTTGGTTTTGGTTGCCGCCGAGCGAGGCTATCACGCAAAGATATTTGCCATTCGGGCCTATCGTTTGCATGTCCAGTCCTTTTCCATCAGCAGCAATCGCTTGATACCAGCATCAATTCGCATTGTGGGCATCAAGCACCCATTTCTGGTTTGCCAGCCAGGTTCCAATCGTCCCAAGTTTGGACAACAAGATGGTGTTGACTCAGCTCGTGAGTAACCCAACTCTCCCTTAATGTCCCTTCCAACCCATCCTTGTTAACATATTAAGCCATCATCGCCAGGCAATCCAGGCCGCTGGTCCATCTCCGTCGACACACTTCGCCTGAAGAATGCGGCAGCATCGTTCTCCGTTCCCCAACGTCGTTCACAACATCGAGTGAGAGTCATTGCCCGATATCATGTCCGGAAGAGGGAACAGCGCTGGCGGTCCATGGAAAGGCGGCCCCCCACGTCAACCAGGCGGCGATCGTGGACGCGGCGGTGGAGGCGGGAATCAAGGGCGTGGCCAGGGACCTCCAGGAGGTGACGGAGGAAGAAGTCCGGGACAAGGGAACCAAGGGGGCCGCGGATCCCCACAGTCAGGTCCCAACCAAGGAGATCGCGGTCCAGGAGGCAGGACCCCTCGCTGGGGAGGCGACAATGCGAGAGGTCGGCCACAGAGCGGCCCTGGCGGCCAACAACAAGGACACGGCGGCGGGGGGCGACAAGGTGCCGGTCGTCAGCACGCCACGAGCACACCCTCCTCGTAAGAGAAGAGACTCCTTCCTTTAGACATACCCCACAATTCCACCTGGAAACTAACAGCCCGCTCCTGCAGCACATTGCGTCCGCCACAGGCTTCCAATTCACATTTGAACGCCTCGGACGTTGAGAACGTCGAGAACGAGACACAAAAGCGCAGGGAGCAGCCGGGAGTCCGTCCGACTCCGAATGTCCCCTCCAAGGGGACGGTCGCAAAGTCCCTCTCATCGCCGAACGGACAGACTTCGGTTCGCGAGCTTCCTCTCCGCCCGGCTTACGGGAGTTTGGGCGCCAATGTGCAGCTGTTGGCGAACTACGTGGCCGTTAATCCCAGCCGGGATCTTGTCTTCTACCGCTATCACATCGACATCGAGCGCGTCCACAAAACCGACGCTAAACCCGACGCTGCAAAGAAGGAGGCAGTCAAAAGCAATCCGTCCACCCCGGTCTCCAGCCATCTCGCAGCTCAGTTCGCGGAGAAGATGACGCTCAGTCCGAAGTCTGGCAAGCCCTCCGATCCCGCGGACCCCGGAGCCGAACCCGCCGGAGCCGCGGCCACCGCAGCCGGCAAGAAGGCCGCCGGAATGAAGCGAGCGCACATCATTGCCCATTTGCTGGACACCGTCGACGAACTCAAAGCCCGTCACGGGAGCAGCGCACTCGCGACCGATTTCCGTGACAATCTGATAACTACCTCGCCGCTCGGCATCTCGGAACGCGCCTACAGCACCTCCTATCGCGGGGTGAGGTCGGACTACAGGGCAGAGGACTACCAGATCGTCTTCAAGGAGCCCGACCAGGGACCCCTCCACGTCAGGATGAGCGATCTGCTGAACTACCTCCACGCGACCAGTCTGTCAGAGGCACCCGCAGTGCAGGAGGGCCTATTCTCTCAGATTCTCAACATCTGGCTGAGGCATTCGTCAAAGGCAAACGAGGTATCCGAGCCCTCAATCCAAACTGTGGCGGGTAGCAAGGCCTATGCGGTCAGCCGGGAGACCCCGACTGAACTGGGGGCTGGCATTCAGGCCATCAGGGGGTATTTCTCCAGCATCCGTTTCGGCGCAGCAAGGGTGTGGGTCAATGTCAACGTCACCCACGGATCCTTCTTCAAGCCGTTGCCGTTGGGCATGTGGATTGTGGAGGCCGGGCTGAGCGACCGGCGGCACCGTTATGAGCTTCATACTGTCCTCAAGGGTGTCCGGGTTCGCTTGACGCATCGCACAGCTGATGTCAACGGAACGCAGAAGCACATCATCAAGGTCATCGCTGGCCTGGCGACAACGCAAGATGGCCGCGACGAAAAAGGGAATCCAAAGATGGATCACCTGCCGGGGGTACCGGCAAACGGGGCAAACTGCAGTCAGGTGCGGTTCTGGGACAAGAAGAAGGGCAGATACGTCAGCGTCTACAGCCATTTCAAAACCGGTAAGTCTCAGCTTCCAAAGACTCGAGCTCTTCTGACCGTTGATCCGAGAGTATCCTGGACAAAACACACAGAGCAGTGAGCTGGTTGTCAATCTCGACAGCCCCTTGAACCCGGCATACTACCCGGCCAGTGTTTGCCACATCGTCAAAGGACAGAACTACCGGCCGAAGCTCAGCAGCGACCAGACAGCGGCAATGATCACCTGTGCCCAACTCACGCCTGAACGAAGCGTCCAGTTCATCACTGGGCCTGGCTTCGGCGTGATTGGGTTTCAGCCTCCTGCTGAGACCGCAAAGGTCCTCGCCCCTGTCCTCGCCCTAGCACCAGCAAATGGACGCATCCTCCAGAAGCCCTCCGTTGTGTACGGCAACCTCTCAGTGGACGTCGACCACAAGGGCAGTTGGAATCTTCGATATGTGCGCGAATACATCGGCAAAGGTGCACCCGCAAGATGGGGCGTACTGCCGATCGGAGACATCTCTCGTTACCAGACTGAGTGGATGACCTATTTCAACGGAGGCTTCAAGAACCTGATGGCCAAGCATGGCTTTGCCCAAGCCGACCTCCCCAGACATCTTCCGCGTCTCATCACGCACGTTCCTGATGCGAAGTCTATTACCTCTGAATTCCGTGACAATCTTCTGAAGAAGCTTCAGGATTGTCGAGACCAGGGGTACAATCTTCTCTTTGTCCTGCTGCCCGACAAGGATTCGGACAGATACAACCTGGTCAAGGCTGTGTCTGATGTCCGTGTCGGCATCCATACGGTGTGCGTGGCCCGGACCAAGGTTCAACCGACGGACAAAGATCCCCCCACCTTCAACCCGCAATACTGGGACAATGTCCTCCTCAAGGCGAACCTCAAGCGCGGAGGAATCAATCACCGCCTCAACTTTCTCACATCGGCCATTGTATCCGAGGAGTGGCGCGCCATGGTTGTGGGCTACGATGTGACCCACTCGACTCCGGGAGCAGCAGCAGAGGAACCCTCCATCATTGGCATGGTTGCAAGCGTAGACAGCCAACTCGCCCAGTGGCCGGCCACAATTTGCTTCCAGCCGCGCGAGAACATGGAGATCGTCACCGACGAGGACTGTTTCAAAAGGCTCCTCGAGCCCCATCTCGAGCGGTACAAGAAACGAAGCAAGAACAAAACCTACCCCGACGTCCTCATCATCTATCGCGACGGCGTCTCCGAAGGCCAGTATGACCACGTCATCCAACAAGAGTACCCTCAGATCCGCGCCGTCTGCGAGAAGATCTACGGCGCGGCCAACCAGGATCTCCCCAAGATCTCCATCATTGTCGTCGGCAAGCGCCACCACACGCGATTCTATGCCCCCGACCCGAGCAGGCCGAACGACAGCAACTCGAGGACGAACCCCCTGCCAGGCACGGTCGTCGACCGCTCCATCACGAGCCAGTTCCTGTGGGAGTTTTACCTGCAGGCACACCAGGCTATCAAGGGGACTGCTCGCCCGGCACATTATGTTGTTGTGGTGGATGAGTTCTTTGGCCCGACGTTCAGTGGGGGGAAGAACCTGGGTGGGATGAACGGCATGAAGAATGCAGCGGACGTGCTTGAGTCGTTTACGCATGCGCTGTCGTATGCCCTGGGTCGGTGCACCAGGTCGATTGGGGTCGCGACACCCGCAAGATTGGCGGACAAGGTCTGTGATCGGGCGAGGTGTTACACGAATGCTGGATTGAGCACGGATCAGGTGGTGATTGCGAATGCGGTGAAGGATACGATGTTTTACATCTGATGGATGTTGTTGCTTGCATTTCTGTTTGCCTTGTCTTGTCTTGGGAGGATAGAGGGATAGAGAGGGAAGTTCATGTTTGGTCATCTCACTTTGGTAACAGGGCTCGGTTTGATGCGTTGAGTTAGATAACGGCAGGGTTTTGGTTTTCATGTTGTGGCTCATGTCACGGTTACGGTAGTCATGGTTCTTTAGATGTCAGGGTTTCCTCCGGCAGCGTTGAGTGTCCTGAGTTATGGGAGCGCGTCAATCTCTGAAGCGTGTTGTGATTAGCGTGTGTCCAATAGACATCTGTTCCTCGAGAAGTCAACTTCAGGGGCCAGCCAACCTTTGCCCACCAAACTTGGCCCTCCCATTGACTGACCGTCCCCTCCAAGGGGTTCAGTTGTGTGAATAGGTAATCTATCCGGCAGTGAAAGGCTCAGGGGGTTGCCTTTGTGCACAGCCGCAAGCCACAACAGCGCCAAGCTCAGGTTCGAGGAGGCGTTCAGGCGACCCCTTTGTTCGGAGCCACTCGCCTCGGACGCTGTCATTTCTTTGATCTGTTTAGCGGGTCGGAGATCCATTGTTCGATTCAAGACTCGAGATGTGAGGATCAATCCCGGAACCGGAAGCAAAAGGAGGTACAACAAAGAGAGACTGGGTAAGTATCTTATTGCAAAAAAGCAAACAAGGACCCCGAGTTCGAGTCCTCGCCATAATTTGAGAATGCTCGCAATTGAAACATGAGCTCGTCGACGACAGTTCCTTCGCTAATCTTCACGTCGTCTTGTGACGCCCGGTCTTCACGGAACTCCCCTTAGCACCTCTCAACGCCCCGGCCGTTCGAGAAACAGCCAACCAACATGGCAAACTCAAATCCCGTACCCTCCATAACACCGGCAGTCTTCCGCCAACTCCATGTCAAGCTCCCCACCGAGACCTTCCGCGAGATCCTGCCACAGAAATGGCTTGATGATCACCCCAACCAGGACAAGACGAAAAGCGACGAGTGGCTGGACGCGCACCCCAAGGGGTTCCTTCTGATGCACGGCTTGCGCGACAACTACCCCGACGGCAGAAACCTCCTGGGCCTCCTTCTTGAGAGCATTGACACGAACGTCTTGATCGTCAACAAGCGGTTTCCCCGGCTTTTACCAAAGTTTCGCGACGACCAGCTCAAAGAATACGACATGAGGGTGGCATACCAGACGCCAAATCCCAACGAGCTACGCTTCTCAACCCTGGATGATCATCGCGTGGACGCCAAGCTCCCATCGGCGCCGTACTTCCCCACGCTGTACGCCTACGGCTTCCCGCGGGGCAAATCTCCTGGTCCAGACCGGAGCGACATGTTCTCGTTGTACTTCCGGTACTACAACGGCGGCACGCTGACCAACCTCTCCGAGATGTACCGCGACCCTCTTATCGGCTCGCCCATCCCGGAGCCCTTCATCTGGCACGTCATGGACCAGCTGGGCCGGGCCGTCCTGTCCCTCCGCAAGGGCTGCTCCAACAATTTCATCAAAAAGAACCTCGGCGTCGACCAGCTCCTGAAACTCAGCTGCGCCCCGGACGGCAACAATACCCATCCATTCGACCAGTGGGACAAAGACTGGAAACCGGTCGTACACCTGGACATCACGGAGCGCAACGTCCTGCTGCATTTCCCCGAGGACGGCGAGCCCCTGAGCCGGTGCTTCCCGCAGATTGTGCTTGAGGGCTTCAAGCATGCCAGCTTTTTGGATGACCTCAAGGGCGCGGCCAAGGAGTTGGAGTGGGAAGACCTGTATATGCTCGGGGAGCTGCTCTGTCGTTTGGTGACGAACCACGATGCTCCCGACGAAGATCCCTCCCACACCCCTGATGAAAGTGCCGCGGTCATCGCTAGGATACTTCCGAAGTATCTGCCGGAGAACTTGAATCTCGCAGACGGGCAGAAACCCGCCTACTCGAAGGAGCTCATCACCCTGCTGCAGCGCTGGGCCCGCCTCCGTCCCTCCGCCAACCCCCTGAATCAAGACCAGGACGGGACAGTCAACGCTCCCAACCCAGAGCACTTCTTCTTCGAGGTTCTGTCCCTCGCAAGAAAGAAGGCGGAGGTGTACCGCCGCATGGGGTACGACGAGCTCGCCAAGGAGGACGGCGACGGATACATGGCGGACGTCTCGTGGGTCAAGCCTGACCCGTCGTTTGCGCATATCCCGTATGCCGTGGGGGATGGCAGGGAGGAGAAAATGTTGCAAACACTGGCAAGGGAGCTGAAGTGGCTGTTTGGGCCTTACATTCCTGTTTGGTACCGCTATGACGGTATTGATGTCTCGGCCATTCCGCCGGAAGCTGAGGAATTCTACACGATTACGGAGAGGGATGGGGATCAAGGACAGGCAGCGGGGGATGGTCAAGGTAAGTACCAGCCGAGACTGGATAAGGAGGTTGAGAAGGTAGAAGAGCTAACATGTGGACAGGCACAGATGATGACGGACCACCTCCGCCCGCAAATGAAGACGGAGCGCCTCCGCCACCACCTAACCCACATGTTGCCGCCGTACTGGCTGTCCAAGATGCCGTTCAGACTGCGATAGCAGCCGGCGCGGACCCGGGTGCCCACAACGCGATCCATGACGCGGTTTCGAGGGCCGTCCGGCTCGCCATGGATTCTCTGGCTGCGTTCCAACCACCGTCGGCACAGCAACAAGCACCACAACCAGGTGGTGCCCCACAGGGACCGGCCCCAGCACAAGCTGTTCCCGTCCAGCCAGCTCCGGCCCAACCCGCTGTACCTCAGGCCCCTGTTGCCCAAGCTCCGCAGGTTCAAGCTCCGCAGGCTCAACCATTCCCGGATCAAGTTCAAATCCAACGTGCTGGTTCCGCTCCAACCCGTCTCCAGTCGGACCAGAACATCCCAGCCTTCCTTGCTTTTGCCAGGCAACCTGCTATCCCACCCCCGCCACCACCACCAGTGCAACAGCCTCTTCCACCTCCACCACCACCGCCGCCAGTGCAACAGCCTCTTCCACCTCTACCTCCACCACCCCCAGCCCCGAACCCCGTTGCTGCTGCTGCCCGTGGCCGACCCCGAAAGGTGTTTCGGGAAGGAGAGAGAAGATCAGCTCGGATTGCAGCTCGGGCCGCGACACCACAACCGGCTCCACCTGCGCCTGCTGCTCCGGTTCCGGCTCCGGCAGTTCCTCCCCCAGCAGCTCCGGCTCCGGCTCCGGCTCCGGCTCCGGCTCCGGCTCCGGCTCCGGCTCCAGGCCCGACAGGACGGGGAGGAAGGGGGAGAGGGGGTAACAGGGGGGGAGGGAGAGGGAGAGTCAAGAAGATCGTGGGCAAGCGGGGTTGAGTGGAGGCTAGGGGTGTGTTGGGTTAGGGTTGTTGTCTACGTACGTTGGCAGGTGCTGTATCTTTCAAGTTTTGCATAATGAATTCATGTACGAGATGTTCTTGGGCTGGTGTTGCAGGGGAGGTTGGAGTTGGGCTGGATTTCAGGGTGAGGACTGATGCTAACATACGGGTAAGGGGGCAAGACAGGGGGTGTTTGGGTTGGACTGTTTAGACAAATCTGTCAGGCTTCGTGAAAACTGGAAGAAGCTTTTTGTGCGTTGTGCAAAATCCTCTTCATTGACATAATTCCGCTATCTCCGTCGTGAATGAGTTCAGTTTCCGGGGCTGGGGTGTTTTAAGAAACCCAGCACCCCCGGACGCCCCTCCCCATCCTCCTTTTATACCATACCCCTCGGACCACTCGTATCGATCTTTCACTCATCCTTGATCTTGAGCACGGCCTTGCCAAAGTTCTTGCCCTCGAGCATGCCCACCAGGCCCTCTGCGGCGTTGTCAATGCCCTCGGTCACGCTCAGCTTGGCCTTGACGCTCCCCTCGGCCAGCCACTGCGCCAGCTTGTCCTGGTGGTCCTTCTCGTACTTTGGCCCAAAATTGGGATCATGCTGGATAAATCCTCGCATGGTCAGGCGCTTGGACACGAAGAGGAACAGGTTCTTGACGCCGTAGCGGTCCTGCTCGGGGAGGTTGTACTGCGAGACCTGCCACCTGTCAGCCAACCATCCGTCATCCACACACCTCTCTGAGCTTAAACTCACCATGCCGCAAGCCACAATCCGGCCCCAGTTGTTCATCGCATCCAGCGCCGCCTCGAGCTGCTCCCCACCCACATTCTCATAGTAGATATCCAACCCCTCAGGGGCAAGCCTCTTGAGCGCATCGCGCGGCTTCTCCTTCTTGTAGTTGAACCCGCCATCAAACCCCAGCTCCTTGATGATAAACTCCAACTTCTCATCACTCCCCACACTCCCAATCACCTTCAACCCCTCCCTCTTCGCAATCTGCCCAACCACCTGCCCAACCGCACCCGCCGCGCTGCTGATAAAGATCGTCTCCCCCTTCTTCGGCTGGCCAATCTCATACAGCGAGCTCCACGCCGTGAGACCCGGCATGCCCAGCGGGCCGATGAACAGCCCCAAGTCCTTCAATCCGTGCTTGTTCTCCACCTTGCGAATTGCCTTGGCCCCCTCACGGTCAAGCACGGCATACTCGGCCATCGGCAGCATGCCGACCACCAGATCGCCCGGCTTGTAGGCGTCTGTGTCGGACTTGAGGACCCGCGCCACGCTGTGGCTGGTCACGGGCCCGTTGAGCTCGAAGGCGGGCACGTAGGACTTGATGTGCGCCGGGCGCATGCGGCCGCGCATGTAGGGGTCGAAGGATGCGTAGAGGATGGACAGGGTGAGGCCGCCGGAGGGGGGAGCGGCGTCGGGGTCGAAGCCGCGGTCTTCGAGGACCAGGTGCTCGCCGGGCACCGGGGCGGCGGTGGGGATTTTTTTGAAGATGAGAGTTTTGTTTTGGGCGGGAGCCATTGTGAGGTCTGGGGTGGTTGAGTTGGTGAATGTGTTGTGTGAGAAGTCCAGTCGTGACTGGGGTTGGTGTCTTGAGTCCGGGTTGGGCGAGAAGACAAGAAAGCGACGTGAACTGTTTGTAGGGGGGTAGGGTTGAAGTCGAGGAGCTTTATTTAGTAGTAGAAATTGAGACCGCCTGGTGGAGGGGAAGATAATCCAGATAACCACCTCGGAAAGAAAGGCCGGAGTACTCAAAATGTAAACATGGAAGAATGACGTTATCCATGTAGCATTGCCGGCAGTCCCTGGACCATGCAGGCAGTCCCTGGCCGGCAGTTGCGGGCCGAGGGGGTCCACTCCCCCGACCGAGCCTCGGCCTGAGGGTTATCGCCCTTGAGGGTTATTCAGCAGGAACCTCATGGAATCTCTATTAACCGGCAAACCCTTCACTTTTCATCTCAACATGTGCCATTCGAGCTGTATTCAAGCTCTCAGAGGGCCACTTTGCGTGTATTTCAGATGTCGTCATCAGTTTTTCCCGGGAGATCTTCATGTTCTCTTCTCACACATGAAGCAGACAAGCGTCACAAGCCCACATCTTGCTCTGCATTCATGATCTTCTTCAACACCTCCCTTATATACCCACTTTGTTTCAGTGTCGTCCTCGAGGCCTCGAGGTCCAGTCATCAGCGCAGACGACTGGTCGCGCAGTGCGCGCGTTCTTCAACCGCCGAGAAAAGCCCTCTCGTTGAGGCCCTTCGTCATGGGGAATAAGCCCCTTTTGTCATCATGCACCCGAGCTTTTTGATGAAGGTACCTTAGGTACAAGGGAGGCATGGATTCCTTCTGTCCCCTCTCATGTTGTCAGGTAAAGCTCGGCATGTGTTGGCTTCGCAGCTCACCCTTTCCAGATCACGCGGCACTGGGTCCCTTGCCTGCTGTGTCTGTTGAATCATGTGTCTGAGAGGGTGAATGAGTGCTTGCATTGTTGGTTGAAGGAGCAGAGTCTCCTGCAGACTGGGCGGGAGCCCGGGTCTCTATATATACAGAACGAGCCTTGCAGGGCTCCCTGGTCAACTTGCTCCAGCCTGCTTGTGGTCTCTGCACCCTCCATTCAGCAGTGTCAAGTGTTTGCTGGAACGCTTCCATGTCCGTTTCTTTTGCCCGCTGTGCTGTTACCTCTTCTGCTTCCCTCCCGTCGTTTCCTCACGCCCCTGGCCAGTAAGCGCCTTCCATTTTAGCGCGTCGTATCTCTGAGCAAGCGGAGTGGTAGGGACCCTGCCGGGTCGCAGTGCCTCATAGACCTTCAGGTATGTCTGACGGGGGTCGACGTCCTCCGGCACCCAACCAAGGCGTCTCATGCGGAGCCAGATTGGTCCTTGCCTCAGCGAAGCAGTGATGAGCCTGAAGATGTCGGCTCGGTCTGTCTTCCACTGTTTGAGCTCTTCTTCGAAGAAGAGGTTGTCGAATTTGTCGTCGCTCCTTGGTTGAGGGGGTGGGACGTCGTCGGCGAGATACCGGAACAAGTCGTACGGGGCCAACGCCGCACGTAATTGCCAGTCCCAGTTCTCGAGTCCCGTTGCGCTCGTGAGGGGTGGAAGCCTCGCGAAGTGGCGCTTCTCGACTGAACGGTGCATAAGCTTCTGGATCAGGGCGGAATGTGCCAACTCTCTCTTGCGTAGTCGCTCCTCAAACTCTTCCTTCTCTTTCAGGAGCTCCTTCTCCATCTTGTCCATCTCATTCCTGTGCGCTTGTAGTTTCTGGCGCAACTCGGCATAGGGGTTTGGGGACCATGGTTTTGCGTCCCGCTGGGGTTGCGTGCGACGAGGTGGCAGGGGTCCATGATCGTGTTGCTCATGCTCGTTGGCAAAGGATGATTCCGCAAAGTGGCCGGGCGTATCCTGCTGGGGGCTTGGAGTACGCTGCGAGCCCCCGTCGGAACTGTTACGCATAGAGATGTTCCGGTGGTTCCGTCGATCGAGCAAGTCTTCTTCCTCGTGCTCAAGGAAGGGAGGACTTCTTTGAGCGGCTTTGCTTGCCATGATGGCTTCGTTCGGCCGTAATCAGCGGACACGTCTTCGCACGTCTTCGGCCGGGTGAGACGGCATCAAAATGATATGCTGGCCGGCAGACGCACACTCGTTCGGCGGGCCGTGCCAAGTTGTTGCTTGTTGCTGTGGGCCTGCCTTCCTTGTCGTTGCTGGTCGGCAAGCGGCCGAGTCATAGATGGAATGCGGATGTATGTGCGCGGTTGAGCGCGAGGGACTACATAACCTGGATGCAAGTGGTGATGCGAACTGACTCAATTGACGGTGTTGACTCTTGAGAGCTCCGGAAAACAACCGAAACTGAAAGTTGAGCTCTTGTGTGGGACCTGCAAGTGGGCCTGCCAACCTTGGAACATAGTCCCATACACAGATGCCGGCCTTGCCGGCCTACCCGCCTTATGGTGGAGTGAAGGATCTTGGTCCTGTCCTTAGTGTGGCGTTCCTGTCAGGGGCTGCTGGTTCAAACCCCCTAATACTCCACCTCGATTGGAAAAGGAGTGCTGTGCTTGGTGGAAGTTGAAGTGATCTCAGGGGTAACGACGGAACACCCGACTTGGCGCTCGACAATGAAATGAACCTTAACCAGAAGGCGAGAGCGAGTGTAACAACGTTGGCGATGAACAAAAGGGGCGATCCTGCCTCCCACTAAACACGGTTTGTGATGAATCACCTTTCAAACTCCCTGTTTCAGCCAACATTGGGCATAGGTATTCACTTGATCACCTCAAGCCCTGAACTGCCGCCACTTCACGGCCAGTCTCAACTCTCAAAGTTTGGTATTTACCAGTTCGGAGTCTTCGTCCAGGGTTATTATGGGTTACTCTCTTAGGAGGTTTGTTCTGGCACTGGCCGGAGTGGCCGCCAGTTCGCAAGAGCAAACGCCCCCGGCCAACATCAACCAACCCTTTGAAGTCGACGCCATCTTCCCCCGCCCTATCAATCAAACGTCCGGCCCAGCGGACATTCCGACATTCAAGGCGAACGAGATCATCCCTCTGGTACTCGCCGTGCAGAACATGACGGCGTGGACGGTTGGCAACCGGAGCATGCTGATCGACTGGGATATCATGACGATCAGTGCAAACGGGACACGAGGCCGCATTCTCGAGTACGGCGTGTTCGACACCGCCGACGCCGCCAAGACGAACCCGGCCTTCCTCGTTGCCGTCACCAACTCGTCCACCTGGTATCAGAACACCACAGAGCGGTCCGTCCCTCCCAAGGCCCCGGGCGACAGATATCTGTTTCAATGGACCGCGAGTCTCTACGCGAACAACGACACCTGCTACTTCCGCTACCCCGACATTCCCAACCTCCACGTCTGGAACACCGCATCGATGTTCGACGTCCTGACCGAAGCCGAGGAGAAGCTCTTCAACGGGACCACCGCCTCCGTGGACATCCCGCAGGCGCCCCAATGCCCAGGACTCAGCGGCGTCTACGAGGCCACCTTCAACGAAACGTCGCCTGACTGCCAAGCCCGCGTCGTCGAGGTTGAGACACGCCAGGGCAACCCCTGCGCCGTCAAGGTCGACAGCGCCGTCGCGAGCAGCATCTCAAGCCGCGTGGCGAGCTCGACCTCGGCTTGGAACGCGCCTTCAACGACGGCGCCCCCTGCGTCAACGAGCAGCGGGGCTGCGGGGGTTGCGCGCCCGGTGCAGACGGCTATGGCGGCGGCTTGTTTGCTTTGTGGTTTGGCACTTTCTTAGGGTTGCATGTAATTAGACACTGCTCAGTTTGTAACCTGGTAATGATAATCAAGGCGGCCAGTTGAAAGTGAAGGGACTGAGGCTTTCTCATCCTGCACGCTCACTTATCCTTGCCACCCACCTCATCAGGAGCCATTGTCCCGCCTAGCTCAACCGCTGGTTCCAAAGAGTCAGGATCTTAGGTCTCTTTCTACCACTAATCAATGTCAAGCATCAAATACTTGGTAATTGTTGTCCCTGACTTGAGTATCAAATTGCCCCTTTCCGACCTTTATTCCCTACTAATTACCGCCAACCTCAGCTGCTGTCTAATTCATTAGTCCATCTCGCTCCCTAACAGAAATGGAAAGGAATGACAACGAGCTCAGGCAGCAATGACCTCCTCAAACCAGTCAAAGATCCTCTGGTTAGCCAAGACAGTAGCACCGACATGACAGTGATTCTCCGCCGCATCCTCAACCCCAAGGGACTCGAAGTGAGACCTGCCCCCCAGCGCATCGCGGACGGGTTCCGGCTGCCCCTGAAAGAACTGGTCCGCCTGGGCATAACCCACCCAGACCGGTCCCTTGACTAACTCCTCAACACCCCTTAGAGTGAACAACTTCAACCTCTCCAACAACTCGACCCCCGTCGCGACGTTGAACGACCACAGCCCCTGCTCATACGCCCACCGCGCAGCCGTCACCAACTTCCCCTCGGCCAGCGCCCTGTCCATCCCGGCCGCCAGCTCCTCATCACCAGTGTCGGAACTCAAACCCGTAGCATGGACAAACATACGCCTAAACACAGCGTAGACATCATAAACCCCATCGTCCGCCACCACAGCAGCAAGCCTGTGCTCAAACGCCGCAGCCCGCACAGCCATGTACCCGCCCAAAGACGTGCCAACGAGCCCAATCCGCTTGGCATCCACCTCTGGCCGCGAGAGCACACAGTCCACAACGGGCGTCACAACCCGCTCCCAGTCGTGGACAAAACCCAGCCACTGGTGTCGACGCGGCGACGCTTGGCCAGGTCCCTCGAAGATCAGGACATGTTACCCGCGCTGGAGGGCGGCAAAGCCGAAGAGGTGCAGCATCTCGTCTGCGGAGCCGTCGAAGCCTGTGTGGATGAGCAGAGTGGGGCGCGGTTCGGGGTCGGAGGAGGCGCGGAAGTAGGTGCAGGGGATGTCGAACCCTTGGGCGTGGAGGGTCAAACGCTTGCCTGGGATGGGCAGGAGGGCGATGGCCTTGTCAAAAGCGGCTGTGGCGCGGTCCCAGCTGTCGTTGATGCGCGGATCGTCGGGGTTGCCGTGCAGGTAGAAGTCGGCCGCGCGGTAGTATGTAGCTGCGCGGAAGAAGGCGTCGCGGGCGGACACTAGGTGTTTGGCTGCGTCGATGGACTGGGCTTCGGATTCGATTCGCTGGGGGAGGGAGTAGAAGACGTTGTAGAAGCTCTCGAAGTTACCTGGTTCGATTTTGGTGGCGGCTTGGAGGAGCTCTGAGACGTCAGAGCCGGAATAGGGAGCCTGAGAGAGGAGGCGGAGGATCTCGAAGTGGAAGCTTTCGTCGGAGCTGAGGCGGGACATTTTGGCGAGGAAAAGAATCAAGAAAAGGGGTACGTTTGGGAGTGACTGGATACTTGTTCACGTTCAGGTTGACTTGATGAGAGCGACTGGCAGTGGAAGAAGATGGGCAGCCCATTTAGTATTTAAGTTGGAATGGCATCTTGTAAGCTTGTGAGGCAAAACCTTATCCATGCGCCCGGGATGGTAACACAGAAACTTGTCGGCCCTTTCGTAAACAGAGGTCAAGTGGATGTATAAAGAGGCGAGCGCGAGGCGGCAAGTCCGAGCAAAAGCGAATGAGCCGAACGGGAGGGCCGCGGAGGGCCGCGGAGGACATGCCGGACGCGACGCTGGGGATAACGCCTGCCTTAGTAAGGGTGCATGTCGGCCATTACAGCCTCCGTATCTCCGACTCTCGTTCTTAGTTGCCAGTGTGCCGGCATGATGTCAACGGCACTGCTCCAAACCTCAGGTGCGCCTGGATCATGTTTCTACCTTAAATTTCCGTTCTTGCTTTTCAACAACAACGGCCACTTCTAATCTTTGCTGTTTACAGACATGGGAGTTGTGTCACGCCTAGTCCTTTCCTTCCTTTCCACCAGGTCAGGACTCTTTCACAGATCAGCAGCTCCTCCATTCCATGAGGTCTTTCCCCCTTCAACTCGGCGATGCAATTTCTCGGCTCGGGAACATCGCACTGGTTTCGTTTGGTTCATGTCACTTTATCCACTTCCTTTTCAATGCCAGTTAAAATCATAGCTCTCCCTCGGTACAAGTGACCGAGAATAATTGGTTCCACTCAGGCTGAATGGAAGAGAGTCTACTAAACCAATTCACAGGACAAATCGGGCTTGACGATGGGATGTCTTCACCCGTGACCTGGCGTCCTCAAGCTACACTACCCAACACCCATTGCTCTATCTTTGCATTGGTACTGTTGGACAGCCCGGCCGCTTCTCGTGCCATCAAGGGCCTCTGAGAGGAGTGTTAAGAGTGTCTGAGTACGGGAGATTGAAGGGTATAGGGTAGGGGAGAAAGGGGTTGGCGGCCAGGGTTAGGGTCCATACAGATTTGTCCGTTTTTACTCCCAGAAATGACTAGGTACCTGTATTTACGAACAAACCGACCGCCGTTTTGGGATTTATTGGGAAGCACATGCTCCCAACTTGACAGATTTAGGTCTTGTTAGATATTGATTCGAACATGTTGCTTGACACTGTCCTGGGAGGAAAGGTTCTATGGTCTCCGTGGCAACCCTGCCCCTGAGTCAGGGGGCGATTGGAACCAAAGTAAACAGAAGGGCGCTGTCTTCTCCGCAACAACAGCACGTGAGATCCAACCTCGCCCCCTTGATGGCATAGGGTAAACTCAGCCAACATCGTGTGTCTGCTCGTCATCTTTGCGGACTCTGATGGCCATGTCGTCCCTGTCTTGCTCAATAGACAACGAATGTAACCCAAAACAGGGGTCCGCATCCATGCAAGGTGTTGATGCACCTGGCTGCAAGCCTGCGTGTTGGGCTGCAGATGGCCCTTCTGGGAAATCGATAGCGCCGGCCGATAGCCCTCTTTTGGGTTCCAGCCCTCGCTGCATCTGGGGTTGCACAGGGATTCGTACCCGTTGGTCCCATTTCCCCAGGTTTTTCCTTCTTCCCCGCGTGCGGCCCGGCCCAGGGACACAACGCCTTGGTTGGCGCCAAGGGCGTACCCCTGCCGGATTACATTCACAAGCCACGACATGGTAAGGGTGCCGAGGTCTTCATGGGACTCTGACGTTGAGGGATGGCATCTGATCGAGATTGAATCAACCTGGTGTGCGCCGGAGGTGCCATTGGCGTGCATCGACATGCCACGTTCTATCACATATGGAGGACTGGGCCATTGAGTACCTTCACCTAGGTCTGAAGAAGATGGATGGACAATTACACCGCAGTAGGTATGGTCTTCCAAAACGCCGGGACAACATGAAGTCCGGAGGACGCACTGATATTGGCACAACGGCACCAGTCCAGTCCTGAGCCCATTGTTGGCGACTTAAATCCCATGGGGATGGTTTTCTGCTGCAATAGCAAACCCAGGACGGAATCCTTCAGGCAAGGTCCCGTAGTCTGGTGCAAATGATGCGACAAATCCCAAGAACGGTCTTGACGAAACGGAAATAGACCCCTTGTCGGATGTGACCTGGATAGAGGCAACAACTCCGGGCTTCCTTCCCGTCCAGTCTTCAATGTTCACTTCCCACCCAACCATGCAAAAGAGTTGCATTCAGAGATGCCTTTTTCGGATCCTGCATACAGTCGCTTGTCTAAACCGCGTCCCGAGTCGGCCGGTGAGCCTTTTCCAGCCAACATGTGCAGTGAACCATTCCGAACGGTGGGTGACAGCATGGTTGGCGGAAAGATGCGAGGTATTAAACCTCCCTCTTCTCTGTTCGTGTCCCAGCAACGTTCCCCTTCACCAGAAGTGCCCGCTCCCTCATTTGTGTCGTCACGCGTTTCCGCCATGCAGTCCGCCAGCAAAGCCGTGGCTGGGCTCCTCCTGGCCGCGAGCATTGCCCTCGCTCAGGATCCCATCATGACTGCGGCCCCGGCCTGCGGCGGTGACAACCCATGTGCTGCCCAGGTCTCCGCCGTCCCAACCTGCGCCACCAGCTGTATCGAGTCGGTCGCCAGTGGCTTGGGCTGCGTCCACGGCGACTACAGCTGCCACTGTGCCAAGTCTCAGGCCATCCAAGAGACGGGCATAACATGCGTGCTGAACGCATGCGGCCTCGACGCGCTCAACGTCATCCCCGCCGTGGGCAGCCTCTGTTCGTGCGTTACGGCAAGCCCAACCTCGTCCTGCACCAGCGAGCCTGGCCTCACCACCACGTCACAACCTCCGGTTATCACGGACGCCCCCACTTGCGGAGGCAACCCCTGCTCCGACTTCGTCACGGCCGTCCCGACGTGCGCCACTGGGTGCATCGAGAGCGCTGCCAGCCAGGTCGGCTGTGCCCATGGCGACTACAGCTGCCAGTGCGCCAGCTCGTCGGCAATCCAGGCGACGGCCATTAACTGTGTTCTCAACGGCTGTGGCAACGAAGCGCTGAACGTCATTGGAGCAGTCGGCAGCATGTGCTCCTGCGTGACCGCTAACCCCACCACTCCGTGCCCGGTGTCCACTACCAGCAGCACGGTTGACAACACGCCGACGACGACCAACCCCGCTGAGCCTTCTACTTCCACAACAACCAGCGTCAAGCCTTCCACCGCCACCACGAGCACCGCCAAGCCCACGCCGACCCCCGCCTGCCCCGGCAACCAGTGCTCGTTCCCCAACCCGGCCGAGCACGACTGCGTTGCGGGCTGCATCAACGCCGTCCTCCCCGAGTTTGGCTGCAACGAGCTCGAGAGCTGGAACTGCTACTGCAACAACTTCCGCAAGATCAGCAGCCGCGCCTTCCAGTGCGCCTGGGCATGTGGCGCGGACCTCTACAACGCCTTCAACACCCCGGCCAGCAAGGGGTGCACCTGTCTCTTGCAGCAGTGCCCGAGTTCTTCCTCCTCCGTCACCATCTCCTCCTCCCCCTCGTCATCCTCTTCCATCCAACCCACTTCCACAACGAGCACCTCGGAGCGTCCCACGTCAACATCCACGCCGGCCTCATCCACAATCACCTCCGGCCCCGAATGCCCTCACCCCTGCGCCGCCTCCATCTCAGCCGTCCCCGCCTGCGCGACAGCATGCATCACCTCGGCCGCCTCCAACGTAGGCTGCGGCAGCGGCGACTACGATTGCCGCTGCTCGTCCTCCTCCGCAATCCAAAACTCCGCCGTCAATTGTGTCATCGGCGCCTGCGGTCTCACCGACGCCCTCAAAGTCGTCGACGCCGTCGGCTCCCTCTGCAGCTGTGTCACCGCCTCGCCCACCACCGCTTGCGGGCCGTCGACTGGGACTGGAACCACTTCCGTTCCCAGTTTGAGCACAACCACCGCCGCCGAGCCATCGACAATGACAACATCATCATCAACATCCCTCCCATCATCCACAACATCCACCTCGACCTCAACAACACCATCAACAACAACCTCCCCAACACCCACCTCATCCTGCACCCACCCCTGCGACCCCCAAGTCTCAGCCGTCCCAACCTGCGCAACATCCTGCATCACCTCGGCCGCCTCGGCCGTCGGCTGCCGCGACAGCAGCGATCTCACCTGCCGCTGTATCTCGTCGGCCGCCATCCAGGCGTCGGCGATAAACTGTGTCATTGGGGCGTGCGGGATTGGCGAGGCGCTCAAGGTTGCGGATGCTGTGGGGGAGGTTTGTAGGTGTGTTAGTTCAAGTTCGGCGACTGGGACGGGAACGGGGATGCCATGTGGGGGAACGACAGCATCGACGTCGCAGACTACGGCGGCAACGGTGACGACGACTTCTTCTTCCGAGTCGTGCAGTGGTGGTGATGGTACTGGAACGGGCACGAAGACGGGGAGTTTTCCACCTACTTCTACTTCGACTTCCACATCCAGCAAACCCACCTCCACCCGTACCAGCCAAGCCAGCGGCAGCAACAGTAGTGGTGGTGGTGGCAGCGGCGGTGGTGAGACAACGCCGTGCGCGTCAAGCTCCAAGTTCGTGACCAAGACGCGGACCGTCGAGGTGACGACTTCGGTGTGTGATGATGACGACAACAGCAGTAATAACACGGGAGCTTCCACGCGCCCGCCTGCGGCAAGCTGCACGGCTGGTTGTGGTGGGGGTGGAGAGGGCGGTTCGAGTGGTTCGGGTGGTGGCTCGAGTGGTGGTGGTTCGAGTGGTAATGGCTCAGGAACTGGGCCATCTGGAGGCGGAAGCGGTGCTGGTGGCGGTGGTGCTGGTTCTGGTGCAAATCCCACTCACAGCAAGACCTCTTCTGGAGGCTCAGGGTCGACTGCCACAATCAAGCCGCCTGTTGTTACCGCTGGTGCGTCAAGCATCTTGGTGGTTGGCACGGGCTGTTTGGCGGGGGTGATTGCTGCCCTTGTGGCTTTTTTTTGAAAGAGGGGTGATTCAGTTTGACGGCCTCATTTTCTGGCGGAATTTTTAGTCAGGTCATTTGGCATCTTAATTAGGTTAGCTACTGATGTCCAGTGTTCAATTGTTGAGCTGGCAGAAAAATGGCGTTAGTCTTCTCTTCCGCGTGTTGCCACTCGGGCTTTTAATCAGCCCAGTCTCCTACAATTTGGGCCAGTTAAAAAAGGACAAAAAGAAAAGATGAGCACCTATCAAAAAAACAAGAGCACATCAGATAGAAAAATTGGAATACGGAACTACTGATGGACCAATGGCACTTTTTCCTTTTGTAGAATTCCAGATATGGGTCCGATCTGGCTGTCACCGTTGTCTGGTCCTTGCGCTTGAAAGAACAGAGCACCACGATGAGTGGGGCCAGGAGCCTAATATTCCATCACCCTTCCGCGAAAGCTTGTTGTATTTCGAAAAAAAATAGTACTTTATCGAGTGATCTGATTTTCCGTTGGCAGACCGGGAAAAAAAAACGCATAGATGTTTGTTTTTCCTTTTAGCTTTCGGCGCGTACTAGCTTATCAACAAGATAGACGCGTTGTATTACCCAATTCCCATATATTTCGAGTCCAAGTAGCAGAAACACCTTGGTTCATTCTCTATAGTGACCCGTGAACACGTTACTGTACTCGAAAATATTGGCAGAACCTTCCAGATTGCTGTCACCAGTGTTGTCACTCACGCATAATGCGGCCAGGAACCGAGCTGGACGGTGTCTGTCACCCTGGTGAACTGAATCGACATCGAAATACAATCTCATAAGAGTGTGATGGCATCATTGTCGCTTCAAAGGTTCAAGTCGTGGTAGACTATAGTGCATGTAGCGTTCAAAACAGTTCCTCAACACATTATAACGACCGGGCGTGCAATTACAATCAGCCTGGCTCACCGTAAGGTTTGACGGCTGTCCACGGTGGCGTAGGCTCAGGTCAACGCTGATAATGCAAAAAAATAATCATGTCACTGCGCTCAGGCAGGTGGAAAATCAGCCACGACTGATCGTGGATGACGAGAAGGAATTAAGCCATCCCCCGCCCACGTCGAATCCTCCCCATTCTGCTTTTTCAGACACATCGTTCGTCTTGACCAGATTTGCATCGCTCGATCATCGGACACTTTAACAATTCTACATCTTCACGATCACGGCTTCCTTTGCTGGCACGTCCTTAAACACCTTGCCAACTCTTCACGCCTGGTCTTCGAATTGTCCCCCAGCTTTCGACGAGTTGGCTCCAAGTTCGAACAATTGCTTAAAGTTCCGACGATTGAGCTACTTCCACCCTCGACCAAACTCAAGGTCTCTTCCCACCGCTCATCAGACGGTCTCGTAAGTTGTCCATACTCCCTTCAAGCGTCATCAACACCATCACTAACGTTGTCCAGCAAGTTCACACGCGTGTCAAGCCCATCGACAAAACAAAATCTTTTAGTTTTTTTTCAGCACACATCACAGTATGTATTACACCCGCGGTTTCCATCCCATGCTTAACATACTAACACCTTCCTAGCATAATGTCTCTCTTCTCCGGTCTTTCGTTCCCCGTCGTCCCCGGCGCTGCTGCGCTTTTCGCCCCCGCCCCCGCCGCCGTCAACGTCGACGGCCCGGTGCCCCCCTCCGCGGTCGAGGGGTCGGCCCGTCCGGCGGAGTCGGCCCGTGCGGCGGAGGCGTCCCCCGTGCCGTCCACCCCGGCGTCCCCGTCGTCCCCGTCGTCGCTCTTTGACGAAAAGGACGACGACGACCTCGATGTTTCCGCCGCCTCAGTCCCTGCGCCCGCCCTGTCCGACGACAAGGACAGCCTTTTCGACGAGGACGCGGACGGAAACAGCGACAGTCTGTTTGGCGATGCCGGTGAGGGCACGCAGTCGCCGGACAGGCTGTCGTCCGAGGAGCCCGGGGAGACCGCGGGGGCCAGTGAGCCGGGGCAGGTGCCCATCGCCATGTTGCGTGACGATGGTGAGGTTGAGGTCATTGGCTGGGTGACCTTGCCCAAGCTTCCTCCTGCCGCCCCGGCCGCCGCGCCTGCCCCCTCCTCGCGCCCGTCGCCGCCGTCTGCTGGCCCCGTCGCCCCCGCGCCTGCCCCTTCGGCTATTGCGCCTGGTGCTGGTTTCCGTCCGCCGTCTGCCCGGGCGCCTGCGGACGCCCCTCAATCACGCGGTGCTGCTCCCGCGTCCGGTCCTGGTCGTGTGCCTGCTGCCGCTGGTGTTCCAGCTCAGGCTGCTGCTGCCGGCCCGACCCTCTCGCCGTCCCGTGCTCCTGTTCCCGACATGTCTCAGGAGCAGGTGATGCGGATTGAGGTGCTCGACGCCGACTCTCCTCGCTCCGTCAGCGCTGCGCACCCCTCCGCGCCTCAGCCGCGCAACCCCTCCGCGCAGACGGCGATTGGGCTCCAACGGCTGGCTACTCGCCGTGGTGTACTCCAGCGCGCCCTTCCGCTCCCGCCACGCCCCGCCGTGTTCACCATGCCGTACAACGAGGGCATTGGTGGTGCTCGGGGCCCCTTCGCTGGGATTGAGGAGGATATCGGCTGGTTTGAAGCCCGCTGGCCGAGTGCTGTCGCCGCGCCGACTGCGGCCCAGATCCCAGAAATTGCAGTTGCTGCTGTTCGGGCTGACGCCTACCGGGCCACCAGGACGCTTTGTGTCTATTCCTCTCACCCATTGCGTCTTCCGGTATCCAGCGCAGCCCAACCGACTGCACCCGGTGCCGCCCCTCCACCGCCTCCTCCGCCTCCTCCGGTATCCAGCGCAGCTGAACCGATCGCGCCGAGTGCCTCGCCTGCGGCAAACCAGTGGAATCCTCCTCCGCTGCAGCAGCCCGCCTTCCCCGCCGGGACTCCGAGCCTGGGAGACGGGGTTCAAGGGCCTGCTGCTGGCGCCGCCGGTGCGAGCATGCCGACATTCGCTCCGCCCGAGTGGGCTGCGGCGCACTGCGTCAACCCGCTGCCGTACTGGTATCCTGCTCTACACGGCGCGGCTGGGAATACCGGCGGTACGCGGCCTTCCTCGCCTCCTCAACCGCAGGGCGCTGCTCCAGCTCCGGTGTTCAACACGGGCCCCCAGGGACAGGGACCTGGGGTTTTCGTGGGTGCCGCACTTCACCAACCGGTTCCTGCAGAGCCCGCGGTCGCTCAAGCTGCGGTTCAGCCTCGAACTCAAATTCAGAACCCGGTTCTGGCTCAACTTATCGACCGGGTTTGGGCGGAGGGGCGGCGGGAGGTGGAGGCTGCGCAGGCGCGGGCGCGGGCTGAGGCTCGGGCCATGGCAGAAGCTGAGCCTCGGGTTCGACGGCGGGCGCAGGCTCAGGCTAAGGCTCGTGCACGGGTTGGGAAGCAGGCTAGGGAGCGGGCTGAGGGGGCTGAGGCTTGGGTGAGGTGTTTGACTTCGGGCGGACTGGGCGGACTTCTCGGGAATGGGTTGTTGGGACAGCGGAATACGGAGGCGCGATTGGAGGTGGACAGGGCGGACGGTCAATCGGTCGGGGGTGTTCTAGGAGCGTAGTGCGGGAAAGGGGGGTTCTCAGCTGGTTTTGGGCATGTCGGTTCTGGGAGTGTTTTGGTCAGTCAAACGGAGGATCGAGGGGAGGACAAACAGGGTGGTGGCAGGGAGTTATTGTTTGTATAGATTTTGTGTTTTGAGCAATGATACCCATTCTAAACGCATGCGCTTAGGGAGATGCCCTGCCGTGACTGCAGAGCCTGAGGTCGGTTGTGTTTGTGCCTGAACTCCAAGTCGGTAAGACCAGTGTCGCCGTGTGCGGTAGGTGATGATGCCTTCCTAGACGCCAAAAGCGTTGAGCAAGGCAACCTGGAACTGCTCCATGAAAATTACCCGGTTCAAATGTCAACATCATAAAACAAAGTGAGAGGTGAATGATGGCTGGGGTAGAAGTGTGTTGTTACTGATCGTTGGTTCCCAGTGGTGTGGTCTTGTGGCTGTCGGGTCGAAGTTGAAGTTCCGAAGGGGAGTGCAGGGCGGGGTGAAAGCTGTTTACCTAACAGGGTTAGGGTTCGCAATTGACGGTTGCGACTTCCTGCACCTTTCCATAAAAACCGCGCTCGCTCGTCACGGCCACTGCACTATAACTGCCTCTATTGCAATTCACGCTTCAGAACATGTTCCACACCAGGCATCCTTCGTGCTTCTTTGCCTTCACAATACAACAACGCTTTGTACAAACTTTTTGAATGTCTCCCTATCACAAACCACAACCAGATGCCCCACAAACACCAACAAACAACCCCACCTTTTCCCCTTTTTGGATTTCGACCTCCTTCATCCTCTTCACGGTCAACTCGCTTCTCATTCACGCTCACTTCCAATAAACATCCATCCAAAACCAGTTCCCCGGATTTGCCGCCGCCGCCGCAGTCCTCGCCGCCCCCCTCGGCCTCTGCCTCGGCCCGTTCACATGGCGATGCAGTCCCTCGCTGGTGGGCACAATCGGCGCGTACCGCACCTTGACCGGCGCCTTCCTCGCCTCCCTCAGCTCCGTCAACTCCACCACGTTTCCGTCCTCGTCGTACGCGACACTCTGCCTGTTACTCTTCTTCTTCTTGTTCTCCTTCTTGTCCTTGTCAATCTTGCCCGCGAGGGTGGCCTGCCGGTACAGGCCCACCCGCTTCTCCTTCTTGTTCTTTTTCTTTCTGTTCTTCTTGTCGGAGACATCTTCAAAGTTGTCGTCGCCCATGATGTCGGGAGTGGCGGATCGTCGAGTGTCGGACTCGCCTTGGACCAGCTGCGGGCTGCCTGTGCGGACGCGCCCGACGCGGACCTCGTCGGACTGGTTGACGTTGCCGAGTTCGATGTCGTCGTTCTGCCGGGCCTTCTTGCGGCGGAAGAGGCGGGCAAAAAATCCTGGCTTTTTGGCGCGGCGCTGGGTTGTGTCCTGTTGGCTGACTGTCCTGGCGCGCGCGAATAGGCCGGGTTTCCTCGGAGGTTGGGTCATGTCATCTTGGTCCATGGCCCGGTCGGACATCTTGGGCTCCTTCTTTCTCCGGAAGAGTGTTGCGAAGAAGCCCTTCCTTTTTGGCTTGTGGTGAGTGGCCTCGGGACCGGCATCTGGGCAGCTGTCCTGGGACAACCCATCCCCACGAGGCGATGTCTGCATTGCATACCCCCCCACTCCGTTCTCGTCCAGGTTCCTGCCGTGTTCGTCAACGGACAAGTCGCCGGGGTTGTGCGCCTCAGTGGTGTGGTCCTTGTTCCTTCTGGAGCCGAACAACCTGGCAAAGAAACCCCGTCTCTTGGTTGGGCCCTCGTGGCCATCCTCAGAGCGGCTCCAATCCTCGGCTTTGGGCTTCTTCCCAAAGAGCCTGGCAAAGAAGCCTTGCTTCCTCGGCTTCTGGTAGAGGCCGTGCTGAGCGTTCATCTCAGAATTGGAACCCAGCTGGTCAGATGCACCAATATCCTGGCCGAACCCTCCAACTTGGCCGTCCTGAGGCGGGATCTCGCCGCTCTGTGTGTCCATGGTCTGGTCGATGTTGGTGCCCTCCATGGCTTCGGGATCCGGCGAACTCGACTTTTTGCTCCCGAAGAGAGCTGCAAAAAGTCCCCTCTTCTTGGGCTGCTGAGATGCTGGATCGGTGGGGTGGTCTGTCATGCTCTGGTCGCCGGGGTAGCCATTCTCGGCCATGGGACCGCCAAAGTTGGCTTCGCCGTTCTGCATATCCGGGGCTTGACCATCTGGGAGCTGCTGATCGTCCTGGAATTGCTGGTCCTGGGCTTCGAGATCCCCTTCCTTCTTCTTGTTGCGAAGCAGACCGAATAGCCCCCGCTTGCCCTTCTTGTTTTGCGGTTCATCCTCGTTGATGTCCTCCCACTCCCCGTCTTGACCGGCGGCGGTGGGGTCCTGGGAGCCATCATGGTTGTACGGCCCTTGGTCGTGCCCGGGATGACCGGTGACGTCTCCATCTTCCATGACGCCCGCTGCCAAGACGTTCTGTTCGTCCCCACTCGTGGCATCCTTCGGCTTCTTCGAACCGAAGAGTTTGGCAGCAATGACCTTGAAGCTGAAGCCCGACGCCTTGAGATTTGCTGAATGATACTGCTCCTCTAGCGCTTCCATGCCCCAGCCCAGGGTAGCGGTCGACATCAGCGGGAGCAGCCACTGGTACTTCTCGTTCTTGCGCACCCCGTGTGGTTGGCTGGGTACATGGACGGGCGCTGCCATCCCCTGTTGGCTCTGCTCCTGGTCGTAGGTGCCGACCATCTCCATGGGCTCCGTCGTTTGGTATGGGACTTGGTCCCCTGGGTAGTGCTCCTCGAGTGGCTGATCCTGAGGTGTCCTGGGCTCGTCAGGGTCGTAGTACACATCCTGCGCTGGTTCTTGGGGATATGGATAGTCCTGATACTCAGGCTCGGGCTCTCGCATATCTTGAGGGGGCGGCGATCGAGCTGCACCGAAGTCACCCTGATCCTGTGGAGCAGGAAACTCGGAAAGCCTGTCGTTGTCGAAGCTGTCTTCTTGAGGAAGAAATGCCTGCTCGTCGAGATGCTGAGGCAGTGGCGCGTCATGTCCTTCGTTGCTGTCAAAGTTGGCGTCGAGGGGCTGTTCCTGATACTGGTCGTCCGGAAAGGGGCAGTCCTGCGCTGGTTGCGCATCGAAGTTCTCCTCGGGCAGCTGCTCTTGGTACTGCTCTTCAGGGGGCATATCATGGACATCCCGCTCATCGAAGGCCTCCTGAAATGGAGCGTCTTGGTTTTCAACGAAGTCCATGCCCTGGCCGGCCTGATCGAAATTGCCATCGAGAGGCTGCTGTGGCTCGTCAAAAGGCGGGGCCGACTGCAGCCCTTGCTGATCAGGCTGCGCGTTGAAGTCATCGTGCAATGATGCTTGCTGGTGGTCATCAAGCTGCGCCATACCCTGCATGTGGTCATCCGCAGGATTGAAGGGATCGTCGAACGGTTGATCTTGTGCGTGAACCGGGAGAGGCGATTGCATTCCCTGGTCACCAAAGTCGGCCCCAGGAGCTGTCTCCTGAAACTGATCAGCGAAGTTGTCGTCAGTGTGCCCTCCCTGGTCGTCGTAGGTGTTGTCCGGAGGCATCATTCCCTCGCCACCAAACGTTTCCTCAGGAAGGGAGTCTTGGCCGTTCGCCACTGCTTCACGATCATCGAAACCGCCCTCGTCCTGCATGGGAGGTGGTGACGGCATGGGAGGAGCATCCTCGTCTGGAGGAGATGTCAGAGGCCCATACTCGCTTCCATCGTATTGGGGAGCTGGGCTCAGCGGGCCACCGTCTACATCGTTTGGCGGCGGTGTGAGCGGAGGTGCTGGGGATAACAGAACTTGGCCAGGAGGCGGGTCCTGAAAATCCGGTGAATCTTGGGGTGGCGGGGGAGGGTAAGTTTCGCTTTGGCCGGCCAAATTGTCCCGAGCGCCAGCGTCTCCTTCCATGTCGGGCCCAGGGAAGTCATCTTGCGCGGGATTATCTTGAGGGGGCTGGTCAAAGCTCTGCATGGGCTCCTGATTCCCAAGTTGATCGGCGCCCTGGTCAAAGTTGTCATGGTTCTGGCCCTCAGATGTTTCCGCGGGCAAGTTGTCTGGCGGCTGGTCTTGAAAGCCAGGTTGAGCGGCATCCTCAAAAGCCGGGTCGGAGTTTGCCGCATCTGAGATGGCCTCGCGCTGTGCATCATCCGCATATGAGCCGAGGGCGTCATCCTGACGCGCGGCACCACCAAAGCCCTCGTCAGGCCCGGGTGCATCTGGCTGTACTTCCTCGGCAGGCTTCTCATGAGGAACAGGCTCATCGAAAGACGGGCCTTTTGGATCCGCGTTCGCCCCAAACGGGGGATCAGGGCCCAGTTCGGGCTCTGGTTCGAAGGCGCCAGGGTGGTCATCGAAGTCGTCACCATACCCCTCGCCGGAGTACAACCCAGCATCTCCGAAGTCGTTTTCAGCACCCTTGTTGGGAGACTCTGGATGGAAGTCATCCTGGACAATGTTGTCTTGAGGAAGTCCATTGCCCATCCCTTGGTCATCAGGAGGCAAGCCGCCTTGAGCAGCCTCACCGTGGGCCGCTGGGTCCTCACTGGTGGACAGACCCTCCTCAACAGGAAGCTCCTGCTCGACAGGAAGATCCTGCTCAACAGGAAGATCCTCCTCAACAGGAGGCCCCTGAGTTGCAGTAAGGCCCTCATCAGCAGGAAGCCCCTCGTCAGCAGGAAGCCCCTGTTCAATCGGGACTTCCCCTGCTTGATCCATGATTTGAGGCTCGGGCTCGACCTGTGAAACGTCATCGAGGGGCCCATGGTCAACTGAGTAATCCTCTGCAACCGTGGGGTCTTCCTCCATGAGCTGTCCAGTGTTTTGCTCGACGGCTTCTGCCGTCGGGAAGTCTTCGACCGGTGGTTCTTCCCCAGCCCTCCCCTCGGCGAACAGTTCATCCTCATATACTGGCTCTGCCGCGGGAGGTTCCGAGGCTTCAGCAACTGGGAGGTCCTCGACAGGTTCAGGATCAAGAACCGAAACAGGCTCGTCCGAAGGAGTGTCCTCGTGGTACTCGGCGAGCTCAGTGGTTGGTGCGGGGTCGCCAAACGGTGCTGGTTCGTCATAAGAGGCTGGCTCGTCAAAGCATCCCGAGTCCTGAATTGGTTGGTCCTCGAAGCCTCGTTGGTCGCTGTGTCCCTGATCCTCGAAGCCACCTTGGTCGTCAAACCCAGCCTGGTTATTGAATCCTGCCTGGTCGCCGAGGCCTCCCTGATTCTCAAAACCTCCCTGGTCTTGGAAAGCTCCCTGATCGTCGAAGCCACCTTGATCGTTGAAGCCTCCTTGGTCGTTGAAGGCTCCTTGGTCGTTGAAGCCTCCTTGATCATTGAAGCCTCCTTGGTCGTTGAAGGCTCCTTGGTCGTTGAAGCCTCCTTGGTCGTTGAAGGCTCCTTGGTCGTTGAAGCCTCCTTGATCATTGAAGCCTCCTTGGTCGTCAAGGCCACCCTGGTTGTCAAAGCTTCCCTGGTCTTGGAAGGCTTCCTGGTCATCGAAGCCTCCTTGGTCTTGGAAGGCTCCCTGACCTTCAAGGCCTCCGAGCTGGTCAGAGGGCCCTTGCTCGTCGAACCCAGCCTGGTTATCGAAAGCTGCTTGGTCCTGGAAGGGCTCGGCGTCAAACTGAGGTTGGTCGTCAAGCAGCGTTGGATCATCGAGCCCCGGTGGTTCTTCAATTGGGCCGTCTTCAAATGCTTGGCCACCCGGTGCCAGCTCCCCGGCGTCCTGTACGTCGCCGCCCATGTCGCCATCAAGACCCCGCTCACCGTCGTTTAATGGAGGAGGAACTTCCTCAAAAGGAACCTCCTCCTGATTAGGAAGAGCTTCGTCCAGCGCTTCTTCCTGAGGCGGGAGCTCTCCTTCGACCGGCAGCTCTTCTTCGACCGGCAGCTCTTCTTCGACCGGCAGCTCTTCTTCGACCGGCAGCTCTTCTTCGACCGGCCGCTCTTCTTCGACCGGCAGCTCTTCTTCGACCGGCAGCTCTTCTTCGACCGGCAGCTCCTCTTCGACCGGCAGCTCTTCTTCGACCGGCAGCTCTTCTTCGACCGGCAGCTCTTGCTCGACCGGTAGCGCCCCCTCGGCAAGCAGCTCAACCTCGGCAGGGGTTTCCTCTTCGACCGGCAGTTCCTCGTCCACAGGAGGATCCTCTGGCGGAAAGTCTTCGTTGGCGGCTACGTCGTCTTCGATGGCTCCTCCCTCCTCTCCAGGGAGCTGTTCGTCAAGGGGAAACTCGCCATCAACAACGACTCCGTCCTCGGGCGCGATATCAGGTTCGGCCGGCGCATCTTGTTCAAATGGTTGGTCTTCCAAGGGTGCGTCCTGCTCGAGGCCACCGTCCGCTTGAACGAATTCGCCCTCGTTGGGCTGGGCCTCGCCTATTCCTCCGTCAGCGAACTCGTCTTCAGCAATCTGAACGTCAACAAGTCCGCTGTCGGCAAATTCCCCATCGACAGCTTCGACGTTCTCTTCAGTCTCAGGGAACTCTTCGGGAAGCAGCTCGCCAGCGCCCTGATCAAAGCCATCCCCTCCATTCCCGAAGTCATCTCCGAAAGCCTCCCCTCCCACATCGCCGCCGGGAGCATATGCATCAACGGCACCTTCGCCGTAGCCGGCTCCGGCAGACTCCTCCCCGCTCGGAAATGACCCGTCGGTGTAGGTGTCCTTGGGATATCCAGCGTCCGCAAATCCGTCGCCGCCGTCGGCGAATCCACCATCAGCAAAGCCGCCGTCCATGGGCTGCTGGCCGAAGTCGTCCGTGGACTGCTGGAAGTCGTCCATGGGTTGCTGGTTGAAGTCGTCCATAGGTTGCTGGCCGAAGTCGTCGATAGGCTGTTGGTTGAAGTCGCCCATGGGCTGGTCAAAATTGTCCATGGGCTGCTGGTCGAAGGCATCGTCGAAACCGCGCTCGCCATCTTCGGGGAACGCGCCATCGTCAAAGCCTTCTCCGGGAAACTCGCCTTCGGCAAACTCGCCTTCCGGGGCATCTTCGGGGAGGAACTCACCGTCAGCGAATTCTCCATCGATGGGCTCACCGTCAGCGAAAGCCTCGCCGTCTGCAAAGTCACCCTGTTCTTCCATGGGTCCGTCTTCGGCCAACTCCCCGTCGACAGGCTCTCCATCATCGACAAATTCCCCGTCGACGGGCTCTCCATCGGCAAAGCCCTCCCCTCCCACGAACTCCCCGTCGACGGGTTCTCCTTCAGCAAACTCCCCGCCTTCGGCAAATTCACCTTCGCCCTCGATGGGCTCACCGTCGGCGAATTCACCTTCCTCGAGGCCGCGTTCACCCTCTGCAAACTCGTCGCCTTCGGCAGGGAAGTTGTCTTCGCCTTCAGGGAGAAACTCATCCTCGCCCTGAGGTGCGAATTCGCCCTCGCCATCGGGGAATTCGCCCTCACCTTCAGCGAACGCGCCCTCCTCCGGGACGAACTCACCCTCTTCCTCAGGCGGAAACTCTCCGTCCCCTTCCGGCAGGAACTCGCCCCCTTCTTCAGGGGCGAACTCGCCATCGAGACCACGCTCCCCGTCCATAAGCATGTCCTCTCCCATCTCGGGGTTGAACTCGCCCTCGTCGGGGACCCCTTCCTCAGCGAATTCGCCCTCCTCAGGGACTGCTTCCTCGGCGAACTCTTCCCCGTCGGCGAACTCGCCCTCCTCGGGCAGCCCCTCTTCAGCAAATTCGCCTTCCTCGGGCACCCCTTCCTCGACAAATTCGCCGTCCTCAGGGGTGCCCTCGTCAGCGAACTCGCCCTCCTCATCAAGGCCGCGTTCGCCGTCTTCACCCTCGGGGAACTCCTCGTCAAGTGGTTCGGCATCACCGTCGAGTAGTTCCTCCTCGACAGGCTCGCCTTCTCCTTCGAGGTGCTCCCCGTCGAGCGGTTCTCCTTCCTCGCTTCCAGCGACATCTTCGTCACCCAGGGCGAGATCCTCCTCATCAACGCCACGCTCCCCTTCCTCCCCCTCTCCTTCCTCAAAGGGTCCCTCCTCGGGGAGATCGCCCTCTCCTTCGAAGGCTTCTTCCGCGAGAAAGTCCCCCTCCCCTTCAGCAAGCCCCTCGCCGTCCTCAGTCTGATCCTCAATTTCCCTGTCCAGACCTTCCTCCCCATCCAAGCCTTCAAGGTCTTCCCCACCGTCATCAAGCATCTCCCCATCCTGGTCTTCGCTTTCAGCTTCATCCTCGTAGATAACATCATCCTCCTCGTCACTATCCCACGAAGTGTCGTGGGTCATGCCAGGAGGGTTAAACGCCGCAGCGGCGGGGGTGTCGAGGATGGCAAAGGTGTTGCGGGGGATGGTGTAGTGGGTGTGGTCGACGAAGGGGAATTCATCCTCGGCCTCGTCTTCGTCTTCGTCTTCCAGGTCGTCCTCATCTGGGAGGTTGTCGAAGTCCTGTTCCGGGGCATCGTCATCTTCGAGGTGCTGGACCTCTCCGTCAGGGGCGAGGTCGCGGGTTGGGTCTGCGTCTTCCGGGGTGACATTGGGGTTGAGGTCGGTATCTGCCGCGTCCATTTCGTTTGGAGAGAGATTGGCATCTGGATATTCTACGTCCTCTCCCAGGTTGGGGTTGTGCCCTTCAACAGTGTCTTGGGGGTCGACGACGTCTTCACCGTCTTGAAACTCGTGTGTGCCACCAAGGTCAAGCTCGCCGCCTTCTTCTGAGGCCTCTGCGTCTAGAGGAGCTTCGTCGTCCTGGTAACCGTCCTCGGCACCCTCGTCGTTCTGGAAGTATTCGTCGCCTAAGGTAGAACGTTAGCTTCACGCACTGGAAAGAAACTTGATGTGCAGAAGCCTTGCCTACCTTCCTCTGGTGGAGGCTCAGCGACTGCTGACGGATCGTCCTCTAGGGCCGCTGCGTAGTCGTTGCCCAGGGCGCGTTCTCCGTCCTCATCCGGGCCAAAATCGGCTTGTCCATCCTCGTACCCTTCTTCCGGAAGCGCATGCTCTTCTGCGTCAGGCAGCTCCTCATCGTCAGCGGGAGGGTTGTAGTACGATCCTAGGTCCGGGTCTTGGTCATCATCAGGGACCCCCAAGCCGCGTTCGCCATGGGATTCCTCCAGATCCGCCTCGTCCTCGCCACACCCGTAGTCCCCAATGGTAAAGGCGCCAGTCCCCATGGTGTGGTTATCAGGGTGAAGGAGGGACTCTTGCTGGGATGCTGCGACCGATTCTCTGTCGTGTCCGTACCCGTGCGCCTCCGGGAAGGGCGTCAACCCGGCCGAGGGCGGCGGGAGGGAGTGGTGGTGGTCCGTGTCGACGACAAGAAGAGGGACGGCGAGGTTTTTCTTTCCCGACTCGGAGGCGAAGTTCTTGTTGATGCAGGGGTTCTCGCGCCTCCGTCTGCCGTTCTTCCTCGTGGCGTAGCAGTCGTCTTTGGTGTGGCTTTCGCCGGCACATTCGCGATGCCAGTCCAGGCTCCAGTGCCATGGGCCGCCCTCTGCAACGAATCTCCCGTTCCACGTCCCGAGGTACACCCAGTAGGGACTGATGACCCAGCTGTCCTCAACAAACGACTCCCCGCACTTCCGGCACTGCATATCCTCCCTGTAATCCGACA
This sequence comes from Chaetomiaceae sp. PF1801, assembly GCA_023628475.1. Taxonomy (NCBI): domain Eukaryota; kingdom Fungi; phylum Ascomycota; class Sordariomycetes; order Sordariales; family Chaetomiaceae; species Chaetomiaceae sp. PF1801. The sequence continues at coordinate 344,829 of JAMAKQ010000017.1, forward strand.
CCTTCGGCGCGAGAAAGCCGTTGAAGGGCCCTTCCCCGTCGAAAGGGTTGATTTGCTCGCACGTGTTGCACCTCCAATACTCGGGCGTCTGATCGAACTCGCCGACGGGGCGGCGCTCGACCGTGGCGATCTCACGCGACCCGGAGGAATCGACGATCATGCATGTCGAGCAGCCGGCAAAGCGGTGGTCGCATTCCTCGCAGGCGTCGAGAGGCTTGAACAAGCTGCATGTCGCCCAGCAGCGGCAGCATTTCCGGCGGCTGGGGACGCCTGTCCTCTCCGCCTCTGTGAAGTCCTCTGGCGGCTTGGCGACGGGAAGGGAGAATTGGCCGCGCACAAAAGATATCCCGGGTGCTTGTTGAACTTGGACATTGTCGTAATGACCGCAGGGCCAGATGTATTCGATTAAGTTGGCGGGACGGTTCGTTGGACCCATGGTTGGCGCTGCATCTGCGGGTTCGCTTCCCGACGGGTTGCAAGAGATGTAGGTTCGCGGGTGTTGTATCTCGTATGGATTCCTGGTGAAGCAGCAATCCGGGCTTCCAGAGTCTCGGAGGGTAAGGCGAGTGGGTGCGCATGAGACCCTCCCATTATCTTAAGGGGGAGAACGATCGCGGCTCGCCCTGGCTGACGGTGATCGCCATGGGGCCGGGCGGCCGGGCGGTAGCCGTTGGTCGAAACATGGCAGGCAGTACCAATATGGATCGTTTCGAAACCGGGGCCAGCCTGCCCGTCTCTGCATCAGGGTGTTTGTTGGCCCGGAGGCAGAGCCCGCGGCGCAGCCCCGAAACCCTAACCCCGGAGGTCAGCTTCATTTCCTGAATCTGGAGAGATTGAACCAACTCGATGGATTTGGTCGTTTTCATCAGAAAAGTGACAACCCCATAGAAAATTTCGAAATGCAACCATGGTTGCGTGTGCATCGTACGACGGCGATCGCCTGGCAGATCAATCGACGTTGCCCGGATTTCTGGGATGTCGAGTTCGCTGGGTCGATTCGGGCCGTGGTCATCTCACACAGCGGGCAGCGGGCTGGCCGATCCTCCGGCCACCGTCTCGACCAACCTGTCGGACTGCCCGTGAGCTCTTGAGGGTATTTGAGTGCTCATATCTCCCGCCTTGGTGACTGGGAACTGGCCTCATGGCCGGGGCCGGATTTTCGTCGCCGTCACAGAATCGGATCCCGTTTGTTGCTCGCGAGTCGCGTTTGGAAATATTTTGCGGTTCAATTGCGGGCCCGCATTTTCACTTCCCTTTCGCTGGCGAGGCTGATCCGGAACATTCCGAAGTTCCAACATCGCACACCATGATGAGTGGGAAGGCACGCCTTTGGGAAGCACCCAGATTTGGACGACTCCCGTCAGGTCGAACTGGGGCGAGTGTGACCAGAGTCTCTCTTGCCCTGTCTCTGTTGGTCCTGTTTTCTTCCTTTCCAGGTTCTTTTCGCTCTCTCTTTCTCTCATTTCCAGCACCCACACGCACCCGTCGCACCACATGAGCATCCCAAATGTGTGCGGCGCAGCCCGCGGCAAAGTCTTCCAGATCAGGCTCAAGTCCCCTTCAAGTTTCCCTTGCGCTCAAGGATACTGCCAGGCGCGCTCTCGTCCGCTGTCTAGGACCTCGCGATTGTCCTCTCCGACTCTCTCAACTGGCAACTGCCGCGGCCATAGACCTGTTGTCGCCCTGTCTCAAGCTACAGTTTTCACACGGTTAAGCAACAGCACGGGATGAAGTATGCATCTGACCAGCCATCATCCATGCTGAAAATGCACTTCTGCGGCATGTAACGATATTGATTCCTTCAAAGAACGTGCGGTACCTGAGTGTTGAAAATTGCCTGGCACCTTCACCGTGGACTCATCCAGATAGATCCAGTTTTCTCCGGCTCTCAAACCGACAATACCTACTCGACAACTCCCGCCCTTCACTGCAACGTCGCATCCTATCCAATAACATGACACGGCGACCTGCAACCACGATCAGCATCTTGCACGAGCAACCTTCACAACCACCTCACCCAGTCACCCACAGAACCGTACACACTAACTTACCCTCCAGATTCCTCAAGCCGCGCGGCACTTCACAGACTGGATATTATCCCGAAACGCGCCACAAAACGCACTGTACCCCGCCGAGTCGACCGAGACAACATAGTCGTCGCGGCAGCCGTCCGTCTTGAAGATGTCGCACACGACGCCGCCGCGCGTCACGGCCGAGCAGGCGTCAAAGTCGGGCCAGTTCTGGCAGCTGTTGAGGGCACCCACGTTGACGTAGCTGCCCTTGCAGTTCTCGTCGCGGTACAGCGCGATGTCGCCCTCGTCGGGCTTGGCCCACGACGCGCTGCAGTCGGCGATGGCGCCCGGGGCGATGGCGGTTAGGGCGAGGAGGAGGGTGGTGGTGAGGTTGAGGTTGAAGTGCATTGTGAGGAGATGGAGATGGTGGTGATGTGGATGGATAGGTAAGTGTTGGTGTGGAATTGGAGGATTGTTTGTTGCTGGTGAAGAGGTAAGATGCTTCGGTCGCTGTTGTTCTCTTCAATGCTCAGATTCGGGTTTGAACGCTCTATTTATCAACTTCCAGTCGTGCTCCCAGGACTCGTCATCCCGCCTCGAGACACCGAAGGCAGTGGTGCTGATCATCCATGCTGACAAGTCTACGCCCCAATAACTGAGACCTGGTGTTGCAGGTTCTCTTCCTCTTTGGGTTCTCCTTGGCCCCTTGGGTTACTGACCGTCTGGTGTTGCTAAGGGCTCGGAGCAACCGGTCTGATTGCTTATTGCAACTTGTCTGAGTTCATGAGATTCCCGCCCCAAACCTCTGCTGGCATACGCAAACAACTGCGTGGATGTTTCCCAAAACGCCCATTACGGCAGTCATGGATAAAAGAACTGGTAGCCTGAGGTGTGCGGGTGAGTCACTTCCGACCTCTCACTATCACCGGTTGAAACGTCCATGCATAACAAGCAGACAGTTACGAGCCTTGAGTCTCTATTGGCCGCCTTATTGAGACACTTGGTAGAGATCTTCACAGCTGAAAAGGGCCGACCTGCTAGCTACCTGACCTATTAATGGTCAAGCACCTACATGGAGCCATCCTGGGCCTCCTATTTGTCAAGTTCCGATCCGTGACCGAGAGGTTGCATCAGCCCAGCAAGGCGTTTTGTCTCTGGGTGACACAGCCGTTTAATACACCGTACGAGGAATGCGAACTGACCACGCAACTAGGGGACTATTTCTGCTGCCGATCTTTGCCGCAATACCTCATTTACCTCATTGGTCTAGGCGTTCCTCCAGCCAGTAGCCAAATTTGGCAGCCTGAGCGCTGTGACAAGCAGCAGGCTACCAGGATTACCACGCAAGGAGGGACATCAAAAGCCGGCAGTAAAACAGGGGCGTTGCCCTCGGCCCGGGGCCTTGGGTTTGTCCAGACTACATATCAGATGGTAGGTAAGGGGCTCATTCAGGGGTATCAGCCAGGGGTAATGGTCTTAACTCCATCATTTTAGATTCGCAAGGCACATGCAACTCGAGAACTGGAACCATTTATGTTGGGCAACTAACTCATCCCCAGTCCAAGTTGATTCCTCAGCCAGGTGATTATTCACCGAGGTAGCGACTGGAAGTGATCGAACCGGTGGCTGGGAGACATATCCTGATGTGTGAGGGCATCCAGCCTGGATGCGCCAGACACTTGCAGGTTCCAGTCCTAAGCAGACTACCCAAAATATCCGAATTCTCAACCCCCAAGTATTCAAGTTCTCAATCACGCAAAATCACAGCAGACAAAATCCTTCCCGCCAGGACAGACAGGATCTATTACGAGATTATCAAGTCAGCCTGTGGTCACACCAAGACAAGCTTCGGGACAACTCACTCGAAAGAACAGTCCCAGGGCATCCACTCCGCCAGACGCACCCAGTGGTACTGTCGAAGCCGGGGCAGTGATCAAAGACCCTGCAGCCCCAGACGTTGTCCGGGTCGTTGGGGCACGGCCAGTTGCCGCGCGAGCCCTGGATGGCGGTGCCGCCGTACGTGTTGGTGCATGCCGTGTGGTCGATGCAGATGCACGTGTCGTCGTTCCAGGAGCCGGAGCAGCGGCCGCCTGCTGCGAGGACGGTGGTGGGGAGGAGGAGGGCGGTGAGGGTGGTGATGGGCTTCATGGTTGTTTTCGGGTCGTTTCTTGCGTTGCGCAGTGGATTGGTTGAAGTTGAGTAAGATGCTAAACCTGGATTCACAGTGATCAGCAAAGCGTCGCTGCGAGTGAGACAACTCAGCCTCCGAGGTTGACAAGGGGTAGGTTAAATAAACTCAAGAAGTTGTTCTGTTGCACTCCGTCTTCGGCATCACCCGTTGCTCATGAGACTTTCAACTCATATAGTCGGGTCATCATACGAACCGCCCGGGTTGCCGGACCGGGATATAAAGCTGCAGATCATACAGCTTAATTAATCGCCAAGCGTGTGGCCTGTCGTCAAAACAACCTTACTGGTAGGTTGAAAGGCATGGAGTGCTGTCAATGGCCGAAGCCATGACTGAAACTCTAAGACACATCGTCTCTTTAGGCAGGTGGTCCTCCGCGGAGACGTCAAAGTCTTTTCCCCTCCCTGCATGCAACGTTGTTGGATATTAACATCACCTGGTAGGGCTGAGTATTGGTGCCTAGACCCATGCAGTGTTACGACGTCCTCATAATGGCCAGGCTACGGATACAACCTTGCGGATACTACAACCACCGCCACAATCACGGTCCCTCCGCCAGAGAACCGCGTGTGCTCGATACCGAGGGGCCTTGCGGTTTCTCGGTGGGCAGTAAGACGGGGTATTGTTGGGCCTCCCATGTGGGATTCGCGCCGAGCGGCGCGCCGAGAGGGCGGCAGAGCGAGCTGTGTTCATGTTTGAGCTGGAAGTCAACCAGTGCCTATGAATCCAGCACTCGGTTTTCCGAGCAGAGCTTTGTGGTTGGGCATCGACATTGGGGGCTGGAGGTACCTACGGTATTGACGGCTGCTCAGGGGGGGAAGACTGCCTGAAGATCACGTTTGGATACTGGCCTTGCGAACAACGACACCAACTTACGATGTGAAGCCGAAGGTATAAGAGGTGGCCTGATGCCCGAGATGAGGTTCTTCATTATCCGGAACTCCAACTCAGACTCGCCAACAACACCAAAACACCACCAGCCTACCCAAACACCAATCCATCATCACAATGGTCAATCCATCCCCCCTTCTCTTCATCATCTCCCTCCTTACGGCACCGACCATCGCCCTCCCCCCCGAGGAAGGCGTCTTCGCCCGTGCCATCGGAGACAAATGCAAGGGTACCGAGGGCGTCGGCACATGCCAGACGACGTCCAACTGCCGTGGCATCTCGTACCCGCAGCCCTTCTGCCCCAACGATCCCGACGATGTCCAGGTGGGACCTAACCCGGCCTGCTTAGTCCAACCTTTAGAGCACTGACTGACATGAAAATGCCATCCCACGATAGTGCTGCGTCGAGATCTCGTGCCAGGTCGGCAGCCAGTCCGGCTTCTGCCGCAGTGTCTCCAACAACGGCTGTCCCGGCGGACACTTTGACCCGGGCAACTACTGCCCTGGTAGTCAGGATATCCAGTGCTGTCTCAAGGGGTCTGGCGGTCAGCCTGGTACTGGTACTGTGGGTGAGAGGGTGCTGGCTAAGGCTATGGAGGCGGCTGGTACGCCGTGTAAGTTTCTTCTCCTTCCCCTCCCTTCGTCAGCATCAACATGTCTTGACAGGGCCCAAATCCCAAATCCTTGGCGCAAGAAATGAAAAGAAACTGACAACTGGCACTTAGACGCATGGGGCGGCGGATCCTGCAGCGGTCCCACAGGCGACCAGCCCCCCTGGGACTTCGGCGAAGTCGGCTTCGACTGTTCCGGGCTGGTCTGCTGGGCTCTGTGCCAGGTGACGGGCCGCGACCTGTTCTCGGCCGGCCTGCGCGTCACTAACAGCATGTACTGCGCCTCGGAGGCGAGGCTGGGGTACAAGAAGTACCCATTTTCGCAGCGCAAGAAGGGCGATGCCGTCTTCTTTGGCGGTGCCTGTTCATGTTCGGACCCCAGCACGATTCACCATGTCGGATTGGTGATGGAGGATGGGGGTGATATGATGTGGAATGCGCCGAATGATGATATTAACAAGGTGTTGGCGATGAGTATCTCGGGGTTTAAGGAGGCGCCGTGCCCGTATGTTATCAGATTTGCTTGAAGAGCTCGGTTGGAGGGGTGGTGTCTGGTTCTTCAACCGCCTGGCACCAGACGAGTGACTTCAAGGTTGAAAGGTCGGCTGAAGCCCGAGGGGGCCGAGGAGAGGGGGGCGGGGGGGAAGGGCGTTGGACGACAAGGTCGGAATTCGGTTCAGGGGTATCTATCAGCTGAGGAAGGACAACTCTTCGTCCCTTGATCACAGAGTACCTGGTATTCAGTCGTTGCTCTTTGTTTGTGATCACAATACCTACCTACAGCCAGCCCCCCCGGAATCAAACCCCCTGACCATCACCTCGCCGGAAACCCCTGATTATTCCCACACCCCCCCTCCTGCCCCTCATGCACCAAACAAAAACTCATCGACCACCCCAAACTGGCATCATCCGGATCCCCATCGACCGTCCTCACCGCCGCCGCCGGCCCATCCCCGCACTTCCCTTGCGCCGCACTCAAGAAATCCAACACCTCGGACCCCTTGAACTGGTACCGCGGCGTCGTCCCAAACGAGTCAGCTATCCCCCATACGAGGGAACAGCCCGGCGTGGTGAATAAAGTGCAGTACCCGCCTATTTCGACGCCGTCGAGTTGCACGGAGCCTTGGCTGTGGCAGAGGGCGTCGGAGGAGGTGTAGACTGTGTCGGCGTTGAAGCTGGCGCCGGCGTTGGCGTAGCATGGGGCGAGGTCGGTCGCGTCTATGTCGGTGTGGCAGTCGACGTTGCCTCCACTCGGGATCAACACGCCAAAGTTGCCCGCTGGGGGTGGGGTGTAAGCCGGAGGCTCGGTTGACGTAGATGTGGTGGGTTGGTCGGTTGGGATGGCGGACACGATGGTCGTTGTTGGGACGTCGGGAGGCGCAGTGGTGGTGGTAGTGTCGGGGTTGGTGTCGATTGGTGCGTGGTACCAGCTGGAGCCGTCGGCGTCCCACTCGTCGAGGAGGATCAGCCAGCCCTGGGGGTCTTTGTCGGGGAGGTCGACTGGCGGGGGGATGATTAGGGGTCCGCCTCCGATGGGGATGGGGATCCAGAAGGGGGGCAGCCAGATGTCGTGGTCGTTGGTGTGTTGCGAGGAGTAGGAGGTGGTGGTTGGGGTGCCCGAGGGGTCGATTCCTGGTGCGGTCCATGTTGCTGGACCGGGGTTGTAGCCGGACGTGATGGGCAGCGGGCCAGGGAGGGTCTGGTTTTCGGGCACGGCGATGCCGAAGCAGGCGGATCCGCCGTTGCCGCAGCATGTCCCTGTGATGAGGCGGTACAGGTTGCATGTCTCCTGGCAGTTGGCGGGCCCAGGGGGGTTGTTGTTTGCGCCGGAGGTGGGAAGGCTCTGGATGGCGCTCGCGCATGGCGCGGAAAGGGTCATGGTCTGGCCGCATTGGATGTTGCCGCACGCGTCTGAGAGGCTGCCTACGGGGAGGAGGTTGTCGGGCGTGGGATGGTCATCCGCCGCCGCATATCCCCCGAGGCTAGCGGCACCGGTGCCGGCCAGAGCGAGCCACGCGCTGATGGCCGTGAGGTAGCCGTTGCGGCTGTCGCTCTGCAGTGCTGAGTCAATGCCCCCCAGCGGCGAGACACACTCGGTCGCCCCCTTGGTGTACTGGCTCAAGATCCAGACACGCTCTGAGAACGAGGTCTGAACCAGACGCTGCTGGCAGTCCTCGCCTGCAAGACACCCCTGACTGTAGCTCCGAAACCAGCTGTACAGCCCGGCGCCGTAGATGAGCACGTCGGTCGAGTTGTGGATCATCAAAGCCCACGCGAACAGACACTGGCTGTCTGACGGACTGCAGTCGGCAAAGTCGGGGTCGCTGGCGTACACTCCCAAAGGAAAGACATCGGTCGCGGTAGGTGTGGGCTGGTAGTATGGCGACTCGGTCTGAATGTGCCCTGCAAATATGTTGGACGCCTTGTTGAAGTTGTACTGGTACAGCGCGGCATGCTCGACGGCGCCGCCCCAGAGCCACACGGGCCCGTCGGTCTCGACCAGCAGGCCTCGGCCGGTAAAGACATTGATCTGAGACTGGGCGGGCGTGTCGAGGTCATGGTCACTGACCCTGTTAGCCATGGACTGATGTTGATCTGGGGGATAACGACTTACGCCGTCCACAGCCAGTTGTTCTCAAAGTACCCCGACGCCCCTGATGTGATGTGCATCATCAACGAAGCACCAAAGCAGTTGCTGTCAACAGTCGATGACGCAGGGCAGTTCCCAATGCGCAAGTCGGACCCAACCGTACCCCCAATACGAACATGCGAATCCCACATGGCCGCGCTGCCCTGGCTCGCCTCGCGGACATTCCACTCCACCACAACCGCCCCAGGGGTAGGACCCTTAACCGTGAAGATCATGTCCGAGATCTCAATGTCTCCCACATCACCCGCCTTGCCGACCCTGACAACAGGCTGCGGGTTGTAGGCGTCCCCAAAAGCAGGGCCATACCCCATGATCTGCGGCCACGCCTCACCCACGATGCGCGAGCCCACCGGCACGTTGACGGTAGACGCCACCGTGTACACCCCGGCCGGAAAGAACACAATCCTCCTGTTGGCGGCCGCAAGGGCGCTGTTGATGGCGCCGCTCTGGTCTCCCTTGCCGTCGCCCGTCGCCCCAAAGTCAGCCACGCTGAGGAACGAGTCCGCACCAAGGGTCTCATACTGCGGCTTGGACCGAGTGAAGAACTTCCCCGAGCCACCATCAAGCAAGACCGCCGGCTTGGACGGCGCTGGGTCAATATCCCCCGTGACGTACGACCCAGACCCGTCCGTGCTGGTATACCGCGGCCCCATAGCCCACGACTTGATAATGGCCGAGCCGCCCGTCACGCCCTGCAAGATCGTCTCACCACCACTGACCAGCACCACCGAAGGCGTATTCCCCTCAATAAGCACATTATCAAGCGTAATAGCAGGCCGCTTGTCCCTCGACACAGGAATCGCATACGGCACCGAGATGAAGTGCGAGTCCACCACCGTCAAGCTCCCCGTGCCCTGTGACCCATCACCGCCGAAGTTGGTGCAGTCAAACGCAACATACGCCGCGTCGACGGTGATGTCATGCCACGTCCAGCCCCAGTCCCAGATCATGGACACAGCCGTTGCCGGCAGGGTGATGGTGATGTGCCGGGCAGTAAACTGCTGGCTGCCCACGCGCATGGCAATATTCCCCCCGAAAAAGGTCAGGTCGCTCATGAAGCCGCCTGATCCGTTCTCGGTGAAGATACCCACGGCTGTGGTCCCGCCGCCCAGGGGCATGACCACGTCGATGTTTTGGAGGGAGGTGGATTGCGCTACCTGCCAGTGGATGCCGCAGGGGACGTAGGTCTGGTCGCCCGAGGTGTTGTTGTTGGGCATGGCGGTGAGGTCGATGACAAAGTTGCGGATGGAGCGGAAGAATTGGTTCTGGTTGATGTACCACTCGCTGCCGTTGCCGCCGGGGATGTAGACGTCTGTGTCGATGAGGGCGATGCCCTTGAAGGAGGGGAGGCCCTTGATGGTGGGCTTGTTGGTGGGGTCGCCGATGAACTGGGTGAAGTAGTACTGGATGATGGGCGACGAGACCATGTAGGTTCCGGGCGGGAAGAAGACGACGGCGCCGAGGACGCTGGTGGAGCCGCAGTCCTGCCCGCAGCGGCCGCCGTCCAAGACGGCCTTCATGATGGCCTCGGTGTCTATGAAGCGGTTAGCCCCTTTTCAGTTGTCACTGCTGGCTTGGTTCGGGCCTACCGTCGGTTGCGCCGTCTCCATTGGCGCCGTAGTCCTTGACGTTCCGCCAGACCGGGTAGCCTGAGGGTGCGTAGGGAAACTAATGCAGGGGGAAGCCATGTGGTCAGCCAGGTGTGTGTTTTCGCAAAGTCATAAACAACTTGGAATGAGAAGCAGCTCTTACAGTGCCGTGTCCCATGTTCTCTAGCCAGTACGAACTGCCCGATGACTGTCGTTCCGCCAGTGCTCCGTTGTTTGTGCTTCCATTGGCAAGAGGGGGTTCTCGAAGCTTTGGCGATGGTTCCGTTTTTACCAGACTCGGGTTGTAGCGGTCTGGAGCGGCATGGAAGTAGTTGTGTTGGTTGTCGACCATGTACTCGGGCAAAGGGACAGCCGGGGACGGTGTGTATCCTGGGGGTATGGTGAACGTCTGCCCCCCCGGCATTGCAATGACGGAGCTTGACGGTGAGGCGGTTCCATCGCGCGGCAATGCAAGCACATTCTGTAAGAAATGGCTGAGAGCCACGATGGACCATGAAGACAGCCACATGTTGGCAGCCGTAATGGAGAGTCAGCTGTAAGAGAAAAGAGTTTTCCCTCAGATCATGTTTAGCGAGACTTCCTGTGCACGCACGCGCCCGCTCATATATGCGGGGGACTATTTGGATGGGAAGTTGGGTTCAAGGAAAGCGTGTGGTCCCCGGGCTGAGCACAGTATCCGCAACAATGATACGAACATCGACAACCTCCTCGTTCAATGTGTCTGACAGTCAAGACCAGCAACAGAGTGGATAGCGGGATGTGGGCTCATGGGCCGGGTTGGTTACTCAGCCGAACCCTCGACGCAACGCTGCTCTCGGATGTTCAGTAAACATACCTTACACATAAGGGGCCGGGATCAATAATGGCTGCCTGCTCGGTTGTGTCCACCAAGTGAGACTAGTGGAAGGATTCAACGTTGATGCCTTTGCCATCAGTGCCAACACTTTCATGGCCTGTAAGCGGTTGCTGAATCATGCCATCCCCACAGCTGTCGGACTTACACGGGATCTCTATCTTCCCTGCTTCCTGCGTCTCTTACCGAGGAAATCTGTAGGGGGCTTCGGATCTTCCAACTGAAAGATACGTATACTTCCGATAAGACCGGACCTTCCATAAGTGCTGGTCGGATGGACTACAATGGTGTTTGAGGTAGAAGCTGCCTGAAACCGCCTTTTTCTCAAACTCGTCTTTTGAACCTCTCCAAAACACCCAGTCACCATGGCATCGGGCGTGTTCCTTTTCCTCGCACTATGTGCGTCCCTTTTCTGCCTCACTTCGGCCAGGACAACCAACATCGTCGTCAACACTTCATGGCAACCCCGGGCCACCTTTGACGGGGGCGACATAACCGGAGACGGAGACCCCATCGCCGACTGCCTTACCCAAGACGCCGTCATCCGAGAGGCCTTTGCCGATGCCCTTGCCCTGGCTGCCAATGCCCGAGATGTCATCGACGACAACTTCAGGCGTCCGTGGCATCGCGATTTCTTCGAGGACCTCTTCAGGGACCAAACATCTGTCTTCAGCCGGTCCTATGTGGCGAGTAAGACATGGCCACTGTCGCGTCTGGATCCATGATTGGAAGAAGGGCTGGACTGACTCGGAACTCTGCGTTGACTAGACATCTACGACGGCATAGCCACCAACAACGGACTCCCCGACGAGGTCATCTTCCACTGCGGCGACGGCTGGATCGGTGCCATGTACCGGCGGCTTTCCGCCTACGGATTGGCTCCCCGCAAAATTCCGACTTGTAGGCCAGGCGACGCGTGAGTACCTTAGATATTGTATCCCCATCCCTTATCAAACAATCCATTTCAAGCCTGAACTGATCCAACGAGTGCACGGGTCCAGCGCCATGACCGATAGCATCAAGAGCGGCGAATTCCCCCCCAATGCGTTCTCGGAATTCGGCCCTCAGGGCGCCTTTCGCAGCGGGATCCACATCACGCTGTGCCCGGAGTTCTTCAACGATCGTTCCCTGGGCCAGCTCCTGCCGGTGGTGGACGGGCTGGCCATCGACTCCCAGGACAACCAGGCGTGGACCATGCTCCATGAACTGATGCATGCGTCTGACCGGTCCATAAAGGGTATGTCTTCTTCTTTGCCAAACGCTGTTGCTGCTCGCGAGGGTCAAAGAACCGTGCTCCCTCCTGCTTCCTCACTGACTGGACGGACATCACACTTTCGATCACCAGATGGTGGTTACGGTTACAAAGGATGTATCGACATTGCCAATGGGGGACACCCGACCATCGACGCGCTCAAGAACGCCGACACTTTTGCCCTCTTCGCCATGGGTGAGTTGACCTCTTTCCCGAGTTCCTCTCAGGGGTGAGCATCCATCACATCGACTCAGACTGACGGTTGTCTGGTAGCTGTTACCCGTGTTCAAGACATGGACTTGTGGGATTGGACAAAGGGGTATGCAGTGCCCCCTTGATCCGCAGGGTAATTATTGGAAGGGTTGTTAATATGGTTCTGGGAGGGGTGACCATACTGGTTGTGAAAAGGGAAAAGGGAGGAACAGGGATCTGTGAGGATGGACTGGACCAAAATGAGATGCGTTGGTCACGTTTATTATTGTCTACCGGGCAGTTATGTCGCCAACCTTGCATGGATCCTGCGTCAAGATCAGATCTCGAGACAGTTCAGATATGTTTATTGATGTCAAGTGGGCAAATATCATCTCACCCACACCGGCTTTTTCCTTGACTCTTCTTTCTGTCACTTACATCGAATTCTTGCCACTGGACTAGGAAAAAGGGCACACTTGGCCCCTGTTGCCGTGTTAGCAGCAACACCCATCAAGTCAACGAATCAACAAACCTTGAGCAGCTTGATGAGACACCATGTCCCACGGTGCGGTGAGTCCTAGTGTTGCCGAGTTGCCCTCGAAAATTTACCTAGAGCCAAAATTTACAGATTGGTTCTCCTGGTTCCCCTTGATGGCTAATTACATGTATCTCGGGCCACTTGGAATCAGAAGCAAACCCGAGCGGAAGATGCAGTGAGAATCAACATTCACAACAATAAGTGGAAAGCCTCAAAGTCTCATACAATCAAGCAAACAGATTTTGAGACCATGGAGGGCTTGAGGTGTTCCTATAGATTCTAGAGCTTGTAGTGGCGATGCACAGAACAAACATGAACTATGACAGATGGTGGCGATGAAGAACAACTGAACTCTGGGGTCATTTTGACTATAAGGACTGGAACCCCACGGCCTGAATTTGCCAGCCCCCCTCTTCGTGTCCTCAAGCTCAAGCTCAGCCCGTCCCTTTCCAGCTGAGCAGATCAACAGTATACCCCATCCGGACAGCAGTCGGTGCCGCTCTTGTTGCAGTGGTTGCAGCACCGCTTGCAGTCGACCACGTCATCGAGTGCCGGGTTGCTGTTCAGGTTGGGGAGGCACTGCGCGGCGGGGATCTGGTAAACTTTGAAGCTTCCGATCCTGTCGTTCCAGCCGGGGGTGCGCAGGTCAGACTGTGAAGTGTGTTAGGGTTGACAGGAAGGTAAGAACGTAGGAGAGGAACGGACCCAGCCGGGGTTGAAGATTGCTAACTTGTCCTTTGACGTGCAGTCGTAGTCCCTAGGAGGCGAAGTGTCAGTCTCATCAATCCCGCCCAACCTGAACACGTCGAAATGTAAATCACGAGAACACGTACGAGTAAGCAATAATCGCGTTGTACTCGTCAGGGCCGATGGAAGAGATTGAATGCCACCTGTTCGCGAGATCCGGCGGTCAGCTGGGCCTCCTCCGAGTCGACGATGGGTTGATCAGAGTGAACATACCAAGGGGAATCGAGCCGGATGCAGATGTCCCACGGCTGTTTCGCATATCCACATGTGCCTCCCCAGTTGATGTCCTGGCAGATGTAGACCTAGACGCACAAGAAATGAACAAGGTTAACGCCAAACATTTCCTGCTTTGGGGCTCTCTCGTGTCAGAGCCATGGAACTTACACCACCGTCCTGGCGCTTTCCCAGCTCAGCATCACGCTCCCCAAGAGTACTATTCTTGAGTATGTCGGAGACGTTGATGGACAGATCCCATGGCTGCTGCTTGGTGGTAGGCGAGGCAGTGGCCAAGGCGGCTAGAAGGGAGAGGGCGGTGAGAGATCTCATGGTCAAGGGGCCCCGGAGGACGGATGAACGTCGCCGGAAGTTGCTTAGCAGGTAAATGGGGCAGATGTCAACCTTGGACAGTTGGGCTCCGTGGGATCAACACCTGGAGCCAGTCATCACCAGCAATCCGACTTATCTTCATGTTTGCTGCCTAGTAGGTAGATGGGGCCCTACACAAGAAGACTCTTTCCGCTACCTTACTCAGCATTCTTATCAGCGATTACTGAACTCGATGGTCAAGATCCTTCAGGATTCTCTCCCAAGACAGCACCTGTGGCGAACCGGAGTTAGGGTGTCGTGGCCCGGAGCATCTCCTCCTTGGCTGCCACCCGAGCGATGAGGCCGAGTGAGACCGGCAAGATACCTAGCGGCCGTTGTGCTGACTCATGGACTTACCCTTCGTTTACCTCAGAAGAAGCGCACGTTGCGATGGTCTGGATGGTGGTGGATAGTTTGAACGGCGCTGTTGCCTGGGGATGGAGTCGAGCTGACAGATCCCCTGGCTCGGCAACAAGCAGGAAGATTAGTGAACAGCACATCTTGGCCGCGGATGTAACGTGCTTCGTGTCGCCTCTGTGGAGTTTGGTTGCATAAGGTAGGTAGTGGAAAAGTAAGTAAACAAGACCGAAGGACATGAGACCCAGCTTCCAACCGAACAACGATTGTGAATTAGTTAACAGGTACCATCGAGGCCTTGCACATCCGTCTGCTACTTGTATATATCCCCCTGCAACGAGTCCTTTCACGGTCACTACGCTCACAGCGTGCCCAACCAGCAAATCCATCCTCCTTCTTGACGTTTCAACCTGTGCTCTCAACATGCGTCTTGCCAGCATCCTCCTCGGTTGTGGAATTGCCCACGGAGCTGTTGCCTCTGCCGTTCCTCTCGAGAAGCGCGCCAACAATGGCGTCTACCTCGCCAACTGCGCGACGAGAGGCACGGAATGGTATTACAGCGAGATGGATTATTACAACAATGCTCGCACTGGCTCCCAGGTACGTCCTTGACTGGCAAGAAAGGGCCGTGGCGTTTCTGATCTTGACGTTGCTAATTGCTCATCCACCTCAGAACGGCCAGTTGCCCGATGATCACGCGTGGCCGTCCACGACCGGCGGCACCCCGAACCAGGTCACTTGGGAAGGCAAACAGCTCTGTGGCACTTACTCGGATACGTGAGTTACTCTCTCCAAGTTGACTTTCGGTGGTAGTTGACAGTAAGAACTCAGGGGTGCTACTTTCTGTTCCTCGATCGCGAGCGGCGCTCAAAGCTTGGTGAGTTCACGCTTCCCGTTTGCGTGTTGCTGCGGCCTGTCATCTCACAGTGATTCACATAGAACACCGGTGATTACGCTGGTTCTGGCTGGAACAACTACGGCGCGACCTTCTGTGAGTACCAAACGCGACGAGAGTCGACAGCCCAAGACTGATGTTGGCGCAGCTTGCTACAAGGACAATGGACGCCAGCTCTACAACGTGCCCGAGGGCTCGCAGCGGCAACACACTGCAAGTCCACTTCCCCTGTTACGATTGTGTTTCTTGGTGCTAACGTGCATCTAGTGCTATTCCATCTACTACTGCTTCCAAAACTGAGGGAGGGATGCGCTGCTCTCGTCTCCGTCCGCTGGGTCTCACGTCTTGGAACTCTTGTGGACATGGTGGGCTAATGTAATCAAGCAGAAAGATAGTCTTTGAATCCACGGCTGAGCATGTCGTCCATGGCTTCCAGTTGAGACCCTTAAGTGAGGTGGATCAAGTACACGTGCATGTTTGTCGTCAGCTTACCTAGCCTACTTGAACTGGGTTAATAGCCTCTAACGACATGAAGTCAGATGGCACAGTTTTCTACTAGCACCTTTCACCCGGGTGTTCTTCACATTTGACTTTGACGCATGATAGACGATGCTTTTACACGAGTTCAAGCCTGTCAACCGTCTGGTGATGGTTGTGAGTCTCGCACAGCCCGCGTATCCAGGTCCGCTCTCACCCAAGGAGAACAGATGAGCTGCCAAATGTGAGTATGGGTGTGCTCCACGAGACAGCTGGCTAATAGTGGTCTGACACCACCCGGGCTGTCGTCGTTGCGGTCATGGACCCCAGCATTACAACAAGCGATCAATGGGTGGTGCTCAAGGCATTGTATCACAACCTCAAACCCCCCTTGTTCCCGGACGACTGCTGTCCTCGTCGTTATGCCCAAGCGTCCCGTGACCGGAAACACTGCTTCCCATGTTCCTGAGAGCAAAAAGACAGCCTCAGGACAGGAAAAAAGACAGATGGACTGATCGTCGACGGGAATTGAGCCCGACGTGGGGGTCGAACCCACAACCTTGAGATGTACTCCAGAACGGGAGATTAAGAGTCTCACGCTCTACCGATTGAGCTAGCCGGGCTGGCTAGTCCATCTGTTGATGTGGTTGTGCTGGCTT
This sequence comes from Chaetomiaceae sp. PF1801, assembly GCA_023628475.1. Classification (NCBI taxonomy): domain Eukaryota; kingdom Fungi; phylum Ascomycota; class Sordariomycetes; order Sordariales; family Chaetomiaceae; species Chaetomiaceae sp. PF1801. Next base: position 361,346 of record JAMAKQ010000017.1, read on the forward strand.
GCGGTGTTTTTGTGCGGATGGTGGAGTGGTGGGCACCTGATGTTTCAGGGGTTCAGGGGTTCAGGGGTTGGAGGCTCGGGAGGGCTGGTCTAGCTTGTGAGGGCTTTCCCGCGGAACCCTACAAGGCCCACACATCAAAGCTTTACCAGTCACAACCTCCGAGTCGAGGATGGCAAGAGTCATGTTTGACCGGACCACTCTGGTGGAAGAGAGTCTCGTCGCCGGTGGCTCCTTGCTTCGCTTATCCTCTCCCCTGCATGATGTGCTCTGCTTGATCAAACGCAGCACCAGACTCCTCAGTGCTAACAGTGAAACACACATTGTCAATTTGTCCCTCATTTATCGTCAAGCCCGATAGGAACGTAAGAGATGTATCGACTACCTACCGAAGTATCAAATGGCTCGTGTAAATGATAACACTTCAAGACCCCTGGGGCCTCCCCAGTTGGAAGGTCTCCCGCCATATGTACCAACCTTTACAACACCTGGCCTGCCAGGCCTGCCAGTGCATCCTTCCTTGGCTTGGCATACTTACACAATTACCTGATCTCTGATCAACTTAGCAGGTCAAAGAAATCGTTCTCGCCGTTACATGACGCGAGCCTTCAGCTGGCGCTGGCCGAGATCGTAGAGATCACGCAACCCAAAGCCCTTGTTCCAGCCCTTGCCCTGTTCCCGGGCCTCCTTGATCTTCCAGAAGATGGTGCCCTGGCACAGTTAGTGGCCCCCTGAGCAAATAAAACCGGCAAGCACGCTTACATCGTACGTCTGCCGCAGATCCTCCTTGGACACGCGGCCGTCCTTCTGCACCATGAGCCAGGTGGTGCCAAACTCGAAGATGGCGGCTCCCCACTGCACTCCGTCAGTACCTACCCATCATCAAACAGCAGAGGGGGGTGACATACCCCAAATGGATCAGCCGCCAGCCGATTCGCCCGGATCATGTCCCACAGCTCGCGCGCCGACAGCGACCCGGAGCCGGTGACGTCCCACTTGGAGAACATGTCCTCAAACATCTGCGGCACGAACCGCCCTTCCTTGTCATACACGCCCGAGTCGGAGCCGTGCTACGCAGTGTGTCAGCTATCTACCCTTCCAAAGCAATCCACCAAGGAAGGGTTGAGTGAGGAGGAAACTCACCTTGGCCTTATGAATCCCCCTCACATACACCCGAAACCACGGATCAGGCCACCACGAGACAGCCAGCCGGGTCGGGTAGGAAAAGTTGACGTTGATGACAATGACCGCCAGCAGCGAGAAGAGCATGTTGAAGCCCAGGTCGCGGAAGCCAATGTACGTGTCCCAGGGGTAGATCTCGCCGTTGGCGTCGCGGTCCCAGAAGAGGACGTGCTGTTGGAGAACTGTCTGTTTTTATCACCTCACATGTTAATCATTGCATCAAGAATAGGTGCGGTGTGGGGGGAACACACATGATCCTTTCTGTCGGGAGCCTTGGACTCGGGACTGCCGTCCGGCGTGGCGGTCGATACGGCAATGTTGGCGCGGGCGATGGCCGGCTTGGTGATGACGGAGTCGGCGTCGGTGGCCTGGCGACGCTCGGTGGTCTGTGGGCAGGCGGGGGCGGCGAGGTCGAAGTTGAGGCCGTCGGTCTCGGGGGCTTGCTTGTCGTGGGCTTGCTTCTCGGTGCCTTGCATTTGAGTGCCTTGCTTGTCATGAGCTTGCTTTTCGGAGGCTTGCTTGTTGGGCTCATCATTGGTCTGCATGGTTGGACTGGCCATGGCCTTTGAAGCGGCCGAGGATTTGGATTTCTTGCCCATTTCGGCTTATGGTGGCCTTGCTCCGTTGCTCTTTTTCTTGCGATGTGCCCTTCGAATGTAATGAAGGGGCAGTGAACCAGGCTGGAAAGGGGGGATGTTGGACGACCCCTTGTTGTCCCGGTGGAGGTTGCTGTTTATACCCACTGTCAGTTCGACATTGACAATGTCAGAAGGATGACATCGATGTTGCATGTGAATCGAGCTCCGCGTCTGAGAGACGTGGCCTGGGCAACGGTGTTGTGACGTCAGCATCATTTCTGCGGCATCCGGGCGGCCCGCTCAGGGGCATTTTGCGCTGAGAATCACATGCAAATTCCGCTCTCAGTCTTTGTTAACTCGGACCAACTCTCAAGTTCGGTGCAACAAAACTGAAGTGTCATGGTCCATGCCTGGGCCATGACATTTGCAACCACTGGAGCTGAAACTGGAGCTGAACAAAGAAGCAGCAAACGCCAGGAGCTAAAAGTTGGCGTTAAACCCGAACCCCTGACTCCAGTTACCATTTCCGAGGCAACACACGTCGCCGGGCATTTCCCAAGGGCTCCCACTGACCAGAGGGTCACGAAGCAATGGCCCAGCAACACCAGACAAGCGCAGGACAAAAAGTGACTCGGATACCGGGAGTCGAACCCGGGGCTGTTGAGAGAGCAGTCACTCCTGAGGAGTGAGAGTCAACGATGTTACCGCTACACCATACCCGACTGAATCAGATGTGGTTCCGATGTTGTTGGATACTGAGAGAATTGGTGGGTTTATGAGGGAAAAATTTGCTGAGTTGGGGTGGAGTCAGGGGCTGTGGACGATAAGGGCTTTTGCCCCTGACCCCTGAGCCGAAGACGGAGCCGTTTCCACAGGTATCTTGACAACAAGCCATGCAAACAACACACATCCTGGGGCTCATCCCAGAGTTCCATGGTCTCGAAAGGGGCGTGAGTTCAAATCTCACCCTTGTCAGCTTCCCTTTTGCCTGTCCTCTGCATGAGCAGGCGAGCAGGCAATGACTCCTTTTTGCTTTGAACATCATCGACATTGTAGTGACAAGGGCGCTGCTCGGGGGTTATAGGAAGATTATTAGGATCTGAACCTGGGCTCGGCAATCTAGGACGACAGCTGCGGACGACAATGCCGAGCCCGTTTACCCGCGGGCAGGAACCGACTTGGCGGCCAGTCTCGGAAGGTGGCAGTTGAGCCGCCATTCGGGACGACATGGCAAACATCACGATTTGTGGGGCACGAGACGGGAAATATCGAGCCCTGCATACGAGTGGCCGCCTGTGGTGAGACATCAATGTGCAACGTTGATTCGGAATGCGGGGAACAGCTTGGCCAGCGAGGATCAGCAAAAGGTGTTAACCTTATCTAGGTATTCTTCACAAGCACAGCTCTGTTCCTTCCTCCCAGCCAGCTCCAGATGATGAGGCAGGCGTGTCTTGGAGGCGCTCATCCAGCGAGTGACCTTGGCAAGCTCACTTCCTGAACACCATCAAACACTTTGGCATCATTCTCATCCATCCTTGGCAGTTACAGTCTTACAGTTGCAACAGAACAGCGAAAATGTCTATCCAACGCATGACAGCGGCCCTCCTCCTTGCTGCCGGACTGCAAGCAGCAAACGCAGCAGCTCTGGTGTCTTTGCCGGGCCAAGTCGCTGTCATCCCCTCCTGGGACTTGCAGTCCTCTGCCGTGGCCGGAACCAAACTTGATCTCCTTTCACAGACCGGACTCGACCTAAGCTCTTGGCATCATGTCCCAACCTCGAGGTGTACCCTCATGGGATGCCTGATTCAGGCTGGCGTGTACTCCGAGAAGGAGCTCTTCTACTCGGACAACCTGCGCAAAGTCGATGCCGGCCAGTTCTCGGTGCCTTGGATCTACCGCCACGAGTTCTCGCTCAACCCCAAGCCGGGCCAACACTTCTTCCTGCAGACACACGGCATCTCTTCCCGCGCCGACATCTTCCTGAACGGCAAGCAACTGGCGTCCTCATCCGAGCAGGCAGGCTCATACGTCGGTCGAAACTACGATATCACCAAGCTCGTGGACAAAAACAACGCCCTGGTCATCCAGGTCTATCCCACCGACTACTACCGCGACCTCGCCCTCGGCTGGGTCGACTGGAACCCCTGGCCGGCCGACAACGGCACCGGTGTCTGGCGCGACGTCGAGATCAGGCAGACGGGCCCTGTCATGCTGGAACCGATCCGCGTCATCACCCAGCTCGGCACACCAATCGACACCGCCCCAGCCACCGTCACCCTCAAGGCCAAAGCCCACAACCTCGAGGACACGCCCATCACCATCACCGCAGCGGCCCTCGTCACCCCCGACTCCCGCATCCCACCCCACGTCTGGTCCGAAACCTTCACCCTCCCGCCCCTTTCCACAACCGACCTCGCCCTCAACACAACCATCCTTTATCCGCAAATCTGGTGGCCGCGCCAATGGGGCCCGCAACCGCTCTACACGGTCACCATCACCCTCCTCACCACGCCCACTATCAACAAAACCCACATGGAACTTCAATCCGACCAGCAAACCACCACCTTCGGCCTCCGCACCGTGACACGCACCCTCAACGCCCACAACGACACCACCTTCCACATCAACACCCGCACCTTCCAGGTCCTTGGCGCAGGCTACGCCCCCAACATCTTCCTGCGCTCGTCTCCCTCTGAATGGCAGACCACCCTGGAGTATCTTTTGGGGTTAGGCTTCAACACCATCCGCCTCGAGGGCAAAGACGAACACCCCTTTGTATATGCCCTCGCCGATCGCATGGGTGTGATGATTCTCCCCGGGTGGGAGTGCTGTGACAAGTGGGAGGCGTGGGATTACAACACCGATCTCCCCATCACGCCTGTCCCCGTCTGGGATGATGAGGATTATGGGATTGCGAGGGAGAGTATGGCTCACGAAGCGGGTATGATGCAGTCGCATCCGAGCGTGCTGGGGTTTTTGATCGGGAGTGATTACTGGCCTGATGAGCGGGCTACAAAGGGGTATTTGAAGGCTTTGGGGGGAGTGGATTGGCAGGTGCCCGTGGTTGGGTCGGCGTCGAAGAGGGGGTTTTCGGAGTTGACGGGGCCGTCGGGGATGAAGATGGAGGGGCCGTATGACTGGGTGCCGCCGGGGTATTGGTGGGATGCGGAGCCGGCGGAGGAGGGACAGAGGCACGGGGCGGCGTTTGGGTTTGGGTCGGAGTTGGGGGCGGGGGTGGGCACGCCGGAGTTGGGGTCGTTGAGGAGGTTTTTGACGGAGGGGGAGATGGAGGAGTTGTGGACGAGTCCGAATGGGAGTTTGTTTCACTTGTCGAGGGAGGGGTCGCAGTTTGAGACGAGGGAGATTTATAATGCTGGGTTGTGGAAGAGGTGGGGGGCGCCGACGGGGTTGGAGGATTACCTCTTGAAGGCGCAGCTGATGGATTATGAGGCGACGAGGGCGCAGGTGGACGCGTACACGGCCATGTGGAGTGCTGAGAGGCCGGCCACGGGCATGATATACTGGATGCTGAACAATGCGTGGCCGGGGCTGCATTGGAACCTCTGGGATTACTACATGCGGCCGGCAGGGAGTTACTTTGGGGCCAAGGCTGGTGCGAGGATGGAGAATGTGGTGTTTGACTACGTGAGGAGGGCGGTGTGGCTGGTTAACCGGTCACTGGACAAGGAAGGGGAGCGGAAGGTGGAGGTAGAGGTCATGGACATGCATGGGAGGGTGGTGTTCAAGGACAAGGCGACGACGATGACGACTCCCAACACCAGCAAGCAGCTCCTGTCGTTAGAGGACGCACTCAAGAACGTGACAGAACCGGTCTTCCTTCGTCTGCTCCTCTGGGATACTCAATCTCGAGGGACGCTGCTGAGCCGGAACGTCTACTGGGTGGCCAAGGACCCCGATGTGCTGGACTGGGACAAGTCGGAGTGGTATGTCACGCCTGTGAGCAAGTACGCCGACTACACCGCTCTGAACCAGCTTTCACCGGCACATGTCGTGGTTTCTGCAGCCAGGGGCTGGCCTGGTACGGTCGAGATCGTCTTGGAGAACAAGTCAGGGGTTCCGGCGTTCTTCGTCAGCCTGAATCTGGTGGACAGGCACGGAGAGGATGTGCTGCCGGTCATGTGGGATGACAACTACGTTACGCTGTGGCCGGGGGAGAGGATGGCACTGCAGGCGAGGAGGGTAGGCAGGGAAAGATGGCAGCCAACAAGCGTGATCGTCGCAGGGAAGAACGTTGAGAGGAGGGCCGTGGACTTGGGCGAATTTCACCAGTAAGCGGAGTGCTGGGCACATTCTGCCCGGGTTCTAAGCATTGAGAAATATAGGATTGTAGACAGTACAGCTTGTGGAAATCCTTCTTTTACTTCGCGGCCCAAAGAATCAAACCCTTGAAGCCTTGGGTGGCCCAGTGCCACGCAGTGACTCAGAGACCTGACCTCAGGGGCCGTTGAGTCGTCGACCTTACCGACTCTCAGCATTACAACTCGGCCATCCACAGTGAGGTCCACGGTAAAGATGCGCACAAAACGCGAAACATCAGAGTTGACTCTCAGTTGGGTGTCCCTGAAACAGGGGGAAAAGGGGGTTGAGCGCTGGAAAAGGGCGAAGTTCACATTCTCAAGAAATAACTTTGGCTGTCCACAGCTATTCAATAGCCTGCCCGGCTAGCTCAATCGGTAGAGCGTGAGACTCTTATTCAGGGTTCATCTCAAGGTTGCGGGTTCGACCCCCGCGTTGGGCTCAATTCCCGACTGGATCAGCGATCGAGTTTGTCTTTTTGCCATTTCTGCTCATGGGACTGGGCAGTAGACGTGTATTGATCGATGGCTCGATAGCTGGTTCCGAGGCTCCTCCACATCTATCCAGACCAAGCGTTGACTGTGGGATTCTGTGGTCCACATCAGATTTTGCCAGGACCTCAGGCTGATGGTGAAGTTTGACCATGATCCGCTGGTTCCACCTCAGCCCGAACTTTCCGGCGTCTTCTACCCCAGCACCTGTGTTAAAGGCATGGCCAAACTTTAGCCCGCCGTTAGCTGGTCTGATCAAGGAATGTTCATCCTAACTCACCCTACTTTTTCTTCCCAGATGCTTTCAGCATTGTGCGTTGCAAAACAGAGCTTGCGGTTGTGACAAATCTCCAACTCTGTGATGATGGTCTCGTGCTCGGTGCACTTTCGGGACATAGATTCTCCTTAGATTCTCCACATAGTTGTGCTGTACGGAAGGGCTGTTATTCCACTGTTGAGGTTCTGGATGCCTTCTGACTAATAACAGCCCTCTGTCGATGGGACCAAACAACTTCGTCTCAGGGATCTCGACCCGGGCTCTACTTCGAGGGTTTTCGACCTTGAATCCGAAGCAGAAGATTCACCAAGCTGAGTAATTCCAACAAACTGAATGGAGCTGAACCCCACGCGGCATCGGATGAACATGGCCATGACGTTTACATGTTTGTTTTGGTTAAAAGGGGGCGCATGGTGACATCTGTCTTGAGATGTTCAGAATCAAGGTCAAGCAGCAGAAAGATCAAAACTGGATCAAGCCATCACGACCTTACCTATCCCGACGAAAACAACCACACTTGCGCTCCTCGATAGTCAACCTACATACCTGACCTAGCTCCATCTTTCTTGGCCCCATCGTACCAACCACAATGGCCCTTCCTACCACTCAACAGCAGTGGACCGTCACCAGCACCGAGAAGGACTTTGACGGGCTAGTCCTTCAAGATGCGCCTCTCCCCCAAGTCGGTGACAACGACGTCCTCGTCAAGCTGCACGGCGCCTCCCTCAACTACCGCGATCTGATCATCCCCAAGGTACACCCCCCCTGCCCACCCCCCTTTCACCAATCCCCACTAACATCCCTTCCAGGGGAAGTACATCTTCGGCCACAAAATTCCCATCGTCGCCGGCTCCGACGGCGCAGGCGAGATCATCGCCGTCGGCTCCGAAGTCACCAAGTGGAAGCCCGGTGACCGGGTTGTAACGCTCTTCAACCAGGGCCATCAAAAGGGCCCCATCGACGTCAAGGCGGCTGGCACCGGGCTGGGCGGTCTGCTTGACGGCACCCTGCGGCAGTATGGTGTGTTTAACCAGGACGGCGTGGTGCGCATGCCGAAGAACCTGGACTTTTTCGAGGCCGCTACGCTGACGTGTGCTGCGCTGACGAGCTGGAATGCGTTGTATGGGCTGAGGCGGCTGGAGAAGGGGCAGACGGTGCTGGTGCAGGGGACTGGGGGTGTTAGTTTGTTTGCGCTGCAGGTATGTTTGCTCCATCTTTCTTCCACACAATCTCGGGAACAAGAGATGTGCTAACGAGGGCACCAGTTCGCCAAAGCCGCCGGCGCCACCGTCATCGCAACCACCTCCTCCGCCAAAAAGGCCGAGATCCTCAAGAAGCTCGGCGCCGACCACGTCATCAACTACCGCGAGGACCCCAACTGGGGCCAGACGGCGCGCAAGCTGACGCCCAACGGCGAGGGCGTCGAGCACGTCGTCGAGGTCGGCGGCGAGGGCACCATGACGCAGAGCCTGCACGCCATCAAGATGGAGGGGATTATCTCGGTTATTGGCCTGCTGGGCGGCACCAAGCCCAAGGATAACATCATGGAGACGCTGACGAGGCTGTGCACCATTCGGGGGGTGTATGTTGGCTCGCGGGAGCAGATGGAGGAGATGGTGCGGGTGGTTGAAAAGCATGATATCCATCCTGTTGTGGATGAGAAGGTGTTTACGCTGGACAAGGTGAAGGAGGCTTATGAGTACATGGTGGGTTGTTTGCCCCTTTTGAGTGTGGACTTGGCTAACACAGTGGGACAGTGGGCCCAGAAGCACTTTGGCAAGGTTGGCATCAAGATTGAGTAAGGTAGAGCCCGGGTGGAATCAAACTTTAAGAGTATCAGTGGAAGGAGACAGGTTGTAACTAGGTAGGAGAGGGGATGTAGGTCATGAAGGTCAAAAGTACAATACCTGGTAATTGAGTTCAACCCACCAGGAGTAGGATACATGATTTAACACAGCTTGACTTGCCGCACTTTCCAACCACTGACCTGGGAAACAGTCTCTTCATGGTCTCAACGCCCTTGTCCGAAGATTGCTTCCATCAATGGATCATCCACTCTCGCAAAGCTCTGCAGGTCGACTCAGGGGTAATGGGTACTGTCTGGTATTAGTGGGAAGAACACTTCGAGCTAAGAGCCCCACCCCAACGATTCCCATGTTGCTGACTGGACTGAAAGGTTAGATAACCTTGAACTCGCTCAACGTGTCCGAATGGAATTGGGCGGGCAAGTCCTCTCTGAAAGAAAAGAAAACTGCGAACCGGACAAACTCCGCTTGTAGTAATTAGTTCCCAGTTCGGTTTGTGGCTGAGATGCTTCCACAAGTGACAAAGAAAGCCCTTGGCTTGCTTGGCATTCCAGCTAACTAAGACATTTCGATCCATTTCAGTTTCAGCTCAGGTTTTGCACACGCGGCCTCACCATGGCTGCCTAAACTTCAGTACCTGGTAATTACCTACCTTAACTGATCACGGGCGCTTTTCGCCTGACGTGGCAACAAGGATCATAAAGCATCATTCTCGCCAACTCAACTGATCTCTTTAACTCGCCGAACTCCAACAGGATCCCGATCACGAATTTGCGATCAACACCCAGGCACGAATTTACCATGTCCTCCACCACAACCAACCCCCTTCCCCTCCCCGCCAACCTCACAACCCCCCTCCTCCGCACCACCCTCCACGACCGCGTCGCAGGCGTCCTCATCGGCTCCGCCCTCGGCGACGCAATCGGCCTCTACACGGAATTCCTCACCGCCCCGCACGCCGCCGCCGCCTACCCCGCGCGCAAGTTCACCCTCACCGGCCCGCCGCACCCAACACCCTTCAAGCTCGACTCGCACCGCGCGCCCAAGGAACCGGGCCACTGGACCGACGACACGGATCATGCGCTGCTTTTGCTGCTGGGGTTTTTGCATACCGCTAGCACTAATCCCGACAAGGGATGTCCGCTGCCGACACAAACCGACCTGGCGGCGCGCCTGCGTGTGTGGGTTAGCCAAGGGTTGAGGGTACTCGATACCATGCCCCTTGGGCTAGGCAGGCTGGTCGGGACGGTGGTGGCCAGCGAGGGGTTTGAGAGTGACCCGGAGGCGGTGGCGAGGGGGTACTGGGAGCGGACGGGCAAGCGGGTGGCGCCGAACGGGAGTCTGATGAGGACGCATCCGCTTGGGGTGATGTGTCTGTTTCGGGAGGAGGGGGAGGCGTTTGAGGTCGCGGCGAGGTTGTCCAGGGTTACGCATGTTGATCCTAGGTGTGTGGTTGCTTGTGTGATTGGGACGGGGTTGGTCAGGGCTGTTGTTAGGGGGGAGGTGAAGGGGGAGGGGGATGTGGATGCGTTGGTTGAACGGGCGGTGGCGTGGTGGCGTAAAGAGGGGAAGGGGGAGGGGGAGGAGTTGGATATGGAGGAGTTGTGGAGGCATGTCAAGCCTGAAGGGGGGTTGGAGGACCTCAAGCTGGATGATCAGGCTACGATGGGGTATGTGTACAAGACGCTTGGGTCGGGGGTGGTGCTCTTGCGGATGGCTATCAAGAGGACCGCGGCGAGCCGCGGGGCTTTGCTGGACCGGACACGCTTGTTCGAGGATCTCATTACCGATCTCATCATGCGCGGCGGGGATGCCGATACCAACGCCTGCTTTGCGGGCGCTCTTCTGGGGGGATATCTGGGGTACTCGTTCCTGCCGGACCACTGGAAGCACGGGCTGAAACATGAAGAATGGCTGCTCAGCAAGACGGACGCTCTCTGCCAGGTGCTTGGGCTGATGAATGGGGAGTACAACGGCAAGGATGACAAGGACACCGAGCTCCATGGCGGCCAGCCATCGCTCAGCCAGGACGAGATGGAGGGCCGGTGGATGGTGCTGCAGCAGGGCACCTTCAAGAAGATGGAGGAGGCAGCAAAGGCGGCGTCGTCAAAGGCCTCCGGCTCAGGCTGGTCCCTTCCTTGGCAGTCGAAGGATAAGGGGAAGCGGTAGTCGACAGCAGTCAACAACTTCAAGGCGATCAGCAAATTGGGCATGTAAGTACAGTCTCCAATGTGTAAGTTTTGAGCCCTTTGACAAACACTGAAACAGCTGAACCGGAAGGCTAATCCCAGAAACAGGTGCTTTTCCACTTTTCCCATGTCCTCTTCTGGCGAACAAGGCACCAACACGGAGCTTTGTCCTGAAGCACGAGGGAACGGGCTCCTGGTTCTTGCATAGCTGGGCACCCTGTATGGTGGATTCATCATGCTCCAGATGCCGAAGCAGATCATCTCCCAGCGTTCTTAGACTCTCACAGTCCATTGACCCCATTGAGAGACTGTTAGTGTTCGAGGGAACTGTGCGGTTCTCTGCCCCAACAACTGGGGGTGTCAGAAAAAAAGAGCACTCACTCAGGTTCAACTGACCCTTAACCCCTACATCAAACTTCCCCCATTGAATAGGTACCTGGTACCATTGCCCTCACCTCCTTCTTGTAAGTTGTGGGAGCCGTGGGTTAGGGTTGCCCCTGAAAATGGCACGACTCGTTCCGCTCCCCCTTTCTCCACCATCAAATTCTGCATAATAAGAGCCGAGAATCGGCCCGCTTTTTTTAACAAGCCCAGAAACAGGTCCGCTGGCTCAATGGCAGAGCGTCTGACTACGATTCGGTAAATCAGGAGGTTCCAGGTTCGACCCCTGGGTGGATCGAGGACAAGAAGGCAAACACCCTTCAACTCAACTTTTGGCGTTTCTTCACATTTCGTGTTGCTTTTACCGTCTTTCACTTCATGTTACTTTTGCATCTTCACTGCCCTTGCCATTCTCTATCTATTTTGCCTGAGGGTTCGTGCCGCCGTTCAGGTCACTTCTGACTCAGCCATGCAGTCAGTTCCCTTGAACCATCATAGTCTCATTGCCAGTCTCTGAACCCCTGTCGGACATGTCGAGATCTTTGTATGTCTACCAACCCACAACTTCAACTCAAAGAAGGGCACATGATGCTCATCATCCAAAACCCCAGTTTCCAACGTCTGAACCCCAAGGACGAAGATCTAACTCCATCAGCCACACACCAACTCCCTACTCCTTCCCCTCCCCTTCCCCCCTTCCCTTCCCCTTATCACCAACATCCAACCTCTTCACAACCCTCGCCGGATTCCCCGCAACAACCACAAAATCCTCCACATCCCTCGTCACCACACTCCCCGCCCCCACCGTCACACCCCTCCCAATTTTGACGCCAGGACACACCACCACATTCCCCCCGAACCAACAATCCTCGCCAACGGTAATCGGCTTGCCCATCTCGGGCCCACTAATCCCGTTCCGCAGGAATGGGTCAGTAGGGTGCGTCGCGGCGAAAAAGGAGCAGTTCGGCCCGATGAGGGTGCGCGCGCCGATGGTGATAAGACAGGTGTCGAGGAAGGTGGCGTTGGAGTTTATGTAGACTTGGGGGCCGAATCTTGTCCCTCATCAGTAAGAAGAGAAGGTAAATAAAGGGGAAGGCTGGGTACTACTATAAGATGGGAGGGGGGGAAAAGGAAAAAGGGGGACAACGTACTTGCAGTACACCCCGTAATCAAACTTGACGGGGCCGTCGACGTAGGGGTAGCTTGCCAGGGCGGCTTCTTCCTCGGGGGTGTTGGGTGGGGGGAGGGGGGTTTCGTCGCGGATGATGCTGTCAGGGTAAGGTGCCTTGAGTCAGTGAATGCCCTGCAGTGGTTGAGGGGGACGGGGTTAAATTATGGCTCACTCTTTCCACAGCTCGACTAGGCGCCGGCGGGAGGCGCCGCTGGCGCTCGCTGTGTTGAAGGCGTTGCAGGCTACTTTGGCGCGGGTCCGGTCTTCTGATAGATCCGGGGTGAAGGCGTAGTACAGCTCGCCGGCGAGCATGCGGCGCCGGTTCTCGGCCAGGTCGAGTGTCTTGGGGTCCATGTTTCGTTTGTCTTGTGGCATTTGCTAATTGGGATTGATCTGGGACTGGTAAACGGAGTGATGTCAAATACATGCGAGATCTTTTTGTCGACTTAGAGATACGGTGCCCGAGATCTTAAACCATGCCTCCAGAGCTATGAAACGTGGCATCGGCATCGGCTCGGGACGCTGGCAGGCGGGGTCAGGGGCGGAGCTGGCTGGGCTCAGCGGATCCTTCAAGGTCTGGGTTGGCGGAGTTTCCGGATTTGGGTCCTTTTTACATGTTAAGTCGAGAAAGCGCTGTTCTAACCGCCGAATTTGGCTGGGCACCGCCGCCATTTTCGGCGGTCGGAACAGTGCGGGGACGCCGCGGCGCGGGGTCCCACGCAAGTACCCTCTACTTTTTTGGTGCATGCATATGTTGGTAGCTGCATCCCCTCGCATGCCCCACAGCAAAGCGACACACGAGGCCAATATTCAGATTCCAACTCTCCGTTTCCTTCGCCCAGAACCCGAGCCGCCGGCCTCGAGAGAGCCAAAAATAGCTCCCATGCATGGCCAGCGAGTTAAAATGGCTCGCTCGTCTCCCGGGGAGTCCGCGAGTTGCTCGACTCTTCCCGCCAAAGCCACAGACTCTCTTGCCCCTGTTCTCTTGCTTCTCAGAGCCACCTCTTCTCCTGCTCCTCCCCCGCGACGAGCCCAGCCGACAGCATAGCATCCGCCCGCCCTAGCGGAGGAGCTCGCCATCATGCTGATTTTATCAAACGCTTCACCAAGCAAGAGGCTCAGCGGCGAGAGGCCAAGCAGCAGAAGGTCCCGCTCACGGCTGCGCAGCGCGCCGCGCGCCGCGAGAGATTGCGAAAGATTCGCTTCATCAAGCCCGCGGATGCCGACTATACAAAATCCAACATTGCTAGCGTGCTACGGAAGTGGAAGAGGTAGGTCTCCTTCTCTACTATCGCCGGGTAGGTCGCTAACCAAGAGCGAGGTACTGCAACTTTGCTGGGTTAGGGCCATAGCTCGATGCGATCAAAAAAGCAGACCGAGCGACTACGATCGACTTCCTCGACCACCTATACGAGAGATACAATGTTACTTCGTAGGGCACATCCTGGCAGTATTTCCGTGAGTACAAGCAACTGTACGCTCGGATGGTCGGCCAGTACATGGATATCAATGATAGTAAGGAGGTGAAGAAGGTTAGAGCAAACTTACGCATGTCTCTACGGCCACCGTACTAACACGCTGCAGTTTCACGATACCGAACTCATACGCAAACACGGCCTTCGACCGCCTAACGTGCTCGGCAAGGAAGTAGCCGATTGGAACGATCTGCTAGTTCTCCTCACGTACAATATCGCTTATGACACGAGGATTTTCCCTCGGGAGCGGCATCGTATTAACCTGTAGGGATGTTACCTCTTTCTTACGTGTACTGGATGTCGACCTGCCGAGATTGTGGACAACGAGACAAAGAAGCCCAAGGATAGCTCTTAGGAAGAGATTTACGGTCCCAAATCTATCCACCCCTCCGATCGGGCACCGGCGATGAGCCACAAGCTGCTCCAGTTCGACAGCGGCTATGTTGCCGCGCAGGTCGGAGCGGGTGAAGATAATGATGAGGAGAAATTGTCGGATCAAGAGGCCAAGATAGTGGACGAGATGCTATCAACTAAAACCTTAGGGCGCGGACGCCCTAAAGCGCTCTACTACGAGGATATTATATTGATAGTTGTCCGTCACCTAGTAACAGGCGAGAACGTGCATGTAATGGCGGTGAAGTTTATCCACCACAAGGGCGCCGACAACAAGCCAAAGCCGTATATATTCGTCCCAATATACTTCACGGATCCGCTCTCTAACGTTTGCAGGACCATCTTTTTCTTCACGCCGACTCGCAGGCTGATGTTCTGTCTCGTCACCGTCATCATCAGCATCGCAGTACACGACGGTGCGTTCGACGCCCTAAACCTCACAACCGTAAAGAGCGTATTTGGCGTGAAGAACAGCGGCCCAGTCCGATGCACGCCACTGCGCTGGAAGAAGGAGTGGCTCAAGCGACCTGTGTTCCGCCGGTTCGACGGCCCCGAGATTTCCGAGGAAAAGGCCCTGCAGTATTCTAAGCTACGAGACGATATGGCACAGCAGTCGCTGGATGCCGGGCAGGAGAAGCCTATGCAGCCAAAAGATTTCCGCCGTGGTGCGGCAAACGAAGCAAATGGTATGTCGTTTTGGTGCTCCTGCGAACTACCTCACTGACTCCATCCAGGGAACGCGCCCGATGCTGTCCGCGACCAGATGATGCGTCACGACCCGAAGTGGGCCACGTTCAATAGCGCATACATCAACGCCAAGGTGAAATTTCACCTTCAGAACGCAGTCCTGCACGAGCCGCACGAAGATGCGCTTATCGAGATGCTCACGCACATTAGCGTTACGCGCGACCCGCGCGCAGGCCGGGATATTGTCCCTGCCGAAGTCTGGCGGGACCTACCGCCCGATCCCGAGATTGTCGAACTAGAGCAGCGCAGAGAGAGACTCAAGCGTGGCCAGTACCGCATCCAAGGCCACGACAATAAACAACAGGTTCGGGATCTTACCAGGCAGATCAGGAGCAAGAAAGCGCAGTGTATGAAGAAGATCGTCAAGGAGTATCGTACTGACTACTTCTACAACCGTCCGACCTAGGATATCGAACGACAGGCACGGGGAGAGGAGGAAAAGGAGTATATGGAACCGGACATCGATGTTCAGATACCGGAGCGCGCGCAGCTGGCCAAGATACTGTGCCACCAACCGCAGGACTTGAGCCCTGCAGCGCTGCTCGAACGCCGCATCCAGGTCGCCGAGCTTATAGTAGCGCTATACGACAAACGCGAGACGGCCCAGGTGCAAACTTACCCGGCAGAGCGCGCAGCACGAGGTGTCAGTGAAGGAGGAGTCCCCTACGCCGGACCCCTTCCCACTTCTCATACAAAAGACGCAGTGTCCTCGATGCATTGGGGACTAGAGGCTGCTATACGAGACGAGAGTGTTCCTATACTATCGGCCTTCGGTGATGAATGACCACTTCGACCGTGAGCACTTGGAAGACTTGAAGGAAAAAGAGCAACGCGATCGTATCTTTTGCGACCACCCCAGATGCAAAGAGGAAGGGGTGAAACTAAAGAACTTGGATTATTTTAGGGCTCATGTAATGAACGTCCACGGTATCGAACTTCGGCCGAGTGACCGCGCCAAGTCATTGCCGAAGTCCTCTCGTCGAGTAGTGCCGGTCTTTGCCTGACAGTCTTGCAGTTAGTTTTGTAATAGTGTATAGCTAGGAGCGAAATCGATGCCTTACCACACTCTCTTGGAATTCCTAAGCACAATTCAACCCTATTTGCAAAGAAACACAGTAGCAAAGAGTGACGCCGGGAACTTGCATGGAATCTTCATCGCACTTGTAAAACAATGCTTGTACTTGCACAACCGGGTAAATCTAGAGGCTATCAATCAGAGCATGACGGTGACTGACTGAGAGGGCTGTCGCTGGAGCCCGCAGAGGTGGTTGGAGGGGAACTGGGCGGCATGCCGTTGATGCGCGGTTGGCTAGCCGGGATCCACGGATGATATCAGTCTCAGCGAGCAACACGGGCATTCGAGTTTTTTGGTTCGTTTTAGTCCGCTTGGCTGATCTCCATTCCAACGCTGCCTTGACTGAGTTGGATGAGGGTTGACCGATCGGGTAGGCGGTACTCTAAGCGGTGAAAAAGAATAGCAGGAATGTCCAAGCACGGATTAGGTAGGCGGTACGGCAGACGGTGGATCGGAGACTTTACATCATAAGTCATTCAGGAAGGCGGTGAACCATCCTCCAGGAAACCGCTTTGGCTCAGCGGGCAAACAGGAAATCACCGCCTTCCTAATTTACACACAAGACATGCAGTCCGCTCCCCACCTCTGCGCACCGCTCTGGACACCGCCTTCCCCTTCAGCCATGCTCACCGCCTGCAATACCGCCTACCCGGTCCGGCCACACAGCACAATGCTGCATTGCGTCTTGCCGAGCCTTGCTGGTTAGCGCCGAGAAGGCTGGTGCTAAAATTAGCTCATTCCAAAGTCGTCGAGCTGGGTTTCCGAGAGAGGGTGGGGTAAGGGCCCAACTTCGCAAACTCATCTCACCTCGTCAAAACCCACATCTACGGAGTACAGGCCCACCTTAACCCCACAGGAACCCCCGACGGCATCTCAACCGGCCTTCCGGAGCCGACTCTGGCGCAATAACCGATGAACACAGCCTGGCCGCGGTGCCCAGCTGCGCGGGCCGACTTCGAGATTGCCATCATCTGTGCGCTCCCGATCGAAGCCGATGCCGTCGACGCCCTCTTCGACCATCACTGGGACGATGACGGGCCGCCCTACGACAAAGCCGCGGGCGACCCCAACGCGTACTCCACCGGCGCCATCGGCCGCCACAACGTCGTCCTCGCACACATGCCAGGCATGGGCAAGGCCAGCGCCGCGGCCGTCGCCGCCCACTGCCGCGCGAGCTTCCCCAACGTCAAGCTCGCCCTTATTGTTGGCGTTTGCGGTGTTGTTCCCTTCCGTCCCGGCAGCAGCGAGACGGCTGAGATCGTGCTCGGCGACGTTATCGTGAGTGATGGCGTTGTACAGTATGACCTCGGAAGGCGGCTGCCCGAACAGTTCGTGCCGAAGGACACGCTTCTGGATACCCTGGGCAGGCCAAACACCGAGATCCGCGCACTGCTCGCCAAGCTCAAGGGCCTCCGTGGCCGGAAGATGCTGCAGGGCAAGATGGCCGGCTACATGGACGTGCTCCGGAGCGAGCCGGAGCTGGCGGCCGCGTACCCCGGTGCTGCGCAAGACAAGCTGTTTGAGGCGGCGTATCGCCATACGAGGGACGGGATATCGTGCGAGGAGTGCGCTTGCGACGGCAAGCTGGTACCGCGTGCCCGCCTCGAGCAGGGCGATGGACAGCCTGCGGTTCACTTTGGCCTGATTGCGTCGGGCGACACGGTCATGAAGTCGGGCAAGGACCGCGACGACATCGCACGGGAGGCGGGTGTTATAGGCTTTGAAATGGAGGGCGCCGGTGTTTGGGACATCTTCCCTTGCGTGGTCATTAAGGGTGCCTGCGACTACGCGGACAGCCACAAGACCAAGGCGTAGCAGCGGTACGCGGCGGCGACGGCGGCGGCATGCATGAAGGCTTTTTTGGGTTACTGGGTGCCTTCGATGCCAGGTGCGTAATGATCTACTAAGGAGGATCAGGAAGAGGCTTGCTGGGGATGTTTGCTGATTCTATTAGCATCCGTCCCTCTCCCGGAGCAGTCTACCGGCCCTTGGTGTAGGCAGACCATTCTAATTGTGTTGTTAGACCAACTAGTCTTACGCGGCCACAGTTCTTGTTCCATATCCGAGAAACGACAGCTTTGTCGGTCGGGAAGCCATCCTTTATAAATTGAAACAACTACCGCTCAAGTCGGCCTCGCAGGCAAGAGTCTCCCTCTATAGCCTTGGCGGCATTGGGTAAGTAAATTCGGCCGCGTACTATTTCGTTATTGACGCCTTGTAGGAAAACACAGATCGCCTTAGAATATACATATTGGCTCCAGGAGGCGTGCTCAGAGATGTCGGTCTTTTGGGTCCACGCAAGCGACGCCGAGCGGTTCCGTCAAGCGTATACTTCCATCGCACAGGAATGCCAGGTCCCTGGCTATGACGACCCCAAGACCGACGTGCTACCGTCGGTCAAGAGATGGTTGGAACGGAAGGATGGCGGCCGGTGGCTCATAGTGGTCGATAATGCCGACGACACGCAGCTTTTCTTCGGCCAGCAAGCAGGATCCGAGAATTGTAGTGCATCTAACCACGAGGGTAGCCTTGGGCGGTACATTCCCGAGTGCTCACACGGCGTTATCCTTGTCACAAGTAGGAACAAGGAGACGGGCTCAAGGCTGACCAAGGGAAAGCGTCCTATCGAGGTTAGGAAGATGGATGAAGATAAGACAGCCCAGTTGCTCCGAGCACGGCTTGACGGAGTCGACGCCGCTTCTGGTGAATTCTCAGCTCTTTGTTCTCGGCTGGAGCACCTTCCGCTTGCGCTCGTCCAGGCAGCGGCGTTTATCCAAGAGAAGACTATAACGATCTGCGACTACCTTCGGCTCCTGGACAAGAGCGACCAGCACCTCGTCGATCTGCTCAGCGAGGAATTTGAGACGGACGGGAGAGACTCGGATATGCCTCGTGCAGTGGCTGAGACATGGATTCTCTCGTTCGATCAGATCCAGCGGCAGAACGCGTTTGCAGGTGAACTCCTTTCGCTCATGAGTCTTCTTGACCGGCACGCCATCCCGTTGGACTTTCTATCCCGCTATAGCAGACAGCAGCAGGACCAAGAGGCCAGGGGAGAAATGCAGCTTACGAAGGCATTGGGGGTTCTGAAGGCGTTTTCTTTCGTAGTGGAGGAGAAGGATCATGGCCTGGACATGCACCGGCTGGTGCAGTTGGTGACGCGAAGGTGGCTCGTCAAGAACGGGAGAATCAGACACTTTGCCGGCCAGGCACTGTTGGCAGTGTCGCACTGTTACCCATTTGGCCGGTATGAGAATTGGGCAGTATGCAGCGCATACCTTGCGCACGCATATGCAGTGCTGGGCGGCGAAGGCAGTGGTTCAAGGGACGAGATGGTTGGGAAGGCGGCTCTTCTGCACTCTGTTGCGGGATTCTTTAATTACCGAGGCCAGTGGAAAGAAGCCGAGAGGTTCCAGCTTAAGGCTGTTGCGCTACGAGAGGAAGTTCTAGGGTCGGAGCATCCCGATACGCTGATTAGCATGACCAACCTGGCGTGGACGTTTTTGAACCAGGGCCGGTGGGGGGAGGCCGAGAAGCTGTTGGTGCAGGTAATGGAGACTTTCAAGATGAAGCTCGGGGCCGATCATCCCGCCACGCTGACCAGCATGGCCAACCTAGCGTTGACGTACCGGAGGTGGGAGGAGGCTGAGAAGCTGTTTATGCAGGTGATGGAGGCTCGCAAGACGAAGCTCGGGGCTGATCATCCCAACACGCTGAGCAGCATGGCCAACCTAGCGTCGACGTACCTGGAGCAGGGCCGGTGGGAGGAGGCCGAGAAGCTGTTGGTGCAGGTGATAGAGACTCGCAAGAAAAAGCTCGGGCCGGATCATCCCTCGACGCTGACCAGCATGGCCAACCTGGCGATGGCGGTTTGGAACCAGGGCCGGTGGGAGGAGGCCGAAAAGCTGGGGGTGCAGGTGATGGAGACGAGCAAGACGAAGCTCGGGGCCGATCATCCCTCGACGCTGACCATCATGGCCAACCTGGCGTGGACGTTTTGGAACCAGGGCCGGTGGGTGGAGGCCGAGAAGCTGTTGGTGCAGGTGATAGAGACGAGCAAGACGAAGCTCGGGGCCGATCATCCCGACACGCTGAGCAGCATGGCCAAGCTGGCCTTCATTTGGAAAGATATGGGCCGTCACGGAGATGCCATTGGCTTGACCCAGACTTGCTTTGAACTCCGGCAACAGGTATTAGGGGTCGGTCATCCGTACACTGTGTCTACGCTGTCAACTCTGAAGGCATGGCTAGGGGAGAAGGAACCATTCGTAGTGTAATAGTCTTAATTACTGCGATGGAATAAACGGGGGCCCATTTGGTGGATGAATTCAGGGGGCGTGACCGCCATACCCAATGGGGTAAGCTGGTCGGACTATCTTGCTGGAAAATCCTGCTCAAAATACAGGGTCAAAGGATGGCTAGATCTCTCGGTTCCTAACCGGTGATGAAAGCCTCCGTACCTGATGAACCCCGCTATCCTATGCCAACACCGATGTCGTAGCTGGGTTCCTTCGTAGCTTCCTACAACTCCTTTATATTAGAGTGAGTGTGTGGGTAGCAGGATGGTCACATTTTGTATGCGTAAGTCACCAAATAGAGCTGGATATTTTTGGGTTAATCTCACGGGCAAGAGAACAAAAGTTCACGTCATGTAACTTGTTGGAGAACAGCGTGCACAATGTATGACTAATTCACTAAAGCTAAATTAATCAAGACAGCCGAGAGAAACATTCTACATTTACATATCCCTATTAGCAGTGCCCTCGTTTCCCCTTGGATCTAACTTCGAGAGTGCCGGGACCTTACAACTCCTCTTCAGGGGGAGAAGGAAGCCAGGTCGCTTGAGGAAAGCCGCCTCGGAAAAGCTCCTCCCGTTGCGCAGGACTCAACGATGCGATGAGACTTTGGATAGTACTTATAAGCTCTTGTGAGTTCGGCTGCTCTTGCGCTCTGTTTACCGGCTGCTGTGCTCTGTTGACCGGTTGTGCTGTGTACATTGGCTGCTGCGCTGTGTTTACCGGCTGCTGCGTTGTGTTGACTGGCTGTTGTGCTGTGTACATTGGCTGTTGTCCTGTATACATTGGGTGCTGCGC
>JAMAKQ010000018.1:0-204908 GCA_023628475.1 Chaetomiaceae sp. PF1801
TATTGTGACTGGTAGGCAAAGTGCCTTGGCTCCAGCTTGGGTACATAAGATACCTCTCCAGATTTGTACTTCGGTGGGGGGGGGGGGGGGGGGGGGGGGGGGCGCCGCCTGGAATGATCCAGTTGCGATCTCGGCTCGATGAATTGGCGCGTCAGGTCGGTGTCTCGGAGGAAGTTGAGTCTTTCTCTCCCGAGAGTTGCTTGCGCGACTCCTGGTGCGCAGTCCGTGGCGGGAACCAGCAGCGTTCAAGTTGCCTACCTGATGATTTCTTGTGGGACGCGGAGCGTCGGGGTTGAGAGAAGGAAAATAGAGGGATATATCATTACCCGGACTACAACCTGGTCTAGAATCGGGGAGGGGGGGGACGGTGAGAGGAGAGAAACGGGAAATGTACCCGAGTAGAAGAGGTGTTGTGTCGCCAGACGCAACCCTCAGGCTCGCCATCTCCCCCGATATGAACATCATGCTCGGCGCGTGGTACGGGTATGGAGAGAGAGAGGTTACGCTATCTGAGATCTGCCCTACGATGCGTGCTTCGCCAGTTCCTGCCCCTGTTTCTGCAACTCGTCGCACAAAAACGTCCCACGACAGGGCCCGGAGGCAAAGTGTTGTTCGCCGCGATGGCTGTTTCAATGTTCTCCTCCTCGAGGCTCAAGCTCGGTCGGCCCCGGTGACCTGCACGTTTACCTGGCCATGTTGCATCTCGGGTCACGCGGTGTCTCACCCAGACGCGTGGTGTCGGGTAAGGGGAAGCCAAGAGTAGAGGAGGGGTTGGGGAGGTGGGGGAAGGGGTTTGGGTGTGGTGATATTGGGACAGATCTGAGGGAGAAGTTGGATTGGCGCTCGGGGAGCCGGGACACGTTACGGCGTTTAGCAGTCACCGCTTTTCTCAGCGTTCTCTTATTCTTCTGTTGCAGCTTTCCTGCTTGGTAGCGTTATTCTCTCCAAATTGTCTTGGAGGGCAGCGAACGGCAGCCTGCCTCCCCGGCGCCGGAGGCCCAACAACGAAAGAAAAGAGAGGGAGTGAATGTTCATCGAGAGGGAGCGGGGCCCGAAGTTTGTTTCACGCCGGCGCTCTACATTCGATCTCCCCGAATGACCTAATCTCGATGCTGCAGCGACCCTCTGAGCCCCGACCGTCAATAGGTACCTCTGATGGGACAACATGATGTGGGTGCGCGATACACCAATCAACAGAATTAAGATAAACCTTCAGGTACCCCATCCGTGCGCGAATACGCGAACAAGGAAGACTAGGCCGAGTGTATGGGACTTGGTGGCTCGGTTTTCTCTGACACCACCTTGTTGCTCTAGAGTCTGGACGAGGGCATGGTGGACTTCGGCGTTGGCAGGCTGCCGGCAAGCATGATACCCGATGTTGTGAGGTGTGGTCACAGCCAAGCTTTTCGGCCACCAAAGATGAACCAAAGAGCCACGCCGCTAGGCTCGGATGATCTGCGCCGCTAAACCGGAATTGGATAGCACGAAAGGAAGTGGGTGGGGGAAGATTTCGAAACTTGATGGAACTTGAACAAAAGATGGGTTGGGACTTCCAAAACATTGTCCACAATCCGCGCCCATATTCCAGGTACCTGGCCCCTTTTCGCTGATATCAGCGACCTTGTCGTCGAGTGGACTCGGAGCCAACAATGTATCAGCCCCCGTCGGAACTGTCGCTCGCCGTCTGGCACGGTCTGGCACTGCGGCAGTGAGCGGGGCCGTAGCATTTCATTCGGGTTCACGCAGGACGGGCCCTGGAAACACGCAAAAGAAGGCCTGCTGTCAGCCAGCCCAGCAATAATTATCGGACATACCTTATCTGAGAGAAGAGAGATGCGCGGCAGCTGTGTGGGCAAGCAACCGCGCTGCTCAGATTGGCGTGAGGAGAGGTCCGACTCTGAAGCATGAAAAACGCGTCGACATTGCAGGCCAGAAGAAGACGAGCCTTGGAGCCGCATGAGAAAGGTTGGGCTAACCGCCGGTCCAGTGCAAGCGACAGGAGTCGAACACGTCCGCCTCTGAGACGCCGACGTCCTACCCTCCCCGCCCAGTTCCAATTTCACGCGCCTCCTGCTCTCAGGGCAGTGCGCGGGGACGGGAGCAGATCGTAACCGAAGCAGCCTTGGCCCGGGTACTCAACGCACCTTCTGCAGCCCGGGACGATCTGCATCGGGTACTTGTACGATTCGTGGCCGGACTGCTCCTGCAGGAAGGAACGCCCTGGAATCGGACAGGGATGGACGTGTATGAGGCCCAGGCAGCTGCCGCCAGTGGGGAGCGACCCTTCCTAGCCTGCAATCGGGACCGTCGTACCTTTCCGGCCAAGACAGGCCAGGTATCCCCTCACTTCAGAGCGCGGAGGGAGTACCTTAGGTACCTCAACGGCAATTTGACCAGCCCGAACCGCCATGAGGCGATGTGTGCCTGGGACACAGAAACATGGAGCCGCCGGGCAGCCAGGCCACGAGCCGGGAGCACAGAGCAGCGAAGGCCAGGCACTGGTACACCTCACTGCGCCTCGGAGCACGGAGCACAGAGGTGATTTGGAGCCCCGGCTGCCTCGTGTGCCATCACTGCGATGTTCCTAATAATGGAATAAAGCTTGAATCTTGCGAAACCACGCCATACTGCTACCAGATACCTACCACTGAAACAGAACGAGCGAACGTTGAAGCAGTCACAGACGCCGGATGGTTGTGAGTTGAGTACACCCCGAGTGAGTAACATTGACAGCAGCAGAACCACCTCATCTCCTCGTCGTCGACATCGAGCCCACCACGGCGCCTTGTACCAGCCGACCGGGACTCACGCACCTCACGAGCCGACCTGGCCGCGTTCGGCTGGAATCCGCACGCCCCGAGCAACCGTCTCTGAACGACGTCTCGCCTATGTCTATTTAGTTCTCGAAGCTGCCGCGGCCCTTGCTTTTCTGCCATATGAGTGCGTCGATCGTTCCCTCTCGCTTCGTCCTTCCCTGCCATTCCATTGCCACGGACAAGCCTCGATCTGCAGCCCGCATCTGACGGACTCGGATGTAAAGGTACTGATCGACCACAGATACGCTTCGTGGTCTCCAGGGCATGAACCTATTCTGACAGCACACGCTCTACGCTCGCTACTACCGCTATTGCTCAGTTGTCTACCTACACATCTGTCCAAGTCAACGGCCGAAGCTACACCCTTGACTTGTTTAGTCTCTCGGATCAACGACATGTCCTCCAATAATCTCGTCCCCAACATCATGGCCGCCAGCTACTGGCCACACAACACCTACACCGGACCGCCCCCACCAAGCAACGGCGACTATACCGCGCTCCCGATGCAGCCCGGCTCCGTCGACGTCAAGGGTACCCGAGGCATGGACTCTGCCGCTCCGTCAGCGCTGCGAAGGCACAGCTCAGCCACTGCAACAACCACGTCAACACCGACCGCCGATGAGAAGGCAGGAACAGTCGGAACTGGAGGAGAGCCCTCTGGCAGGCCGGGCCAGGACGACGATGGATGCGGCCTTGCTACCGCCCCTGCCTCGCAAAAGCCGATCCGCCGCCGAATGCGCATGATCACTTCGTGTCTCGAGTGCCGACGGCGCAAGCTCAAGTGCGAAAAAAAGCAGCCATGCCACAACTGCAAGAGGTTCCAGAGGGAATGCGTCTACCTCGGCCCCAACCTCGACGAAGCCAGCCAACAGCGTCTGACAGAGATCAAGGAAAAAGTGGGATCGCTGGAGCGGCAGCTGGAGAGGGACGTGGCCAAGGGGGCCAGTTCCCGCCGCAGCGGCAGCCCGAATACCACCGACAACCGTGCTCAGTCCCATCAGCAGCGTTTCGTCGCAGACGATGTCGAGGATGAGCTCGGCGAGGAGCGCGACCTCCAGATCACCCCAATGGTGGCTCTCGACCTCACCTACGATGACTAT
Organism: Chaetomiaceae sp. PF1801; assembly: GCA_023628475.1. Classification (NCBI taxonomy): domain Eukaryota; kingdom Fungi; phylum Ascomycota; class Sordariomycetes; order Sordariales; family Chaetomiaceae; species Chaetomiaceae sp. PF1801. The sequence continues at coordinate 3,917 of JAMAKQ010000018.1, forward strand.
TCGGATGGCAACGGCACCGACGATCTCATTGACCTGGGAGTCCGTGTGGGGAAGATGAGGATAACAGAGCGCATTGGCGGATTGAACCGGCCGCGCATCTCTGAAGAGGTACTCTTGTCAACCTATGCCGCTGGGAAGATCTCAGTCGACTTGCTGACACCACCGCTTAGATTCAGGCAGGCATTTCCGACAGCACCCAGGGCCATCTGCGCGCCGCCCACGGCGGGTTTGCGTCCAAGGAACTACCAGATGCCTCTGAGCTTCCAGACTTCCTCCGGCCTGGAGAGACATACCTCGCTCCTACGAGTGGTTTCTTCTTTGGACAGTTCGGCGAGTCTCCATCATTCATCAACCTGTTGCCGTCACCAGACTTTGGCCACAAATTGATGCGCCGCTATTTCGAGGCCGTTCATCCCATTGCCCCCTGCGTTCATCGGCCCTCGTTCGAGGCACTGTACTCCTCGTTCTGGGAAGACGTGAGGCAGAACATCGAACCTCGCGCCTCGGTTCAGGCTGCTGTGTTTGCGGCCTGGTTCAGCGCTGCCGTCAGTGCCGATGATGCCCTTTGCCGGAGCCAGGACTGCAATAAGAGCCAGCTGGTGTTCCACATGAAGATAGGGACCGAGACTGCTCTCAGCAAGGCCAATTTTCTCAGCACAACGAGGTTTGAGACTTTGCAGGGGTTTGTTATGTACCTGGTAGGTTGCGTGAGCTTGGCCCTCGAGTGACTAGGTGACTGACAGACATTAGCTTCCTCTTTGCCGAGACGAGGTGTCTAGAGCCCATTCAGTGCTTGTCGGCGCCGCCCTCAGGATGGCCGAGTGCATGGGGCTTCACCGCGACGGCTCAGCATACGGGCTCAGCCCGCTGGAGACACAGGTCCGCCGGCTGGTCTGGCACCAGCTGTGCTTCCTCGACATCCGTACCTGCGAGGCCCAAGGGCCGAAACCGGCGATACGACGCGAAGACTACGACACCAAGATGCCCCTGAACTGCGAAGAGGACCAACTGACACCGCAGATGACGGCGTGGCCGGCGCCTGCAGAAACGTGGACGCCTATGCTCCTATCCATCATGCGGTTCGAGATCAACGAGATGATGCGCAACATCTGGGCGGATCGCCGCAAGCTGGAGCTGCGAAAGACGACACTCACGGCCATGCTCAGCAGGGTCGAGAACTTCCGCAGGCGGATGCTGGAGAAGTACAACCGCATGCTCAACGACCGGGTGCCGATACAGAAGTACGCAAAGCTCGTCATGCAGCTGCTCATCTTCCGGCTGCATGTCATGGTGCTGCACCCCTATCATTCCAACACGGCGAACCCCTTACCCGACAAGCTGAACGGTCTGCTGGTCACGAGCGGCGTCCTCATCGTCGAGATTGCCATCCGCCTCGAGTCCAACCCCCTGTTCCGAGACTGGGCCTGGTACCTCGGTGCGTACCAGCAATACCAAATCGCCCTGCTGCTGGCGACAGAAGTTTACTACCGACCCAACCACCGGGAGTCTGAACGGATATGGCCGTGTCTCGACTGGGTCTTCCAGCTTGACCCAAACATGCCGCGCGAGCAGAAGATCTTGCAGATCCTGACGGAAATAGCGAGCAAGACGAACGTCTACATGGGACTGCGCAAGGTCCGCGCGCCTACAGCCATCAACAGGGCGGTGCCTGGCAAGCAGGCCGTCAAGGACTCGCCGCCGCGGCCAGCCGCGAATCCGCTGTCTCTCCCGGCGCAGCAGCCCCAGGTGTCGTCGCCGTTCCATCAGGGACCACAAGCCCACCATACGGGACCCGGCACGGTTCCCGGACTGAAGACGGAGCCCATCATCTACCCTCCCCAGCTACCCACTACGGTCCCGCCACCTCTTCCCAGCCAGATGAACCCCCTTATGCCTCCTTTTTCTCCTCCTCTGCCCCAGTCATCCTTGGCCATGGGCATGATGATACCACCACCCCCACCGCAGCACCATAACCAGCTGGGCTTTCCTTCCCCGCAACATCAGATGGTCTTCAGCGGCGTCGCGAACGGCGAAGCCCTCTGGGGCCTGCCGCCGCGCAACAACGGGCCGGGGAGCCCCGAGAATAGCAGTGACGGGGGTAGTGTCGTGGGCCAGCCGCAGGCGCATGGGAATATGGGACAGCAGCAGCAGCCGCCTAATGGCGTAGGGCAGGGGCAGTCGACGGGTGTGTTGGGTCTGATGCAGGAGCTTGATTGGGTAAGTTTGCACCCTGCGTTGCGTTGCTTGTCTGGCGTTCGGGGTTGAGGAACATGGAAGGAAGGAAGAAAGATGTGTGGCTGATTGGTGTGTGTGTTGGGGATGCAGGATAAGTTACATGAGTTGTTTCCGATGGATCCGCAGACGGGGCAGCTTAGCTTTAATAGCTTTGTGGATGGTGGTGGGATGGGGCAGGGGTGGTAGATTTATGTTGCATGTTTTCTTGGAGTTGTGAGCATTCTTGTGTGGCGGGTGGGTTAGCAGGCGGGATATGGGTTGGGAGACCTATCTGGCTGGTTTAGATAGTCTACCATGTTTGCAATGTAATGGGCTGTGGGTTGAACAGTGCGCCCCAGTTGATGTTTGAGCGTGCATTATCATGAACATCTACTTCTATATTCGCGACACACTCGCCAGCATATGACAGCACCCAACACCAACACTCACAACCTCAGCCCGCTCTCCCACCAATGCCGCCCCTGGTACCACCTCCAGCCATACTGCTCCCCTTCCCACCGCCACCACCCCTCCCCGGGCGGCCCGAACCCAAGGGCCCGCAGCGGCGACACGGGGATGGGCTCAAACAGCCAGACGCCGCCGCGGCTCATGTCGTCGACCAGCCCCCAGCCCGTCATCTGCAGCCAGAAGACGACAAACGCCAGGTTTCCCGCCCGCCGTGCCCACCGGGGCAACCTGCCTGTCCACGGCCGCAGGAGGTAACGTGTCCCGCTCTGCAAAAGCACGCCGACGCCTTGCAGGCAAAAGAACAGCGCCGACGGCCACGCTAGGGCTGACTCACGTGCGAGGGAGGTGTAGCTGCCCGCCGCGTGGAGCAGGCCGCTTAGCAGGAAGGCGAGGGACACCTGCACGAGGGTCTTTATCGCTTTTCGACGACCATCGTGGGACTGATGGTGGTGACGATGATGACGCCCATGCCGCCCATGCCGCCCCGTAGAAAAGAAAAACGACAGCAAATAATCCGCCGGCGCGACAAACCCCGCCCGAAACGTCTGATGCCACCTCTCCCCCCAGAACCCAGCCAGACCCCTATCCGCCACGTCCCACCCCAGACTCCCAAACAGCGTCGGATGCTGCCACAGCTCTGCCCCCGTCCCCAGGAGGGGAGGTAACAGAAACACGGCGGCGAGCTGGATGAGGGAGAAATAGAGATGCATCACGGCGATGATGCCCACCATGGCGGGGATGCTGCGCATCAGGGGGATGGTGTATTCCGGCAAGGGGAGGTGGTGGGTGTAGAGTCGGGGGAGGGGAGGTTGGGAGGGATGGGAGGCGTAGGAGGGGCCGAGGACGAAGTAGGGGTCGTGGCGCATCGTGGCGGTTAGGATGTCCACGGTGAGGTAGGAGAGGAGGAACTGGGTGAGGCGGGAGCGGAGGAAGGAGGTGTAGGTGGGCGAGCGGTAGGTACCCGCGCGGGTGGTGAGGGGGATCAGGTCGAGGCGGACAACATCCTCGCCCTCGTCGTCGTCGGTGAGTTTGTTGGTGGTGGTGATGTGTTTCGGTGGTGGAGGGTGGGGGATGGACGGTATGGTAAAGTTCCAGCCTGAGCCGCGGAACGAGATGATCAGGTCGGCGACCCAGCCCAGACGGGTGAGGAAGGGCGCCGTGGCCGGGAAGGGCTGCCAGAAGTACTCGTAGTTGGCGGCAAGCGAGGCGGCGACGCTCTCGTCGGGCGGGACCATGGCGGACGGCGTCTCTTTTTCTTTCTCATTTTCCTCTTCTTTCGTGAAACCATTGACTCTGTTGGAACCATTCGTCTTGTGACTTCCCCTCGGCCGCCGCTCAACCCTCGCGGCATCCCATTGGGGGCGGGTGAAGATGAGCAGCCTCAAATGCCAGATGATCCCCCACACGGCCATGAGTCCGGTCGCGTATGCCACGGCCTCGTTATCAGCAGATGTCGTCTGGATCAGGCGGATATTGAGGCAGACGACGGCGGCAGCCACCGGCCAGCGCATGCGGTACAGCCATGGCCGCTGCTTGTGTGGGATGCTGAGATACAGGAGCGGGAGGAAGAAGCTGCCGATGAGGGACCAGGGAAATACTAGAGGTTTAACTTCGCCGGCTGCAAGTGCTGCCCGGAAAGCCTCGCGGTATTGCTGCTGGTGGTAAGCGCCGAGGTTGAAGTGCCCGTCGCCGAATCCGGAGTCGAAACCGGATCCCGCAGGGGGGATGTCCATCCGAATGCCAGTGTCCAAGAACGGAAATAATGATGTAAGTGAACTGATTCCAAGACCAGACTTGAGGCTCGTTCGAGAATATTGGCACAAAGTGACGAGAATGCTGTAAACTGAACAGAGTAAAATTTGAGGCCGTCAGCCCTAAATAAACGGAGTTTGCCGCAATGCCGCTACACCAGCTCAACAGCAAGCAAACTTGAACAATGATTTGCCCCCGATGTTTCAGCTTACTACTGCTGTGCTCTGCCAACTTCCAACTTCTTTCTCAGAGGACGTCAATCAATCCAGTCATAGCCAAACTGACTCGAAACCTTAAAGTTCCCCCGACCACAAAGTTCCCTCGACCACAAAGTCCCCTCGACCACAAAGTCCCCTCGACCACAAAAGTTCCCGCGGAGCCTTTACTCCCCCTACCGCCACTCAGGCACAACCACATCCCCAACCCTCACCGTCGGGAACTGCCTCTCCCTCGTCATATTATCCCCTTCCCCCCGATTTCCTTCATAACACATATGCACCCCAAAAAAGACCTTCCCATCAAACCGCCTCGTCTTGGACAGCGTGACAAACGGTTCCTCGCTCTTCTCCGCTGTCTCCTGGTTGATGCAGACCATGTGACATCGCCGGCACGCGCCCAGCATCTCAAAGTTGTGCTGCCCTATTCTGAGTGATGACCACGAGTCTTCGGCGTAGGGTGGGAGTTGTGCGTCGGGAGCCGAGGGTGCGATGACGATGTTTGCTCGGAACACAGCAGGCGAAATATCCGTCGAGGCTGGTTTGGTGAATTTTATCGCCTCGTTCAAAGCGTTTACGCTGGGAAGTGTGATGGCGAGGATGGGGCTCTCGTTGGAGAGAAGGATGCGGCGGGAGGCGGTTCTTTCCGTGTCAGAATCTGGCGGGGAGGGCGGGAATGAGCCTGGAAGTGCCGGTTTCGATGTGGGCGGTGACGAGAGTTGATGCTTTTGAAGGTGAGCTTTGGCATGCCGCATGCTTTTTCCTTGTCCGCCGGGCGGAAAGCGAGCTAGCAAGCACGGCACGCCCAGGATGTCGGAGAAGAATTGGTTGATCTCTGGCAATTCGTATGTCTGCGCCTGGATCTCCTCGCCGCACACTCGGGACGATCTGGAGCGGAGGGATGCGGAGCGGAAGAGCGACGGGTTCTTGGAAAGGGGTATGCTGATTTCGCGAGGTACGTGAGCTGCTGCTTCGCCCGCGTATCTAACCCGCAGCTCTCCTCTTTCAAAGTCGAGCGATGGCCGTATGAGCGCCATCTTGGGGTGCCGTTTCTGGTTCAATGCCTGGCCGGTGCCTTGGTGGACCAAGCACCATTCCCTGTCCCAGGCCAGCCCTTCTCGTCTGACCTCCCAGTCCACCCCTGGCGGCACGTCGAACCTGCCACAGCTTTTGATCGGATAGATGGATATGCTGTGGACATGGAGCTTCGATTTCCCGTGAGCTCGCAATACCGGTTTCGTCGGGATTGTGGTCGGTGAGGCATCCCGATAGAACTCAGCAACGAAATCCACGAAGCTATCCACGTCTGAGATGGTGCTCATGGCACCTAGGCTCGCCCGAATGACACCAGTTGGCTTTCCAGCCATGATGTTGTTCTCCGTTCCGCAGCGGAAACCAGAGCTGAAGTTTTGCATCATCTCCCATGGCTCAAGCCCCAGAGCTGAGGCGATGCCGCCGGGATTGCAGACGCCTCCCGTCCGGATATGGAAGCCCTTTAGCGTGGCGAGCTTTTCAACCTCCGTCAAGCTCACCCAAGCCCCATGACTGTTCCGGATGTTGAAGGCAACGACCGGACCACTTCCGAAACTGTTGTCAGCCAACTCTGGGTCCTGCGAATACAGAACACAGACTGGCTCGCCATTCCCGTGCCTCAACGACCTGAGCCCGTGGTACAGCCTGCTTGAAAGGAACGATGTATGGGCCGCGACGTCCCGCATCGAGCCGAACAGCTGCTTGTGCACATCCATGGCTGCGTCGAGCGCAATGATGCTGTGGATGGGTAGTGTCCCATCCTCCAGGCGCTCATGTAGGAATTGCGTCTTGGGGGCATGCCACTGCTCTTTCAAGCAGACGACCATGTCCACCGTGCCGCCGCCAAAATACCGCCTCGATTTGAACACCTCCTCCGCTTCTCGCCTCACGAGCAAGGCCCCGAGATCCGGGAAACCAAAGATCTTGTAGAAGCTCAGCACGACAAAGTCGGGAGCTGTATCAGCTTGGCTGAGGTCCAGGGGTGAGGAGCACACCAACGCCGCTGCGTCCAGCAGCGTGTATGTCTTCCTCTTGCCACCGCGGAGCTTTTCAACCCAGCTTAGGGGATACCGGCGGCCGTCCATGTTGGATTGCGCCGGGTATGCGAACAAGACCGGGCGGTCCTCGCTCTCATCCCCAAAGGGAGAGTTGCCCGCATGCCACTCCTGAATCTGGTGATCGTCGAGACAGAGGCTATTTCGAGCCTCTTCTCTGACGCCAACCAGGCTGGTGTGGCTCGCTTGATGGTAGGCATAGTCAAAGCCATCGGGACCAGCCCTCAGGGCATCAGCAACCAGCTTGATTCCAGCTGTTGCGTTTGCCACGAACGCGAGGTCGAACTCGGCTGGGTCGGCGTTGAAGAAACGAAGTACGCGCAGCCGGATGTCTTCGATGCGTGTTGTTGACAGCTGGGACGAGGCCGAGGCAGAATGCGGATTCCCAAACAAGTTCGAGGTCATCTCCTTGGCAAACCTCTCCATCAAAGACTTGGAGTAAAGAGTGGTGCCGGCATGGTCAAGGTAGATGGAGCCTGCGGCTGGTTAGACACCAGTCAAGTAATGGAGGTGCAAGGAGTCGTCATACCATTCAACATCGGATATTCTTCATCCCTGAAAGCTTCAACGCGGGCGTTGTAGCCCTTGTTTACACGATTGTCGAGTCCCGCCATGGTTCGCTGTGTGTGCTATCGTCGTGACTTTGCGGCAGCTGCCAATATGTCGGCCTGTGACATCGAAAAACAGAGTATTAGGTGTAACACCAAGTTCTGCATCATTCCGGATCACGAACACCGATGGCGCCCGGGATGTTTGATAAGTGAGATATGCAGCGGATACGGCTGTCGTCGGGCGGTGGCTTTGCAGCTTTGGAGGTGGAAGGGGGCGAACTCCGGTTTGCCCCAAAATGCCGAGTGGGGGTCCACCGTCCAAGAGTTGCTCGGACCTGCGGGAAATGTGGGTCTCCCCCAGTTGCGGGAACTGGACCCGCACCCTAGCCACGCACAAGCCACAAAAGCGCCCACAGCACTCGGACCCTTGAGAACCCCAGCACCGCGTTTAAGTGGTACGCGCTTGCGGCGCGTTACACGACGCGTCGCGTTCCAAAATCCGGAAAGCGCGAGGCGCCAACTTACATGTGGGCCGGAGCTCCCTTCCTTCGCGCTTCCCTCCACAAGCTTCGTCCTTTCCTCTTTCGAACTCACCACGGTCAATTGCACTTGCCCGACTGCAAAATGCCTTCCACAACACTGGGAAAGAGGACTCGAAGCTCCAAGCAAGAGGGTAAGCGCGCTGTTCTGTCTTGCCCGCTCAAGGGAACCACCCCTGACAGCCCTTCCCAGAGCCGATTTTGAGCCTCGACTTCTCGACAAAGCGCGCCAGACGCACGCCGAGAAAGACCAGCGAGAAGGAGCACCTCTCGGTCCACGACAAAGAGAACCAGCAAACCGAACAGTCCCAGTCTGACTCGCAGGAAGAGGAGCCGACCCCGTCAAAATCTCACTCGAGGCGGACGTCGATCGCCAGCACTGTCAGGAGCTGTAGGTTCTAGGTGGAGCGGAGGGTTCAAGAGTCAATTGCTAACTCGCCGCAGACAATGTCGCACCAGTTACTCCCTCAACACCGCGCCACTACGATGTCTTCGCCAGGACCGCAACCACTCCCCGTCACCGGGTCATGTCGGTTGGCAGACTCTCCAAGCGGATGACCCCTCAGACGCCTTCCACCCCGAGTACTCTACAGACGGTCTACCACCAGGCGAGGCAACTCTTTTCGCGCAGCGCAGATCCCGGGCAATTGATCGGACGCGACGACGAGCGCGACCAACTCAACAAGTTCCTCGAGCGCTGCAAGACGTCCCGCCCGAGCGGATGCCTTTACGTCAGTGGGCCGCCGGGCACGGGCAAGAGCGCGATGGTGAACAGGATCACCGACGACGTGGCAGCGGAATCCAAGTCCATCCGGAAGGCCTATGTCAACTGCATGAGCATCAAGACGTCCAAGGACCTGTACGTCACCCTGCTGGAACAACTTGGCGGGGACGCCGACATGGCGGAGAGCGATGTTGTGGAGGCCCTCCAGAAGCTCTTCCTGCGCAAGAAGAGCACGGATATCTTTTTGGTTGTGCTGGACGAGATCGACCACATCCTCACCTTGGACCCCGAGAGTCTCTACCGCGTCTTTGAATGGTCGCTGCAGCAGACCTCCCGGCTTACCCTGGTGGGCATTGCCAATGCGCTCGATCTTACCGACCGGTTCCTCCCTCGACTCAAGTCACGCAACCTGAAGCCGGAACTCCTCCCGTTCCTGCCTTACACCGCGCCCCAGATCAAGCGAATCATCACCGAGCGGCTCAAGACCCTCGCTCCCAAGGATGCCGCCCCAGACGCCATCCCATTCTTCCACCCGGCAGCCATCGAGCTCTGCGCGCGCAAAGTCTCAAGCCAAACCGGCGACCTGCGCCGCGCCTTCGAAATTTGCCGGCGCGCGCTGGATCTTGTCGAGTCCGAAACGCGCCTGAAGCACGAAAACGAAGTCAAAGACACCCTTCTGCAACAAAGCCCTTCCCGTAAGATCCTCGGCGAGAACCGCAACCTCGCCTCGCCAGCCCGCCCCTCGACAAGCCTCCTCCTCCAAAAGTCCCTGCAGTCCCTCACCGTCTCGACCGCGCCCCGCGTGACCATCGCCCACCTCAACAAGGTCACAGCCGCGGCCTTCAGCAACGGCCCCGCCCAGCGCCTCAAGACCCTCAACCTGCAGCAAAAGGCCGCCCTGTGCTCCCTCATGGCCATCGAGAAGCGCAACCGCGCCGCCCAGGCTCAAGCGCAGCAAGCAACATCCACGCCGACTCCGACCACTCCCTCCTCTAGGTCGCGCGGCTGCGCCGTGACGGCGCCGACCATCAAGACCCTCTACGAAGCCTACTGCACCCTCTGCACGCGCGACTCGCTGCTGCACCCGCTGTCGTCGTCCGAGTTCCGTGAGGTCATCAGCAGCCTCGAGACGCTGTCGCTCATTACGCCTGTCGACGGCAAGAGCGGGTCGTTTGTCGGTGTCGGGGGGGCGGGCAGCACGCCGACGAGTGGTCGGCGCGGGAGGAAGAAGGATGTGTTTGCCTTTACGGGGGGTGCTGGTGGCGGGAGTGGGCTGGTCATGATGGATGAGAAGAGGGTGGCTAGTTGTGTGGGTGAGCGGGAGATGGAGGGGGCTGTGGATGGGATGGGGGCGGGGATTTTGAGGGGGATTTTGAGCGGTGAGGCGTTGGATTGATTGTTTTGCTCTTTCTCTGTCTTTCCTGGGGTTGTTGATTGTTTGGTTAGCCTGGAGTACTGGTGTTGGGCATAGCATGCATGGTTTGGCATTGTTCGGCATAGCCGGCGCGGCATTGTGGGCGTTCATCGTGTTTGGGTTTAGAGAGAGATGGGTTAGAGTTGAGAGAGCATTGTTAGCTAGAGGAGCCTGTTTGATGGAGGGAAAATGCAAAAAGGTGTGAGACTTGCCAAATTACCTAGTCCTCAGGACGTGACATGGATGCATCATTGTGTCTAACCCAACTTTATGATGGAGCATTATTACCCTTTTCGCCCTTGCATTTTCTTGCTTCTGTTTTTACCGTTGCTATCTGAGCGGTATGTCCGTATGAACCTGGACGTAATTTGGGTTGGTACTGTCCGCCATCCTGGGTTATATCCAGACAGAACCTCGACTCAACTCGGATGGAAACACAAACTGGCACTTCTCCCTGACATTATTGTCGGACTGAAGCTTTTCCTTTGTTCAAGAGACAGAGCAACCTGTGTTAATGGCTGTGGTCTTCCATGCTCTCTTAGAACCTAACTCATCTGACAGTTCACAAGTTCCTGATCGAATCAATGTCCCTTACCTGCCAAAGGAGCAGCCATCGTAGATGGGCAGCTGAAACTGATTTAAACATTCGGCAATCCTGGATCAAACCTAGATGAATACTCAGCCTATCCTCTCAGTAACTGCTCACTCCAGTAATGCCCATCCAAGTCAATGCATGCTCGCTTGCTTGCCATCATGCCTGCATATTCCCTCGGTTCTGCTTCTTATCCTCGCCCGCAGGTCACATCCTCCTCAGCCTCAACAACCCCTCTTTGGTCATAAGCTTAGCTATGCGTGGGCATATGAACATCCGCCTTCTTTGAAATGGCATCTTCGCCACTCCACATGGTCGTAACCGTCTTCAGCTGCGTATAAAAGTTCACCCCCGGCTTGCCATAGAAGGTACTCGCACCGCCACCCGCAATGCTCTTCTTGTTGCCCGTGAAGCTAAACATGGGCAGGGGCACGGGGATGGGCACGTTGATGCCGACCTGTCCAGCCTCGATGCGGCGGCGGAACGTCTCGGCGGTGGGGCCGGAGCGGGTAAAGATGGCGACGCCGTTGCCGTACTCGTTGGCATTGATCAGGTCGATGGCCTCGTCGAGGGTGTCGACGTTGAGGCAGACGAGGACGGGGCCGAAGATCTCCTCGCGGTAGCACTTCATTTGCGGGGTGACGTTGGTGATGATGGTGGGCGCGACCCAGTTGCCGTTGGGGTACTTGGGGGGCTTGTAGCCGCGGCCGTCGAGGAGGATGGTGGCGCCCTCGGCCTCGGCCGACGCGATGAGCGACTCGATGCGGGCTTTGCTCTGCGGCGTGATGACGGGGCCGAGGTCGGCGCCCGGCTCGAAGCCGCCGTTGACCGAGAGGGACTTGGCGCGCTCGGCCAGCTCTGGGAGCCACTCCTTGGTCTCGCCGACCATGACGAGCGTCGAGAGAGCCATGCACCGCTGGCCGGCCGCGCCAAAGGCGGCGCCGACGACGGCGTTGAGGAAGTGGTTCTTGTTGCAGTCGGGGAGCACGGCCGCGTGGTTCTTGGCCCCCAGGTTGGCCTGCACGCGCTTGCCGTTGGCCGAGCCGCGCGTAAAGATGTATTCGCCGGCCTTGTTGCCGCCGACGAAGCTAATGGCCTTAATGGCCGGCTCGTCGAGGATGAAGTTGACGGTGCGGTGGGCGCCGTGCACGATGTTGACCACGCCGTCAGGGAAGCCAGCCTTCTGGCAAAGCTCGGCCAGGATCATGGCCGCGCCGGGGTCGCGCTCCGACGGCTTGAGGATGAGCGTGTTGCCGGTCACGGTGGCGATGGGGATGCACCAGAGGGGGATCATGGCAGGGAAGTCTGATATGTCAGTCAGCATTCAGTCACAAACCCAACTCTAACTAACCACATCAAACTTACTAAACGGGCAAATCGCAGCCACAACACCGAGCGGCTCGCGGTACGTCCTCGTCTCCATATCCTTAGCCACCTCAAGCACCTCGCCCTTGAGCAGCTCGGGCGCGCCGCACGCCGCCTCAGCCACCTGCAGACCGCGTAGAACGTCGCCCTTTGCATCGGCAAACGTCTTGCCCTGCTCGAGCGTGATGCTCGCCGCGAGACGGTCCCAGTTCTCGCGGATCAGCGCGACAAACTTGAACATGATCTGCTGGCGGTGCAGCACGCTGGTCGTGCGCCACGTCTCAAACGCCTTCTGGGCCGAGGCGACGGCGGCCTTGAGCTCCTCGTCCGTGTTCTGCGGCACCCGCGTCACCAGGTTGTTGGTGGCCGGGTCGTGCAGGTCGATGTACTGGGTGGTGCTCGACTGGACAAACTTGTTGTCGATGAAGAAGGGCGTGTTCTGCACCTCGGCGATCTTGTCGTGCGTGGTTGGGTAGCTCGTGGCCGTGCTGGCTAGCCCGACGGCCGCTGCTGCTGGGCGCAGGTGTTGCGCTGTGGCGTGTAGCCTCCTCACCGCCGTTGCCGAGGCGGTCTTGCTCGAGGGAGCCATTCTTGGTGAAGACGAAGCAAGGAGAGCAGATCGAGGTGCGCTTGTCGAGTTCGCGAGACGGCCCGTTGCGGCAGACGCTGAAGCAGCACGGGTTGCAAGACGACGCATTGTGGTCCGGAGAGACGGAGAGACGGTGAGACGGATTGGGATGGATGGACGACAGGGTAAGGTGCCTGGTTTGGTCGATCTGGTTCAACGCCCGGCGTCTATAATTGATTGCCGAATAATTGGTAGGTTCGAATTCGAACCCCTGCACTTATTGACCGACTGACTGATTGATGTTCAAGTGGCACATCCCGTGGCGGCACGCAGCGGATGCAGCTGCCCTTTATCCGACCTTGCGGTCTCGCAGCCGGCAAGGGAGGCAGGTGCCGCGGCGAGGACCGGGCGTGGGGATGAGCGGCGAACTGGAAGTGTGGAGTTTTCTCCGCCTTCTCCAAAGCCGCGTCCTGCCGACTTCCAATGAGCGGCCGCCAATTCGACCAGTGGGCCCCGAGACCCTCTGCGGGGCCCGCCGAGAATCCGGGGCAACTTGGGGCATCACGGAAGAAGCTCGGTTTGATGCGGAGTTCAGGGCCATGGTAGGTACTCGGCAGGAAGTAAGCTATCTGTCCAATACTAACGCCCGTGTATTTTTGTGCCTAGAATACAGATGCGCCGTGAGACTCCGCAGACCAGAAATAAGCTGAAGAATGAAGCAAAAATAGCGGCCTCGTGAATCAACGGCGATGGAACGTCCGAGCTCACTGCTGGCGCGCCCCCCGTGTCCGATTATCCCCCCCCTTAAGAACACATCGCACAATCCCCGGTAGATCAACTCATCTACGACTGGCTCCGGGTGGTACGCTTGGTGGCCTCCTTGGCGGTATCAGCGCCGGTGGTGGCGGCCGAAGCAACCTTGTCCTTCACCTCCTTGGCCTTCTCCTTGGCGTCGGCGGCGACCTTCTTGGCCGCCGGGGCAGGGGAGGAGCCAAGACCAACGAGGCCGAAGATGAGAGCAAGGACGGTGACAAAGACAGCGGCAAGACCGCCGGCAATCTCGGGAACGAAGCGGATGGCCTCAATGGGATCCCGCTTGGCGATGGTGAGGAAGAGGTCGAGCTTCTCCGTGATGTACTTCTTGGGGTCGTCCAGGAACTTGAGGTCGCTGGGCGACTTGGGCGTCTCCTCAACCTTGGGCTTGTCGGCCTCCTCAAGAGCCTGCTCGACCGGGAGCTTCTTGAAGAAGGACTCCTCAGCGAGCTTCTTGGCGTCCTCAACCGAGTGGCCGATGTAGATGTTGTCGAAGAGGATGTCGTTCTGCATGGTCCAGATCTCGAAGCCAATCTACCAGCATGTCAGTCACTGATCACTCAAAGCTCAAACCGGGGAAACTTACAGCGCCCATGGGCTCAAAGTTGGCGGGGTGCTTGTCCTCAAAGTAGTCGGGGTTCTTGATCTTGCGGGGAGCCCAGGGGCCCTTGTAGGCCGGGTTGTCGATGTACGGGGCGGTCCACTTGCCCTTGTAGTCGGGGTTCTTCTTCATGGGCTTGGTCCACGGGCCACAGCCAGAAACCTCGGCGCACTTGGGGTTGGGAACCGTGGGCGGAATCCAGTCGCCGTCCTCCTCGTCATCCCAGTCCTCGGGCTTCTGGGCCTCAGGGTCGGGGATGGTCTGGGGCTCGTCCACGAGCCAGTCCTCAGGCATGGTGGCCTCCTCATCGACAATCTCGTACGGGGCATCCTCGTCCCAGTCATCGGGCTTCTTGGCGTCGGGGTCAGGGATGCGGGCCTCGTCGACCCAGTCATCGGGCTTCTTGTCCTTGGGGTCGTCAATCTCCTTGGGAGGGTTGACGGCCGGAGTGAAGTCCTCGAGAAGGCTGCCCTCCTTAACCTGCTCGCCGTTCTGTTGGATGATGTAGGTGTTGTTGGGGTGCACGATGAGCGTGTAGAGCTCGGTCGTCTTGACGATCTTGGCGGTGGGGGGAGTGCTGAGGTGCTTCTCCTCGTACTCGCCCGTCTTGGGGTTCTTGTGGTTGAAGATGAAGTGCACCTTGTTGGTGTGGCCGCACTTGTCGGGACCGAACATGATGACGTACGGCGTCGTGTTGGAGAACTCGTCCTGGTGCAGGGACTTTGTGTCTCGCAGCAGCTTCATGTAGGCACCGCCGCACTCGAGGCCGTCTGCGCGAGGTTGCATTAGCGTCCGCATGGTTGGCAGCAGGGACGGGGACAAAGGAGCTTACTCTGCAGCTTGACCTCGTACTGGACCACCAGGGTCTTGCCCTTGGGGTCAATCTTCTTGGGGAACTTGGCCGAGATGGCGTGGTGGGCAGCCTGGTTCTTGATGACCAGACCCTTGTCGCCCTCCATGCCCTTGTAGACGGTGGGCTCCTCAACCGCCCACTCGCCGACGTACGCCCATTCCTCGTCGCTGCCCTTGGTATCCTTCTTGGCATGCGAAGGCTTCCACCGCTTCTCCCAGTCGTCGGTGAACTGCTCAAGGAAAGGCGCCTTGAGCTTGGTGGGCTGCAGCAACGTGCGTTAGTATGCTGCTCGGCCATTCGCAGACTGTCATCGCAAGGCAATGGAAGCTCGGGCAATACTTACGGTGAAGGTCGGGAGCTCGGGGGCAGCCTTGGTAGCCGACTCGGCGACCGAGCTGGACGAGCTCTCGTCCTTGAGCACCTTCTGGTCCTCGGCGCTGACGCCACCGACGAGGAAGGCTGCGCTGGCAGCCGCAGCAGCGACGTTGAACCTCATTTTGCAGAGCCAATTGCTGTCTCAAGCAACCCAGGAGGACGATCAAGTCAACCGACGGGGGAATGCAAAGGGACGCAAAGGTCAATGGAGAAAGGAAGGTACTGCCGACGAAGACAGGCGACGACACAAGGGGGTTGGGCAATGGATGTCGCTCCCAGAGCTCGAAGAAAGGAGAAAATCACCGAGCGTGTGGCAGGCAGCTGGCGTGGTGAATTTGAAGCTCGGCGGGCGATTTCTGACAACGTGTCTTTAACGCCCCAGGATGCTGAGCTTTGGAGCTTGCCGGCGCTGAAAGCGCGGGACTGCGGGGACGGCAGGGGTGCTTGGCCGGTCGCACGAAGTGGCCCCAGCGCTCTTGTGGAATTCCTTCGAACCTTCCATTTTATTGGCCGTTTCACCACCTGCCGTGCAATGCACCAACACCATCTTGGAAGCATCAAGTGAAGTTGAGCACCAGGACGCCTCAAACAAAGGGACAACGGCTTGATCTATGGCCTTTTGCTTCAATTCCATCTCGAAACTCTTTGACTGGTTTCTCAGGTGCTCTGCTCCCCCGATTGGCAACTGATCCTTATCCAACGCTCCCTCAATGGCTGCCAAAGCCGAGGCCAGGCACGATCTCCTTGCCTGCACCATCACGAGGAACCAGCAAATGAGGTGGCTTCCGGCATTGTGTTGGTCTGGCCTGAGGCTTCTCAGACCATTCAACGACGGGATGAGACCAGCTTCACCAATATTAGCAGGGGATGAATATCGAGGACGAAGGACAGCTGATAAATTTGGAGTGCTGACTGCAAGTGAAATGGCATTATTAACAGCAAGTTTCAAGGCCGTCAACAACCTAACTTCTAACCTAACGTCAAGCTCGGCCAGAAATGCCATGCCTCGAGGCTCGAGCATGTCTGCCAAGGTGCCTTGTTCACCTCGCCCATTGAATATCCATCTATGTTGGAAGATTCTGTGACGCAGCCCCATTGCTCTACAACTTCCTAACTAAACTTGACGACTTACAAGCCTTCACAAGACTACAGAGAAGAGACCACGTGGAATGATAAGCCGGCGAACATGACTCTCTAAAAGCAGAGGTGACCTTCGTCCACTTCCGGTTCCGGGTGGAGTCGACTCCAAAACCAGTGCCGGGCTCCGCACGCCAAGCCCAGGAACCGCCGGGAGCCACTCCGCAGAAACGGCTTCCCCCTGTCGTCAATTTAGCCTCAAATAGCCTCATATCGCGGCTTGATAACTGCCGCATTCTCAAAATCTGCCGACAAGACAGCCCAACAGACTACAGAGTCCACTGCCAGAAAGGACAGAGGGCAGCCTGTTCGACCGTTTCGGTGTTTAGCAGAAAGCGCTTGGGCCACAGATCGCCGCAATGTCCGCCGCCGAGAGGTTGCCGGAGGGGTCGCCGGTCGCCAACAACGACCACCTCGTCCAGTCCGACGACCCAAACCACCCTGCGAACTTGATCCCCTCGCTTTGCGCCAAATTCTGGACACTCGGATGGGTCACAGGCACCGGAGGCGGTGCCTCGATTCGCGAGGAGTATGCGCATCCAACCTCCCCGCCATCACCAACCATAAGACACCCCGCTAACCATGCGCCCCTCGAGACAGTGACCTCGTCTACATCGCGCCGTCAGGCGTGCAAAAGGAGCTGATGAAGCCATCCGACATCTACGTGCTCTCCCTCGCGGCGCAAGCAAGGTCCCTCGACCGGCGCAACCGCGTCTACCTACGCAGCCCGCCCAACTACAAGCCGAGCCAGTGCACGCCGCTCTTCCTGGCGGCCTTCACCAAGCGGCGCGCCGGCTGCTGCATCCACACGCACTCGCACTGGGCCGTGCTGGTGACGCTGATCCTCGAGACGCAGGGCCCCGGCAGGGACCGCGAGTTCCGCATCAACAACATCGAGCAGATCAAGGGCTTCGGGCGCGGCTTCGAGAAGAGCGGGAACCTGGGGTACCATGACACACTCGTTATTCCTGTGATTGAGAACACGGCGCACGAGGAGGACCTGACCGAGTTCCTGGAGGAGGCCATGGACAAGTACCCAGATACCTACGCGGTGCTGGTCAGGAGACACGGCGTGTATGTGTGGGGGGAGAATGTGCACAAGGCGAAGACGCAGTGCGAGAGGTAACCTCCCTCCTACGCTATGGTTTTGGGTCACGAGCAGTATACTGACAAACACAGCCTCGACTACCTCTTCCAACTCGCCGTCGAAATGAAGCAGCTCAACCTGCCCTGGATAACCGACATCGAGCCCGTGGTGCCACGGCGGTCATAGCAGGATGAGTTGCATCGTCATGAATTAAATTCCATACTAAGTCATCGCGCTGCCCAAAAACAACCATCATCCCCCGTACAGCCAACATCCCTAATTATACCCTGCCCAAGCCAGACCAACCATTACACCAGAAAACCCAGCAACAACAACCCTTCCCTCCATTCCATTCCCATACCTCATAACCCATACTCACAAAACAAACACCTGCCTACACTAACCGCCCTCAAAGCGCCATAACAGCAGCCACAAACCCAGCAGCGCCCACCACCGCAGACCCAACACCCATCAACCCAGCCGTGGCAGCCGCCGCAGCGCCAGTGGAGCTCGACGTCGACGCGGCGCGAGTCGCGGTGCCCGAGGCCTGGTTGTTGCTGGTGCCGGTGGACGCGGCGCCGCCGTTGCTGTTGCTCCCGCCACTGCTGCTGCTGCCGCCGCCGTTGTTGTTGCTGCTACCACTGTTGCCCGAGCCGCCCGTGGGCTGCGGGGTGCCGACGCTAGAGGTGTAGTAGTTTTGCGCGATGCAGCCCTGCACGCAGTTGCCGTAGTTGGCGATGTCGGTCTCGGTGCCGTTGCCCTTGGGGCAGGCGGCTACGCACGTGTTGGTGGCGTTGACCTGGTATTTTGTGTTAGTCTCGAGTGTTTTCGTGTTGAATTGGGAGAAGGGAGGTATGGTGAGGCAAAGGGACACAGGTAAGTGAGAGTAAACATACCTGAGCGTCGTTGGGCGAGGGCACCGCGATGCACTTGGAGGTGCAGGTCACGTCGCCGGCGTTGCACTTCTCGATGCACTGGAGCATCTCCGCCTGGGCAGAGCTCTGGGCGGCCTGGGCCGCGTCGACTGTGCTCGAGGGCGCGTTGCCCGAGGTGCTCGACTGGGCGTTCGCGAACAGGGCGAGGCCGGCGGCAACGAGGATCGAGGTGACACGCATGTTGACGGTGGTGGTGGTGGTAGTAGTACCGGTATTACGAATATTAAGTGTGTAGTGTGTTTGTTGTTGCGAGAGCGAGAGAGCAATTGATGCTTCAGCGAGTGTGTGTAAGGAGTATGTTACACGATATTCAACGAGAGATGACGGTTGAAAGACACAGCGAGTGTTAATGTTCCCCAGCCAGATCCAAAACAAGAGAGAGGGAGAGAATCGCATTCCTGCCCGGGCTGGGCATTCTTTATTAATACCTCCTGCCCGTCGCGAGGGAGCTCGGGCGGCTGGTGAGCTGCAGGCCTCGGGCGCGATCCGGGAGCTGTGCCGCTGTCCAGTGAGCGGCAGGAACACCTTCCACCTGCATCCATGGCCTGCTGCTGTCCTTGGTTGCCGTTCCATCCAGACAGTGCCATCGTGTACTGTCCCCACCCCAAACACGAGGGAGCATCCTCCCACCTGTGCCCATTCGCGCCACACGGCACAAGGGACAAACCTGGCAGAGGGAGCCAAGGCAGCGAAGCAAGGGAAATGTCCTCGCCCTTTCCCCATTCTCCTCGTACGACTCTTCGTTCTCTTGAGGTTGTCCAACATGCTCTCTGGGTAATCCTTCGCTGAGCGCACTGTGCGACCTCGCGAGAGAAAAAAGGGCACCCTCCTGGCATGCAGAGTAAAATTACGGAGGCGTTTCCAAGAATCTCAGTTCTCGCGCTGGTCAGCCCAAGCAGGCATTTGCCCGATCGGGCCGTCCGATCACTCTGGGCACCAATCAAGATGCGGCGTCTCGCGTAATCCTCTCCAGGGGACGACGTGGCTTGGCGGCAGGGTTGCCAAGCAGATCCTTGGAAGTCCAGTTGGAACAGGCCAACGGGCCGGCTTGTACCAGCCGTGGCACGGATCAGCAAGGGTTGTTTGACATTGTTGGCGTGGTCATAACGACGCTTGTGACGAGTAAACAATGTCAGGGGCGCTTGAGGAGAGACTGCACTGTCGATCGCGGTGATCCCCGGGCGCCGTTGTCTTGGAAACCCAGCGAGGCTGGAGGTCTGTGCCGAGACACCAAAAGCAGCAGGGTTGGTGTGCTGTTTCAGCTGGACTCGACAACGCTGTGGAGTCGAAGGCGCCAAGGCGCAGGTTCAAATTGACGACACTTGGTTGAAGCGACTGAACATCATCAATGGACTGGCGAGACTGGCAAGACTGGCCGAGACTGGATACGAGATGTTCTGTTGAATGCTGCCGCTGTCGATGTGCTTCGAGACGTGACCCAACTGGGACCGTTCTGTCTAAGCCACACTTTTGCGTTGGTTCGCATCGAGGCCGAGTCGAGGGATACCCAACCTGCTGTGTCTCGGTTCCCTGCACTGTGTGCTACCATTGTCAGAAAGCAAGGAAAAGCCAGGGAGAAATCGACAGAATCTTCCATTGTCAATGCGAGTTCAAAGAGGGTAACATTCGATCGAATTCCCCGGCAACAGAGCGGAGAACCGTTGTTGACTCCACCCGCTCCCCCACCGTTGATCATGCGAGCCAAGTCGGAGACTCGGCGCACCAGTCGATCGGACGAGCCGAGATCAGGCGACTGAACTCCACCGGCAGACCGGACGTCCGAACATTGGATTGCCGGGTCCGATCTGGACTCGGCCGGGCCCGTATATGGCGACTCGACAGCCGACAACGACAAGAACGAGCCGGACTTCATTTCCACCCCACTCTTTTACCAGTTCCTCCTCATGCTGCCTTCCCACAGCCGGCGTTGCGTACCGGGCTGGCCCTTTCGCGACCTTGCCGTGTTGTTGGATCAACTGAGATGCGCCGCCGGTGCCCACGTATGGTCCCTCGTCAGGCCAATCCTTTGTTGACCCTTACGCTCCGGGCGTGGACTTGAATTCTGGCAACCCGACCCCATACCCCGTTCCCGGGGTGGATTTTCGGAGCCCGGGAGTGACGCCCAGGTATCGAATTTGCTGAAGTCGCCGGTGGTCTCTGTGGCTCTGGCGGGCTGCGAAGCCAGCTGACCGGTTGAGCTCGACCCTCTAACTCCGGTTGACATTGTGTCGGGCGCTGTGAAGGCGGCGTGCTGTGTCCTCATAGGAACAGCGGCGCCTGTCTTCCTCCTGGCAACCGTCCCTGACGAGCAGGTGCTGAATGCCGACAACAGTGTCGTGAGGTTTCCCAGCGGTCAGACCCGATATATCCAGCGTCTGTCTGGCCTTGCATGACGATCTGTGAGGTGAAATCACACCAGCTCCGCGCTCCCCGCCTCAACCAGCGGCTTCGCGTCCGCCCACCGCAAAATAACAATATCGCTCTCCCGCCCATCCATGGCGCCATCCGCGTCCACCCCTCGACCCTCAACAAGTGTGTCCTTGAGCAGGCGAATAAACACAGCCGCCTCAAGATCCGGCGTCTCAATCATGCTAACACCTCCCGCCGAGTCGTTCAGGTTCTGCAAATTCGCAGGAAACGACGACAGAAACGACGACAGGTAGTGGTTGTGCAGCAGGGCCTGGTGGCGCGTCGCGTAGGCCAGCTCGGCGTCGGACAGGCGCGACCGCAGGGCGTCGGTCGACAGGTAGTGCAGCGCGTGGCGGTCGAGCTTGGCCAGGCGCGCGCGCAGGTAGCTGCGGACCAGGTAGCGGTAGCGCTCGAGCTCGGTCTGGATCACGATCAGAGCGAAGTTGGTTTTTGGGTCCATGTCGCCGGTGAGCTCTTCGACTTTTTCGATTTGCGTCTTGATGTTGGCGTTGATGCGCTCGAAGAGGCCGTTGGCGGGCCAGCTGTGGGAGTTGATGTCGGGTCAGTTCTGGGTACATGTACTGAACCAGAGCTAAGAGGAAGCTCGCGGTAGTGGGAGGGAGAGGCGTACGGGAGCAGCTCTGGGGCAGATCTTTCGGCGATCCAGGCACGGGTGAGCTCCTGGAGGTCGCGCTTCTCTTGTGGGATGGTGTGGAAGGTCGGGTCAACCTCCCGGAGGATGTCGTCAATATCCATCGAAAGTTGAGTATGTGGCTGTTATGAGTGAGCAGCTTCGATCGGAGATGTGCTTCTGTTTTCGACTCGGGAAAATGCACAATTCGAGTCCAAACCGGCGCAATTGGCCGATGCGCGTCCCGTTGTCACGCTAAAAACGCGGGGCACATTGTGGGCCTCCCGATCGGAGTCCCGAGGACACCCACATTCGGATCAGCCCTGTTGGTGCCGAGACGCCGATCGCTGGGGAGGGTTCCATTCTTTTCATGACGCGACACCCAGAGCTACCGTTTGATTCCTGGATCCCATCGCGAATTCAAATCAGTGTACTCCGTATTCTGTTCATATCCATCCCAAGTTCCATCATATATTGGCGCAATCCCCTCCCGTCCAGCCATTCACGCTCAATGTTTCACAACCAAACGCCTCTTCAACCAACCTTACTGGTAGATCACACCTCTGAGGAGTGAACTGCGGCGAACGCGGATGTGGCGGGGACCCTGATGTCCATATTCCGTCAG
This sequence comes from Chaetomiaceae sp. PF1801, assembly GCA_023628475.1. Classification (NCBI taxonomy): domain Eukaryota; kingdom Fungi; phylum Ascomycota; class Sordariomycetes; order Sordariales; family Chaetomiaceae; species Chaetomiaceae sp. PF1801. The sequence continues at coordinate 25,872 of JAMAKQ010000018.1, forward strand.
CGCAGCCATCTGGTTGCACCGCCATCAGCAGCAGCCAGTCAGGCGAATGTTATGGTCCCAGCTTTGGCCGCATCCCGAGGACTTGCATCGAGTCTGGACTCTGGATGGACAAGACGCAGCCGGCCAGCCTGGATACCGCGTAATTGGCCGAGGCTCGCCGCCGTCTGAGTGGTGCCCGCCATTCCCATCCGCAGCTGAGGAAGTCGGTGTATCCTTGTGTGGCCTGCACGCCGCCACATGTTTCGTTCCGTGATTTGCTGTGGTCTGACGCGGTGAAGAAGGCGAACAGGCTCGTACAACCGCAAAGCAGGCCCAAAAGAGACACACTTCGTCGACTCGTCCCGATGACACCCAAAGCGTCCTGCGTCTCTCCTCCCACCGTGGGATCGCACCATGAGACGATACCGTGATGACTTCGACTTTGGCCCGGCTGGCTGCTTTTATCGCTGCCGTTCTGGCCTTCTCCTCCCGTCAGGTCGCTTCGTCTCCTGCAGACTGCAGGTCTGAGACGGACTCCCGACTCACTCTCGATGCAGCTACCCGGTATCACAAGGCCTGGGCGAGCCCCGTTCCCGGGACCAAACCTCTGTTCGGCCTGAACGAGCGGGTTCTGGCCCTCGGGAAAAGAGACTGCCTCGGCAACGGATCCAATTACTGCTTCGGCAACAATGTCGACTTCTGTCCCGGCTGCGGAAACTGCTGTCTCGATGGAAACTACTGCTGCGGGAAAGGAAAGGTGTGCTGCGGGTCGGGTTGCTGTGAAGGCGACCAGGTCTGCTCCGAAGGGAAATGTCTCTCTTCGCTGTAAGTCCCGGGGAGCGTCAGGGCTCGAGTAAGGACAGGAGTTGATTAGCCAAAGGGCGCCCGTGACCGTCACTTCGATCATCATCCAGATCGTCACGCGAGTTGCGACCCAGCGAGCTACCGTTGTGGTAGTTGAGCTCGAGACATCAACCGTCGTCTCGGACGTCGATGTCACCATCTCGACTGCTTCCACGCAGACAAACATCGTCTGGGTGGCTGTGACCACAACTGCTGCTGCGAAAAGGGCCGTAATCTCCCTCGACCCGCCGGCGCCTAGCACGTCGGGAATTGCAGCTTCAGAGCAGACTCTCGAGCCAGCAGACGCAAAACGGTCACAGTCTGTCAGGACGGTACCATTACAAAGCCGTAGCAACCATGCTCCCATTCCAAGGCAAACAAATCAAGCGGAAGCCTCAACAGTAACAGACTATGTCACCCAGATTGCCGAAGTCACGGTCATATCCTCAACCATCATCACGGTGCGCACAACCTCCACCGAGGTAACCACCGTCTATCTAACCAACACCCGGTATACCTCCACCTCCTTTCCTCTCACCCATAATCCCCTTACTAACCCCCCTCCCAGCGTTCTCAAAGCAGAGACAACAACAACCATAACCTCCACCCTGACCTTCACCTCCCACCCTGCCTCATCCCGAACCCTCACCACCACCTTCAGCCCCATCCTCTCCGCTGCAACCACCACCGCACTCACCAACTCATCCACCATCACCTACCCGTCCTCGGAACAACCACATCCTCTCCCAACCCAAACCATAGCCGGCATTGCCGCAGGCAGCAGCGCCCTGGCTGTGCTTCTGGCAGGGTTTATTGTCCTCGCCATCCGCCGCCGTCATCATCTTGGCGCTACTCAGGATGTAGACGAGGACGAGGACGGCATGTGCTATGCGGGCGGTTACAGCGGTTACAATGGCGGCGGTGGCCGCGGTGGTGGTAAGCATGGGATAGGACGAAAACAATTTGAACCAACGGTACCATCAGTCCTACCGCACTTCGCCGTGCTCCCGCCGGCACACCACGCGGTCGAGTATCGGCTTCCCTTTGGGGCAGGTGTTTCTTCCGATGGGACTGGGAGTGGGAGTGGGAGTGGGATAGGACAACAGCAGCAGAGCCTAACACAGGCCCAGGACCAGGTCAGTGCCACTGGTGGCGGTGTCGGAGGGCATCATCAGCGGAACGGATCCGGGTATACCACGCTCGTTGGACCCCTGCTCCCACTATCGCTGGGTTCGAATTTCCGTTTGCTGGGTGTACTAGCAAGGCGGGAGGAGAGAAAGGTGAACTGGAAGTTGGCTGAGGCCCAGGGGGATGCAGTCCAAGACACTGACCCTGGGACTAGGTGGAGAGGTGGAGGTTGATGGCGCTTCGCCTTCCATCGTTACTCCTCCTCATCCTGTTGAACAAGGCGAATCTTGGCCTTTGCCTTCTTCTGGTATCCCCTCGTCGGGTGTGCCTGGACGAGGGTATCAGACGGACAGAGCAAGCGACGGGAGAGCTGGAAGGGGATGAAGTCTCTGAGAGGTTGGATGGCAGTGCTGTGCTGTGAGGGTGGTCTCGGGCCACTGTTTCTTACTTACTGTCATGTCCTATGACCTGCCGACTTTTTATTGCTTCCTTTCTCCTCGTTTTCCTCCCTTTACTTTTTGACATCTGTTTCTGTTTTTCTTTCTCACCTTGTCCTTTCGGGCTTTGGCTTTTTTTGATCTTTCGGCGTTAGATACCACTGGGAACCTTCGTTTAGACCGGCAAGGGATACATTCGGACTGGCCGGGAGAGGGAGAATGTTTCATGTTCCGTTTGGCGGCGTTGATACGGTGGTCTTCAGGCAGGGTTGGGTTTACCGTTGTTGTTTCGGGACAGAGAAAACACGACGGGAATAGGAGACGAGGATGAAATTGATGACTATGACACCCGCTGGTTTGAACTAGACGGAGCGAAGCGAGCAAGATCTACATTTCCTTGGGATTAGCACTGGTTTACTCAGCACACATCACAAATACCTCGTTCACCGCACACACTCTTTTAGGGAGATCAAAACCAAGACGTGATGCAGAATTCAGATTCCATCATCCACCCAGAACTCAGCCGCTGTCCAAGTCAAGCCGCCGCCCCATCCATGCTTTCGAGATATAAGGAAAATATACACCACCGACCCAGCAGCTTATTACAATATACAATATCATCATTCCATCCATTGCGCTTCCTTTCTCGTTTGAGCGGTACACCAGAATCCCCACGCCAATCATCTCAATCCACAACACATCATAATGTCATCCAACTCAACGACCGATTGTCTACCTCACCGCTCATACCTAGGCAAAGGCTCCGCACCCCCACGCCCTCCAGTCTGCAGCGCCAAACCCTCCCCCATCGCCGCCCCATAAGCATACTGCGGCCCATACGCCTCCTCGTCCTCCAACACCGGCGCCGACGGCAAAAACTCCTCCGGCGGAGCACTCGGCCCTCCCGAAAGTGGCGGTGCCGACGGCCCTGCCGCCGGCACGGCAGAACTGCTCCCTGCCCCACCGTGATCATAATCCTCAGGCACCTCCGGCGGGGCGCTCGCCTCGGCGAGCAGCCGTCGCCTCTCAAGTTCCTGTTTGTCTTCGGTGGGGTGAACTTCCGCACCCTGGGAGAGTTCCTCCAGTGTCGGTGCCGAGGGGGCACCCAGTGCGTCGTGCTGTGTTGAGCCGGATGTGCGCTGATGGCGTGACGGGCTGGCGACAGGAGCTTCCGGTACATGGTCGTCCGCGTCGTAAATATTCTCGCCGTTTGACAGTAGGTGCGAGTTAGACGGGCCCGCGACGACGGGCGGTTCTGGTGGCTGGCTGGGCAGTAACCGCTGCTCGGCACGTCTGATGCGCTCCTTCTCGGTGAGGGTGCTCTCGTCTTGTATGTCGGGGGGAGGGATGTAGTGGGGAGCGGGATGCGGTTGCGGAGGTGCGGTATCCCATGGGGGATATGGGTGAGAGAGGTGATCGTGGGGCGACGGAGTGTACTCCTGGGGATAGTCGCCGGCCGGGTAGCCATCGTCATTGTATGGAACCGTGGGCCAAGGCTGCTTCTCAGCTCTCGTGTCTTCGCCCATGTCGGTGTCTTGGATCGGCATGGTGTAGACTGACGGCTCCGGCTTCATGGGCGCTTTGCCGCGAAGTCGGCTGCTGTCTGTTGTCCCCACGACAACCTCAAACACCACGCAGATGACGCCCTTCTGACGCCGGAGCCTGTCTGTGTCGATTATGTTTGTGCCCCAAGCAGTCAACGAACCCGCACCGCCATCGTATGGGTTGCCCGTGGGCCCCAGCGGCCCGCCAACCGGGCTCACCCTTGCACCAGACGACTTGATGCTTTGTAGCTGGTTGGCCAGCTTGCCCCCGAGGTCAACAATCACCTCGACATGGTACTTGAACGAGATCATCTCGTACGGAACGCCTTTGATGGTGGGGAACACGTCCGGGGGCACCCGGACCGAGGCCGTGAGGTTGGCCGTCAAGGTGTCCGGGTCGATGATGAGCGGGGTGAAGGCCTGAGACAGGTCCTTTCGGAACACGCTGCAGGAGCCGGCCGAGCTTAGGGAAAGGCCGCCCAGCCCGGTTTTGGACTTTGGGTAGTACTCTTCCTTCTCCAGCCGTCGGGCCTCGGCCTCGGGGAGCTCCTTGAAGAGCAACGGGGGCGCAGAATCGATGCGCCCCAGCCTGTACAAGGTGACGATGACTCCGTGCATGCTCTTAATCTGCCGGATGTGCTGCACCGAAATCTTGACGGTCACGACGTCCCCGGGGAGGCAGCCCCCCTTTAGTAGCTCCACGGTCGCTGTGATTGTCCGGTCTTTGGTTGAGAGGTGCTTTTTCCCTCCCAACGAAGTGGCAATGGTTACCGCTTGGGTTCCATCGCCGGTTCTGCTTCGACCGGTGCTGCCGCTCACGGCGCTCTCGCCACTCACGCTCCGGACATCGCTCTGCGGGCGCTGAGAGTCGTTCCCCACCGGTTCGTGTTCCAGTTCCTCGCCAATCACGGATAAAGAGCCTTCGGTAGAGTTCTCGTTTGCTCGAGTGGAGTCCAGATCGGACGCTGGCACGGCTGCATCAAGGGCGACGGGACTCTTTTCTCCACTGGAAACGGGCTGCCTCTTCTTTTTGGTCCGTTTGGAGATGGGTTCGAGGTAGATGGTACGAGGCCGTGGCGGGGTTAAACGCCCAATGTCGAGTTTCTCGATGAGCTCCAGTTTCCGCTCGCAGCTTGATTTGGATGCCGTCTTGGTCCCGATCGAGGCTGGGCGTGTTAGGGTCGCTGTGATCACGTAGGATATTGTCCCGCGTTCAAACTGCGCGACAAGGTTAGCGAATGAGTCCAGCTGTCAAGGGCCAGCTCCCCAACAGCACATACATCTAGACTGGTCGGCAGCCCACCAGCGGGAAAGAGGAGGTTGAAGTTAAACTCGTATCGGCCCGGCTCTAGCCTCCCGTCCCCGCTGAGTGTCTGCTCATCCTGGAACAACCTGACATGGCCGTTGCCCAATGCCTTCTGGCGCAAACTGCGGCTCGAGGAATTCAGGGCCTCGCCAGGGTCGACTATGGGTTCGTTGGCGGGGATGTTGGGCCCTTTGTAGACACGCATGTAGCCGTGCAGCGACACGACGAGATGGGTGATGCGGACGGGCTTGACGACGGTCAGGACTACGGCGCCCTGCACCTCGTCGCCGGCGCCATACTTGCGGTGTGGCTCGGCCGGGCGGATGTGGAAGTCGGCAATGTAGCGGGTACGCGACCGAAGCGGCAGGGCGAAGCGGGAAAAGAAGGAGAGGCTGCTCGACGAGGGGTCCTCGGAGGCTGACGCGGACGCAGGGGAACGGTCGGCGGCGCGGTTGTCGGCTGGCTTCTTGGAGAAGCCCATCTAGGTCAGGTGCGTAGATGCTCGCTGCCGCAGCAGACAAACGGATTATACAATGCGGATACGTGTTTGGCACGATCGGGAAGCGACGTGCGGGCGTCGAATGCGTGTGTTGGGCGTGGTCCGCGTCGCTGCCCATGCGACACGGAGCAATGGGCGGAGACGGACAGAGGCCAGCGACGGTCCTGCAGAGGCGCAGGAACGGAAGAGCCGGGCTGCGCGCTGGAGGCGTCCGACAGAGCCGGGATCGCGACAGAAAAAGCGACAAGTCGCGTCAGACAGATCTCGAAAGCCAAGAGATGGTGGACAAGATGAAGCTCGCGGTTGCATATGCCAAGGCTGGACTCGCTGGCTGCTTGGCTTTTGCCAAGATGGAAGGAGAAGGCGTGGGGAGCAAGAAGTCGGAGGATGCACGAATGAGACGAGTCGCTTGGCGGATGCGGGGTCGGGGCCACGCGAGATCCGCGCCGCGGCGCTGGGGTTTCGGGATGCCGAGCCCATCCTGAAAAAGCTTGATTGCCTGCTCGCCGGGGGCCTGCACATGTCAACTCCATCGTTGAGGAAGAGCGTCCCATCCGACACTCTGACTGTAGACGCAACTTTTGATTGCGTTTTGTTGGCTCGGCAGAGGACTCATCTGGCTCAGATCAGATACCAGGTACAATACCTGGTACTTGTGCAATACAAGTATTTGATCTGGCAGTCTGCAACATGCATGTTTCACTCTCGGGTTGTGCAAGACAGCAGCAGCATGCGCGTCCCTGTACGATTTGATTCAAGGGCAGCTGATGAGCCAGCATCATTGTGCCGAGTATGGGAAGTACCACAGCAAGTCCTTTCTATACAACAAGAGCGATCATGTCAGACGTCAGATACCTACCTTACCGTACCTAAGGTACCTTAGCGAAGGACCTCCAGCTGTTACAGGTATCTAATACTCTGTATTGTATTGGTAATTAAGTTTCATAATAATACGTAAGATGTTGGGGTTAGGGTCACAGATTGCTCACCATGTTCTCCACCTGCCAATGATCTCTTTATGCTTCTCCTCCTGTCAAGCCCCATCGATGCATCAAAGTACCGTGATACGCGCTGCATTCCTTGGGAAGGAATTGGAAGCTTTTACATGGCCCAGCTGCTTGGAAAGATTTTCTCATTTCATTTGCGCTAGTAGGTGAGTCCGAGTCAGGATCTTTTCCTGTGCGGAAGGTGCCAATCTGCCAGAGTCCAGGCATGCCGGCGCCAAGATCAGATGGCGCGACCTCTCCTGCTCTGGAACATCAATCCTTCCCGGCCACTCCCGACTTCTTCAAGCAGCTTTCACTCTCACACTCATCGCATTCTGTATGCCCACGTGAGATATCTACAGCACGATATTTGACTGTGGGAGGTTCCTGTGCTCGTTGATCTCACAGGAACATGGAATCCCGCCATCGATGCAACCCGCATCTCACCAACCACACACCGCCAACATGAGGGACGTCACCGAGCTACCGCACGATCTTTTTATTCTCGTCGTTTCGTTCCTCCCGCCACGGGACTGCGTGCGATGCCGCGCCGTCTCCCGTCGATGGCTTGCTGCCTTTACGAGCGAGGTCGTCTCTCTGCTGCTGCTGCGCTGGAACTTCCCGCGATGCCGCGAATTACGACTTGCTAGAGCTGCCGCCTCGTTGACATCAACATCGACATCCCTCCCGAGAAATCTCGAAGCCGAACTGATTGACGTGGCCGAGCAGCCCTACGATTGGTCATCGACTTTCGCTGAAGTGGCTCGCCGATACTGGCATTTGAGCCTGGGCCGGCCTCGTGTCGTCGAGAAGCTCGAGCTGGCCGCGAGCAGCCGAGAGAATGGGTCCCCCTTCTCATTCTGGGGTGTGGCACCTTGGAACCGGTTCCTGCGCTTGAACGAAAAGACGTCCAACTTCCATTACCCCGACCCAATTTGGTGGTACAGCCAGGAGGACGGAGTCTTGGTGTACCCCGCCGCCCTCGGCACCGATGTTCCCTCGCCGCCAGACGGGTGCGACGGGTACATCTACCACATCATCGACTTGGCCACTGGTCATCAGGTTGCTGTGCCCTTCGACGTTCGCTCAAAACACATCCGTCGTGTTCGGCTGGCACAAGGGGTGCTCATCTTCGAGTGGGCCGAGGCGCTGCCATATCACCAACTCAACGACCGCGAAGTCGTACATCGCCACTTTGTGACGGCTTTCGATGTCATCCGCCGGCCTTCTTCCACCAGCCCGGGGAAGCCATGGACTATCGAGTTTCGGTCCGAGTGGAAGCTGCATTTCCTCGGCCTCCCGCTTAATCGCTCCGATCGGTTCTTCTCGGCTCACACAGCCACCCATTACGCCGTCTACTTCTGGCAGCCCAACCGCTCGCTGTATCAGGACGACCCCATCGAACAACTGGCTGTGTGGGACATATCTTCCCCCAGCCCCTACCGCCCGTCGGAAGATCCGAAGGGCAACAAACGGCCAACCGTTGCTCGGACGCCGTCCCTGCCGGCGGGTTTATGGAGCGGGCAGAACAGCACGGCAAGTGCAAAGACTTACAGCTTGGAAGACCCTAGCTCGGACCAAGAGCGGCCGAGGAGACCTTCTCTTGCCGCCGCCACGGCTGGGCCACAGGTCGTCCGGCGCATGGCCTGGCGTGAGCTGGATTTCTACGGCCTACGCCAGCGGGCAACGCCCCAGCTCAGATGTCTGGCTCTGGACCACCGCAATCTTTATGTGATCGAAGAGGAACACCGATGGGCCGATGGCCAGCACAGCTCGCTGAGCCCTCCCCGAGTCCACCGCGTCCGAACCACCGGGATTCCAGTCATCCCTGAGCCAGCCGTTTCCCCTCGTCCAGCCAGCCCGCTCGCCGCTCGGTCTGCCACCGACTTGGATGCCGGTGATGGCCAACGCGCCGATCTCCAGCCCCCCGCTCTCTCCAGCATCGTCGACGGGCCCGTCAATGGACCGATATGGGTGGACGAGTGCGGCGCCAACGGGGACGTCCACATGAACTTCTGCTTACGCGTCGCGGGCGCAAACGGCACCGCCCAGCCTCTTGACGCTAGCCGGGAGGTCTTGACCGGCGATCAACCGCGGCCTCAACTTCCGGCAAACCCCGTGGGTTGGCCCTGGGCACTCGGCGAAACCAGCGCTTCCAACCCCGTCTCATCGACCCGCTGGCCTGGCTGGGCCCCCTGCTGGCGCCACGAGGACTTCCCTTACCTCACCGTCGCCGAGATGGTCGACTTTGCCGCCGGCGTCCGGATCACGGCTCGGCATTGCTTCATGCTCGAGACGCTGTCCGTGCATGTCCGTCCGACGGTGGCAGTTAAAGATGCCGCGGTGGACCGGAGCAGTGGTGGTTTGGTGCGTGCCAAAAGACGGTCGAGCGAGGCGAAGCCGGTTCCTGCGAGAAGCAGGGAGGTTTACTTTCCTGATGAGATGTGGTCTGAGCTTGTTGGCAAGGGATACATTGCGGGAGATGAGCGGTGGGTTGTTGGGGAGGATGAGAGAGGGAGGATTACGGTTGTGAGGTTCTGAGAGCGGTCTCAAACTGGGTTGACAGCAGGACCGAGCAGCTTTCGGCAACTGCTCAACGTTGAAAGAGCAAATATGCCGGCAACTTCAGGGCTGGGAAGGGCCGTCCGAAACGCCTTCGGTGCCGAAAAGATCTCAATGTCATCACTGGCAGCGAGGTGAACCGAAGGGGTATATCCGGATTGGGTACCTCCATGAACTATCTGGGTTGCTCTCAGAAAGGAGCAGCGCATCGAATGCAATCTGTTTAACTCATTGAAGCCCCATCAATTTCACATCCCAATCCGAGTCTGCCTGCCACGTTCTAGCCTTATGGGCAGCCTCGCCCACTCCGGAGGCTGCCCACATAGCTGAATGGCTGAGGCTGCGAGCCAGATTGGGAAGCGGGGTGGCTGAGCCTCGTGGCCTGCAGGTCGAAGCGGCGGAATCATTCGACTCCTCTCGACGTCTACCCTCCGGCCTTGTATTGACCTTGGGCATCTCGCCGTCGACAGCGCATGGCTCCCCGACAGACCGCCTCGCAAACCCGGCCGAAACATTGAACCAGCGACTCGCGCCCGTCTCTTATCGACAATTTCGCCATGCGTCTCCTGAATGTGGACACGTTCAAGTTGGAGGACTTCTTCTACGTGGATCCGCCGCCATACGCCATCTTGTCACACACATGGGGCAGCGACAGCGAAGAAGTGTCCTATCGAGATGTGCTGGACGGAAGATTGGCCTTCGACACGACGCGGCCGCCCAAGGTGACTGGCTGCTGCAAACAGGCCAAGCGCGACGGCTACCAATACGTGTGGATAGATACCTGCTGCATCGACAAGACGAACTCAGTGGAGCTCCAGGAGGCCATCAATTCCATGTTCCGTTGGTACCGCGACGCCGCCATCTGCTACGCTTACCTCTCCGACGTGCCGTTCCAAGATCGCTCTCAAGCTGCGCTCTCGTCGAGCCGCTGGTTCCAAAGAGGGTGGACCTTGCAGGAACTCATTGCGCCGCTCAACTTGCGCTTCTACGACAAAGTCTGGGCCTGCATGGGGTCCAAAGGAGACCTGTGCGATGCCGTTGAGGCAATCACTGGGATACCGACCTCGTACCTTCTGGGTATCACCGAGCTTCACCATGCCAGCGTCGCCCAACGGATGTCCTGGGCTTCCAAGAGAGTGACCAAACGACAAGAAGACATCGCTTACTGTCTCCTTGGTATCTTTGGCGTTTCCATGCCGATGATATATGGCGAGGGGAAGAGGGCCTTCCGCCGGCTGCAGGAGCAGATCATGAAGGACCTCGGAGACGACTCTATTCTCGCGTGGCACTTTGACCAAGGGGGCCTAAGCCAAGACAGCAGCGAGCCCAACACCGTCTTTGGAAACATCCTTGCGCCTGCCCCTTCATACTTTGCGAACTCTGGGCAGGTTGTCGCTATCGAACACCCTTCGCATTCATCATTCGAGCTCCACGGCGGTAGCCTTCGCCTCCCGCTCACCCTCCACACGACGCCAACCGGGCAAGTCTTTGGCCTCCTCAAGTGCGGCCTCGATCGAGAGTCGGGCAAGGTGGTGGCGATTCCCCTCGCTGCTGCGCCTGGAGGAGGGAACAGTCAGTATTTCAGGTTGGCAGGCCAACCGGCACGGTTGATCGCGAGCCCTGGCACTGGAGTCTCCGCTCGCTCGATCCAGATTCAGCTTGACGGCGGGCGCAAGTCCCCTTCCCAGTCGGGAGACGTCTGTTGGTTCCATATCCGGAAGTCCATTCCCGGCTTGGACATCTTCGAGGTTCATCCGGCGGCTTGTTGGCACAAGGAGCGGGCCTTGATCGAGGTGGCTGTTGGCGGGACTCAAAAAATACTCGTTCGATTCCAAACAGAAAGAAAGTCAGCCGACTTTGTGGCGGCTCTTGGGGTCGATTCCGAAGCACGACCTCTTTTCAACCTGATGATTGCTGCCAAGGGGACCACCCTGGAGGAAATTGCCAGTCACGCGGAGGTTTGGAGCCACAGATATATCGGGACAACAGCGAACAACGGCGACATAGACCTTGGCATTATACCCGAGGGTCCCCCGGCTCCCTCCTCGCAGCGAAGATTTGTTCTGAAACCATTCATCATCAATTCCCCTGACGCTGCCCCTGCCGCCTTCAACGTGACGGCAGCCATGCGGCTATCCGAGGCAAATGCGCTGCTGGACCGTCTCCGAGAGGTCAACAAAGGACATAAAGAGGAAGCGAAGAGCGTGGAGGATCAGATAAGCGTTACGAAGCAGAAGCTGACCCACCAGCAGGCTGAGGTGGAACAAGTTCGGGCGAAAATCGCAGCCCTCCAACAGGAGGAGCGTCGGTTGACTGAGGAATACAACCGCGAGCGTGAGGCGGAACAGGGGCTCCTCGATCGCTCCGCCATATTGAGAACGATGGAAATGCGCTCCCGGAAGAGGATTGTGGACCTGGAAGAGTTCATTGACGTCTACGGCACTTATACTGCGCGGAAGAAGGACCCTGAGAAAGGCGTTGCTCTTCCCAAGGCGGCAGAACGCGTCGTGCCGCTTGCGATCGAGAACGGGTATGACAGTCTCTCCCGCATGCTCATTGAGCAAGCGGCAAACGTCACAGCATCCGATATCGATGGATCAACACCACTGGCACACGCTGTGCGGCGAAGGAACGAGGAGCTAGTCCGCCTGCTCATTGACAAAGGTGCCGACGTTGCCTCGTCGGGCGTGTTCGGTGTCACACCCCTCCACATCGCCGTTGAGCTCGGCCTTGAAGACATTGCCCGACTGCTCATTGACAAAGGGGCTGATGCCTGCGCAACCACCTGCGGCACACCGCCGCTCCACGTCGCCGTTCAGCATGGGTTCGAGGGCATTGCCCGCCTGCTTCTTGAGAATGGGGCGAGCGTGATAGCCCAGGACGATAAGGGAGACACACCGCTGGGCCTATGCCCCGAGACAGACGATCGGCTACGGCGCCTGTTGAATGAGTACGCAGTGAAGGGCATCCCTTGGATCCCACCGATTGTGTTGGCACAGACCGTTGAAACAGAACCTGAGGCGCCGAGAGGGAAAGTCGTGAAGCTCAAGGATACGGATTCTCTCGATGAGAAGGAGAAAGAACTTCCTCTGACGTCGCCACATGGAAAGCCTCGAACTCGGAGTCGTATCTTCGGCGACTTTCTTAGGCCAAAGAGATAACAGCTACAAAGTGAGGCACTCGGGTGTGTTAGGACGCCAGCAGGGTTCCGGTTGGTCAGCAACAGACTCGAGGAGGATTGGGATTGAATTTATGGATTTCAATGGATGGGGGTGCCGGCTAGATTCTATCCGATCAGATATCAAGACGAGGAAGCAGAAGTGGAATCCATTTCCAAGGCAGGTAGGCGGCGTTTCTGGCTAGGAGGAGTACAGTATCGAATACCCAATTGTTTTTTCATCCCACCGTCGCGATGCTGCTTCCCTTCCAATGCTGGTGACAACTCGGCCGCTCCTCGCGGCCGGCCTCGCAAGTCAATCCAGGGGTTCACCACAGCTGAGAAACAACCTCTTCCTTGTTTCGAGGAATAATTCTTGGAGAATTGCCGCTTCACCTCCTCAACCCCAAGCTGTACTTGCGTGTCACGAGCAGTTCCCTGTAACACATTAAGAGCCACGTAGGCAGGAATATGACATGAGGTGTGAGCCAACCATCAAGTTGAGGTGACGAGGGGAGAGCCGAGCAAGCGCAAACCGTATCGTATACTTGGTACATGGTATCTATGAAACGAGGAAGAGTGACAGCTCAACAAAAGGGGCCGAGCCAAGGGCAACCCGAACATGGCAGACCTGCAACCCCGTGTACCGGAGCGGTGCAGCGCAGGTAACGCAACGCCTAAGAAACAGCAAGAGAATATGAAGATGTGGAGAACAAAAATGAAGTAAGATCCTTATACTTTTCAAACCCATGCTGACTCCAGGCGCCAAACAAAGCATAAAATGTGTAAAAAAAATGGAGAGACAAGAAGAAACAACCAAAAGGGTTCTCCCGCCCCTCACCCGCTCCTTGTATCCCCTCAACTCCCCCAACCCCACCCCGCCAAAAAGCACCAGCAACTTCAAAGCACATACCATTAACCCCTAAATACCTCCCCTCAACCCTTTACACCTCCCCAGGAGAAGGCACCTTCAAGAACCGCCCATAATACTCATCCATCCACTTCGCGGCATCCTCCCCGGCATCGTCCACGCTCGAGTCCCACCGCCCGACCGAACCCACATACCCGTCGGGCCTCACATTGACGATGGCCACCTCGCCCGGCCCAAGGCTGCCGAGCCACTTGTTTGTGCACAGCGAGCCGCGCGTGTCCTGCTCGGGGATGTCGTCCAGATAAAACGTCCAGCGGCTGTCTTGGAGGAGGGCGGGCAGGTCTGTTATTTCGATTTCGGATTTGGGCATTGTTGCTGAGGTCAACATGTTAGTATGAAATGGTTTGGAGGTGGGTGGGAGAGGGAGAGAAACGTACTGATCAGGCCGAAGGTAAACAGGTGGCTGACGGCAGTGTAGCGCTCCGGGCGGATGTAGATGTCCTCTGGCGCCGGGGCGCGGGGCTGCTTCGCATACGAGAGAGCCGCGGCCGCGGAGAGCTGGCTGACGAGGGAATCAGGGGAGGCAATGGCCTGACAGAAGGTCTCGAGGAAGATGCGGCTCTGGTGGACGTCCCACATGAGCAGGTAGACGCGGAACTGGCCCAGCATGGGGATGTCGAGCTGGATGTCGACCGGGTTCGAGTCGAGGTAGCGGGTGACCTTGGCCGGCGGCAATAGGCACCCCGGCTTGGCCTCGCCCATGACCCAGGCCTGGGTCTCCGTCATGTTGATGGCGTTCTCGCCGTACTCGGCACCGATGCCCGAGATGAAGCGGACGTTGGTCTTGAAGTTCTCGGCGAGCGCCTGGGCGTCTCCGCCGGCGATCTGGTTTGCGTGCTCGTAGTCGAAGTTGACCAGGTCCAGGGCAATCTTCCTCCGCTCCTCCTCGTAGCTCTCGAGCAATGCCGGCTTGGCGAGGCCTCTGACGGCAAGGTTGAGTTTCCAGCACAAGTTCCAAGCGTCGTGCATCGATGTGTTCATGCCCTGGGCGGCCTTGGGCGAGTGGGTGTGGCTGGCGTCTCCGGCGAGGAACGCGCGGCAGTGGCTGTCACAGAAGCGGCCGGCGACGCGCTGGCCGATCTGGTACCTGCCAAACCACTCAATGTACTTCCAGCCAACCCTGAAAGGGGCCATGATCTCCTTGGCGCGCTGCATGACGAACTCCTGGCCGAGCTGGTTCCTATCCGCCTTGGTGCTGCTCTTCAGCTCGATGTAGAAACGCGTCATGTTGCGCTCGCGGGGGATGATCAGGATGGAGCCGTGCTCCTGCGAGTACACCAGCGTCTTGGACCAAATGTCGGGAAAGTCGGTATCAAGCTCACCGTCGAGCACACCCCACACCGAAGGTTGAGACACGCCGACGGGCTTGGCCTCTGGGATACTCTTTCTGACCTTGGAGTGGGCACCGTCACCTATGATACAGTCAGCCTGGCTCCCAAAAATTCGCATCGACGAGAGAAATTACCCACATCCGACGAGATACTGTGCGAGCAGCGCCTTGCGGTCCTGGGTCACGTTCGTCCGGCAATTGATCTGGAGCGGGCCCCCCTTGCCGTCGCAGACACTGTACGAGTCAAACGCCGTGTTTCTGCGCACCTCGACGCCGCGCTTCTTGAGGTCTTCAATGAACAGGCTCTCCACCACGCCCTGGTGTACGAGGAGGATGTAGGGGTCCAATACATCGATGACTGGCGGGTAGTGAACCTCGCGGCCGAGCCGATGGAGTGGTTCGTCGGCTGTACTCCGCCAGAAGGCGATATCGTAGACCCGGACGCCGCGCTGAAGCAATGGGTCGGCCAGGCGCATCTGGCGGAACGTCTCGATTGTTTTCGGTTGGAGACCGTCGGCCCTGTAGCAGACTCGGGTCAGCAATTAGGCATATGACGGAAGGAGAGCCGGGTCACTTGCCTCCCCACGGTTGTCTGGTCGGCCCTGTCGTCGACAACCTCGACCTTGACACCCCATCGACCAAGATTGCAGGCAAGCATCAAGCCGGCGGGACCAGCGCCGACGACACAGACCTGGCATTCCACGGGCGGCTCGGGCATGCTCCGGAGCAGGGTAAGGCGGTCGGCGCACTCGGCCGTCGTCTCCATGCGGTCCTCCACACGGTCGTCCATACGGTCCTCGCTCAGCTGGTCTTCTGCCGGCTTATCGATCACGGCAGCGGGAGCCATGGTTGCTGTGGTGGGCAGGGGCGAATCGCGGGGAGAAGATGTCCGAGAGGAGCTCGATGTCTGAGCCTCGAGAAGGGAGGCCGGAAGGGGCGTCACCATGTAGAGAAGGCTGTCGGTTCAGACAACACGGCGGAGAGCTCTCGATGGTGTTCGATTCGAGAGTCGGTGTCCCGGTAGCGGGGCGAAACAGATGTCAGAGGCGACCAGGGGGGGGCCGCCACAACTGGAGGACGTCAACGGCACTCGACACGCGGAAGAGACCGGGGCAGTCGTGAAGTCCGAGATAGAGTTGCAGCAACCAACAAGCCCTTCGGGTTGTTGGAGAGGGCCGTCCCAGATGGTCGGTACGGGAGCACAGGACTGCCGAGGAGTAAAGAAACGAGGAATTCACAGACGTCGTCAAGGGCGCAATGTACAATGCATGTACATACAAAAACCGGGCCTGGTGCGACGAGATCTGCAAACCGCAGCTAGGATCACAGGCCACTCAAGTTCCTCTGGATGGGAGACTGGTCGGGAGAGAGGATGCGGGAGGAGAGAGTGCGCATTGCGGTCTGCGATCTGGGAGATGGGAAAGTCAGATCGGGCGGAAAGGGGCAAGCGACGGAAAGTCGTCTTCTCGGAGTTCGGACGAGTCCCATTTTGGCGGTTGACAGCCTCGACAGCGCAGCAAGGCGAGGATGTGCGAGATGGCGATCCATGATTCCAGGTTCCCCATTTCGAGCAAAGGTGGGCTGATCCGGCGAAGGCCATGAGCTGATCTGGGCCGCTGCTCGCTGCGCCGTCTCCACCGGAGAGCCCAATCCGAGAGCCCTCATTGGCTGGCGCCCCACGTCATGCACTTGTCAAACGGGTGGGCCCGCCCAGTCCAGAACACTCGGCAAGGCGTTCCTCAGGCGAGGTCCTTCCGGGAGCTTGGGCCCTCCTGGCGCCACCATTCCAAAGCCTCCGCGTTCCTGAGATTCCGGCCTGCCAAGCCTGCTTCACAATTCTTCGACCCGAACGCCTCTGCCGAGTTCTGGAGCTCGGCACGCGCGGTTTCATCCCTGCCACATGGCACATCCGTCACGACATCGGAGCCAGGTATCGATCAGATAATCAGACAGATGGCTGGGCGCCGATGCACTTTTAAGCTTATCTGATGAAGGGCGAAGGCCCACCGCCCTGCATGTTTGGGGTTGGTGTTTGAGATTGTACGTCCTATATTTTCTCGATTTGGCAATGTCAGAGACGGATGTGGTGTCATTTTTCTCAAAGTCGGCAGTTCTATCGTTCGATGGCGACGCGTCTGTGTAGCGGTTCTGGATCCTGTGTAGGAATCTGACGTACTTGGGGTTTGTGTTAGAAAGTGAGATAGAGTGTAAATGGATTATTTAGTCTACTAGGTAGGTAGTCCCTACCTACAATAAAAGATGATGAAGGTTTTGAATATACTAAAGGACTGTTCGTATATGAAGATTGAGGAAATATATATAGTTAATTAGTAGCATATAAACATATAGCGGCGTGATATGAGTAAGGGAACTGTACCAAGTCATCTCAAACTCAATCACTTACAAAGATTTAGGTCTGTTTAAGACATAGTAGGATCTCAATCTTATAGAAATAATATCAATCTAAAGCCTAACCCATGTTAGAGACGTTCTTGACCAGTGAAAAGTCGGACTTACCCTAGTGGCTCTTCTCCTTACCGAGCCTCCCTACCTTGTCTTCTATATCTCTGTGCTAGTCCACCTCGAGCTCAGACTACTCCTCCATGTCATCATAGAAACCCGACTCGACATACTCGTCGGTGTCCTCACTCGGCTCTTCCCACCCAAGCTCAAACTCAAAGTCCTCGCTAGCTTCAAGTTCTTCAAATTCTTCCCCCTCGGAGGCAACCTCATCATAAACACCAAGCAAGGCAAACCGCTCCTGGCGGGCCTCGTTCAGTGCCTGCTGCCTCGCCTTGGCAATTCCCCTCTCAGAGTTTGACCACCTCGCCGCAGCCATCTTGGATTTTGTGCCGGAGGCATCTCGGAGCTCGGTATTGTCAGAGAGGTAGGAGCTGCAGTGGCTCTGGGAGCTGCGATGTTGACTTTGGGGTGGCGTGGAGCCCTTGGATTTTGTTTTGTGGGCATCTTGCGGCTCGGTGGCATCGGAGAGGTAGCAGTCCTGGGTCTTGGAGTTACGATGCTGGCTTTGGGTTGGCATGGAGCTCTTGGCTGTGTTGGTTGCCCCTTGGCTAGTGGAGGCAGCGATAGCAGTTTCGAAGGCCATGTTGTGATATGAGACGAGCTAGGGCACGTAGTCGCAGGATTGATACAGAGTGTTGTGTGAGCGGGGATCAGTGTTTGAAAGTATTGGGGGGGTCGATGGTGATGATGAGGATAGTGATAAGCTGGAGGTAAGGACTTGACTATTTATAATTATACTGTAGGCCCTCTTTAGGTCGAGGACCTCTACCTACTTCTCACGACGGACAATGAAAGTCGGCCTCGTGGACAAGGTAGTTGGCCCGTGACTTCCTCTCTGGCCACAGAACAGCGGCATTGTAATCATAGGGTCTCCATCTGTTCAGGCTTGAACAGTAATTTCAGTTTTGAAGACAAAGGTAAGATGAGTACTTTGTTCACGAGGACTAATTGTTCTCTCCGTCCGAGGCGAGGACGCGATACAATGAATGTAAACACACTGCTGTTCTAGTAGCTTGACACAAGGAGCTTATCTAACTAAGGCTCATTCCTTTGTTCAGAATTCCCAGCTGAGCTGCGCTCGCAGTGCCACCAGCAACTCTGTCTTCCGCGTGATCTACACCCGTGCGAATTTGAGTCATGTTTGCTTGAAAAGATAATTCGATCCGATATACTTGAGCTCGCAGTCAACGACTTCAACTACTCTATACAGACCACGGAACCTGTCATGGCTCTAGAATGTATGGCCAAGGCTCTGGAATGTGGCCGCATTCCCCGGGGAAGCTCCCCGGTCAGGGGCTCGTCCAACAAAGGCCCCCACGTGTCTTGCATTCCAGCCCACCAGTACACAACTAAGCGTCACACACAATCAAAGCCACCCAATTCAGGTACGCCAGTCAACAAAGGAAACCCCCCCTGTGTCCCTACAAGCTTCACTTCTCCACCAAAACGGTACTCGCCCCCGGCCCAACCGCCGCGGCACCCCCTTCCTCCCTCTCCCTCTCCTCATAAAACCTCTCAACATCCTCCACCACCTTCCTCCCCCTAAAATCCTTCATAATCTTCTCATTCTTAACCCTCAACCGCGCCTGATACCAAAGCGGCATCCCCGACAACACCGCCAGCGTGTTCGCAAACGCAGGCAACACCAGCTGGCCGCTCTCACCCTTGAGCACCTGCCTCACGATCGTCTCAGCCACCGTCGCCGGCTGCAGAGCGGGCATCAGGAAGGGGCTGTCGTTGTGATACCCCTCGAATAAGGGGGTGGTGGTGTACCCCTGGTTGACCAGCACCGTTCTGACTCTTGGGGCATTATACCGCGTCTTCAATTCAGCCGTCAACCCCTCGTGGAACGAGTGTGCCGCAGCCTTTGAGGCCGCGTAGTCGGCCATGTTGGGCACCGTCACCCACGCGGCGACTGACGCGACCGTGACCACCATGCCGTGGTTCGCGCGGATCATGTGCGGGAGGAATTCCTGGACGGTGAAGAAGTGCGCAAAGGTGTTGACGTCAAAGGTGAAGCGCAGGTCGGATTCGGACGTGTCGAGGACGGTGCGGCCCCGCACAACGCCTGCGTTGTTGATGAGGACGGTCGGGTCGCCGACCGCGAGGCGGATCTCGCGCGCCACGAGGGAGAGGGCCTTGCGCGAGGTGATGTCGCATTTGAAGTAGTGCACCGTGGGGCCTGGGATGTGTGTCAGTTAAACGAAGGACGAGGCGCAATGTTGTGAAGTGCGGTGATGCTTACCGGCTGTGTAGGTCAGGGGTTGGATATCCAGCACAACAACCTTGATGCCCCTCTCGGCCAGCAGCTGGACAATCTGCCCGCCAATACCGCCTGCTCCGCCCGTGACCACGACAATCTCCCTGGACCAGTCGTACTTGTCGCTGACCCAGTTGTTCAGGACTTTGCGGGAAAAGTAGTTGTTGATCCACCGGATGAGACCAAACACCAGCAGCTTCTTGAGACGCGAGTAGGCTGTCGGGTGCAGGATGGCCCAGTCCTGGCCCTTCTTGGTGTACTTGGCCAGCAAAAGCAGCGGGAGGGTCAACTTGGGGTTGAGGGCAGTGTTGCGGATGATCTTGAGGACTGTGTCCCCCTTGAATCCCTCGCGAGGGAGGATGCCGTTGTGCATAGGCATTGCGAGTGGTGTCCGTACTTTAGGTCAGTGGCTGATGTTGTTTGAAGGGAAGGTCAATGAGCTCGATGTCCCATCTCATGATGCGTCCATCGCCCTTAAGTTCGAGACGGCATCTGCCAAGCAACCAGGGAGTGGTGGAGCTGTGGGGAGATCTCCTCATGTGAGAAGCAGCCGAGGTTCGTTGGGGTCATGATGCGGGGAAGCTTCGAAACAAGCCAGGGACAGCTCGAAGCCTCGAACAGGCAAAGTGCTGCTTTGTCGACGTTGCATTGTTCCTTTTGGTAGCGTGTGCCTTTTCCTTGTCAGGACCAGCCAAGGCTGGCTTGTCGATCGCTGGGGCTACGAGGTGTGTTTCAGGGGGAGGCCCAACGCCAATCCGTTCGTCAGCCCCGAGGGTGATGGTTTGAGTGTGTATAGTGATCCGACCACCTCTGATTCCTCAGCTGGAGCAGGATGTCATCGATATCTCCATTGAGATGGCCTGGACAATTAGTGTAGACAACAGAACCACCCTCACCTCGACTCCTCAACCGCCCTCCTCAGATCCCCCTTCAACCCCGCGACCTCCAAGCTTACAGCCTCCTTACTTCTCAAAGACAGAACCGCCGCCCTCTGCGCAACATCCATCAACCTCTCCACCTTCCCGCCCATCGCCAAACCCGCCACCAGCACCCCCGTGAACGTATCACCAATCCCATTGACCGACACCACATCCCGCACCCTCTCCGCTGGCGGGAACAACCTCATATAAACGCCCCCCACATGCGGATGCCCATTAACACACCTGCTCACCACATACCGCGCATGCTCCGGATCCTTCAGCCTGGGATCTCCCCTCTCCAACACCGTCGTCAACAGCGCCCCTTCCTCCCCAAGCTTGGTGATAATGGTAGGAATGTACGGCAGCAAATTGACGCTCTGCACAGGGATCCCCTTATCCGTCAGCTCGGGCGACGTGATATCCACAAACCGCTCCCTGGCACCCCTCAAGATGCCAAACGAGTCGAGCACCTCGAACCAGGGGTGGTGGTGCTCCAGGTAGCCGTTGCGGCCGGCCGCCTCGTACATGGCGAGCAGCTCGTGCTGGTTGGGGGTGCAGAGGTCGACGCTGGCGCGCGGGAAGACGGTTAGCGGGGTGGTGTGGGCGTGGCGCCGGTTGAGCGGCGGGAAGAGGCGCTGGGATTTGGCGGCCGAGACGGGCTCGAAGGCGATGCGTGCGCCGTGGGCGCGGCCCGCGTGGATCCAGGTTTGGATGTCGGCTTCGGACCAGTTGGCGTCGACGACGAGCCACTTGGGCTTGGAGGCGGCTACCGCGGAGGTCCAGTAGGTTGGGAAGGAGTGGGTCGAGAAAATAGCCATGTCGGCCATGGCCATGACGAGGTTCTTGTGTGCGTCGTTGACGGCGACATACTGCGCCGTGCGGGTCGAGGGGTACTCGTGGCCAAGCTGGCGGATGGACGAGGTGTCGAGCCCGGTGGCTTGCAGCGCTGAGAGGATGGTCGCACCCGCGATGTCGTCGCCGACCATGCTGCAGAGCCGGACCTTGCCGTCATCGCTGACCCTGTGTGCTGCCAGGGCAATGTTGTGACCCACGCCGCCGACTGACTGGCTGATGGTGGCCGGGTTGGACGTGTGTAGTGCCGGTGAAATGGCCTTGCTGTCGCCTGGGGTGACGCCGCCGGCATAGTCGCAGTTCAGATCAAGGGCGACTGACCCTGCCACGAGCACGTCCACCGGATGGCTGTGCTGGACCTAGTCAGTCCAAGTAGTTAAGGACATGTTGCATCAGTGTCCTACCTCAGGCTCGACCTCTGATTGTACTTCTGGATGCACCTCAACCACCGGGGCGGATGTCTGGCCAGCCCCATCAACTCCCGAGTAGGAGGTTGTCCTGGTTGTGACCGTAGTCTTGACCGTCGTCGGCGTGACCGGCGCCCCGTCCATAAGCTTCGCCAGCTCAACAGCAATCTTGGTCGCCCGCGCAACATTTGACTCCACCAGCGCAATGTTCGCCGGCACACTCCTCCCCTGCGTCAACTCCCTGATCCTCTTGAGGATATACGGCGTGTTCGCACTGCCCGAAAATCCCTTCTCATCCGCCTCCCTGACAGCCGTCTCAATGGCCGCCTCCATATCCCTCCTCGAGATCGCATACTCCTCGGGGATCGGATTCGCAAACAACATCCCGGACTCGATCCCAAGCCGCTCCTGAGCCAGAATAATCGCCGCGGCCTCCCTCTCATCCCTCACCGTTGACGGACTCGGCACGCCGCTCTCCCTGGCCCAGAACGCAGGGAAATCCGCTTTTCCACCCTCCGCAAACGTCGACACAAACACCCCCTGTGTCTCCAAGAACTCAAGCGTCCTCGGAATATCCAGAAACCCCTTACACCCACTACTCACAACCGCCACCCTCGTCCTCCCAAGCTCCGTCAAATCCGCCGACACATCCATCGACACCTCCCCGCCACGATGCACCCCTCCCAGCCCACCCGTCCCAAACACCCGAATCCCCGCCAACCGCGCGAGAACCATCGTGCCCGAGATCGTCGTCCCGCCATGTCCATGCCCATCACCTCCCAGAATCCCGCCCCGCGAAAGAAACGCCAAGTCCCGCCTCGAAGCCTTCTTCGCGCCCTCGCGCACCATGCGGTCGACCTCGGCGGGCGTCAGGCCGACGGTCGGCACGCCCGAGAGGATGCCGCATACCGCGGGGACGGCGCCGTGGGCGCGGACGATGGAGTCGAGGTGGGAGGGGAGGTCGTCGGCGAGGGCGCCGTGGGTGTAAATTGTTGACTCGAGGGCGACGACGGGTTTGTTGGCAGATAGGGCGGCGGTGACTTCGGGGGAGATGCGGAGGAGGGGGTGGTGGGGTGTGGAGTTGGTTGTGAAGGGGTGGGAGCGGGAGGAGGAGAGGAGGAAGCGGCGGCGGAGGTTGTGAGGGAGGGTGGGGACCCGGGTGAGGGCGCGGGCGGTCATGACTATGATGTGAGCCCGTCCCGGGTTTCGTGGGATGGTAGAGCTGTTGGTGATTACTCGGCTGTTGTTCCCTCGAGCTTGAGCCTGAAACTTGTGGTGTCGGTAGGCAGCAATCACCCTGGAGCGGCCCGCAAATAAAATGCTGTCAAGAAGTGAGGAGACCCTTGGTGATGTAGTGATTTTGAAAATGTCACTCGCAAAGTGAATGAAACTTCACCAAAGGTCATGAGGGTCGGAATCCCGGATGAGCCCTTCTGGAATCTGGAAGCAGCGGAGTTCTCATCTCACGAGGGACAAAAGCGCTTGTCCAATCATGACCAATGATCTAATCAGTTCCGATTGAAGCTTTCTTTGACTCGAAGCTCTTTCCAGTTGTTTTGTTCTCCAGAATTTCCCTCCGTGTGATTTTCATAAAAAATTCCAACGTCACAACACGTCTTCTTCAGAGGCTTGAAGTGTTCAATCTGTCTTTGAGATTCCCTGCTCTCCCGACAGCCCAAGCAACGGATATCGGCGGTTCGGCCCTACATCGCGAGATGACCCACGCTCAACGTTTAAGCTTACCAGATTGGTGTTGGCGCCAGGAACCAGGGTCGCAGTCAACCTGAAACGCCGCCCAGCATGCATCAGATCCGTCTTCACCGTTCCCACGACTTGGACGAGTCGTCGAGGAGATCTTACCACAGTCCGATCGCGCGCCCGGCCCTCGCTGCGACTCTTGTTGTCTTCGACTGCTCATCATTCATGCTCTGTATGCCCGTACTGGGAATGAGTCCCTCGAACAACTGCGAGGGCTTCTTCGGTTCCACGACATCCGACAGGATGGATGCAGCAACCCACATTTCATGGACCCGGAACAAGGCTGCAAGCGAACCCGGTTCATTGTTAGCTCCCTTCCTCTTAATCTCGTTCCGTTATACGGAGAAGGTCTGTCAGCGGCCTCCCTCACAAGACGGTATCCCGCTTCTTTTTACTCCGTAGCCCTCTTCATCGTTCATGTTTCTAGAAGTCTAGAAACTTTTCACATGGCGCCTTGTCCTTCATACACTCGTTGAATACTCATTGTACTGTTTAAAGCTGTTGTTTTTCGTCCCCTGAGGACTGGTCTATGTTTGTTTAATTCTTTCCTTCGCGGCCCTCATTTTTCGCAATCGTCGTCTGGTCTTCCAAAATGGCCGGCTCAAAGTCTCTGAGCACATACGCGGGGGCAGCTCTTTTGTTTGCTGCTCGCATATCGTCAGCCCTCAACTTCACCATCTCGAATGGGCAAATCTACACGCCCGGGCTGGTCATCGTCGATGCGCCTCAGCCCGGGACACCTCTCGGCGGAGGTATGTCCCACACCACCTCC
Source organism: Chaetomiaceae sp. PF1801 (assembly GCA_023628475.1). Classification (NCBI taxonomy): domain Eukaryota; kingdom Fungi; phylum Ascomycota; class Sordariomycetes; order Sordariales; family Chaetomiaceae; species Chaetomiaceae sp. PF1801. Next base: position 50,066 of record JAMAKQ010000018.1, read on the forward strand.
CAGTTCTGAGCAAAGTTGCTGACACACGCCAGACCAGATCGAGGTCGCCCTGGACGTCTCAACCAACGGCCGCCTCCCGCTCCCGCCATATGCCGACGACAGCCCCAGCAAGATTTATGCCATCCACATCTTCCTGTCCAGCTACGACACGGGCCGGAACTTCACCATCACCAACGGCACCGCCTCGGCCAACAACGCCAGCCTGGGCGACATCATGCTCCAGGAATCCGGTAGCACCGTGAAGCACGTCAAATGGACCTGGCCCGACTGCCTAGTTGGGGACGGGAGCCAGCAGCAGGGTCTGGGGCAGACGGACCGCGGCGTGTATAATGTAACTGAATCCCTCTCATTCATCCCTTGATGATGATGATGGTAGGTGGGGCTGACAGACGGCGTGCCTTCAGGTCTCGATCCGGCAGTCCTTCCGCCTCAACGGCCAGGACCACTACACCGTCTTCGACCTGCCCATCTCGGTGACCAACAGCATCCCGACCAAGGACGGCAGGCCCTCTTGCGACGCACTCAACAACCCGCTGCTGACGCCCGAGGAGATCCTTGCCTCGGCCAATGCTCTGCCTGTCATGTTTGCGCCGGGCGACGCCACCACGGTGCAGACGAGCCACAACGGTGCTGTGAGCTGGAGGGGAGGTTTGGGGTGGGCTGGGTTGGTGGGCTTGGTCGCTGCGCTTATCATGTAAATGGCGATTTGTAGTTTCCAGGTTGGATATAGAAAGAACCCTAGAGTGTGATACGAGTAAAAACTGACAGCTGCTGATTATTTGGCTCATGCAGCGGTCTGCGGAATGTGTGATTTTCGACATACTTTACTAAACTGCCAATATATTCCTCGCGGACTCACAATTGAATGGTTTCTCATTTGATATTAGGTACCCATTGAGGAAGGGCTTGCCCAGTGTCTCAAGAGAACTTCTTTCCCTTGGTTGGTGTCCTCTTTGAGAGAGACTGGGCTTTTCACTTTTTGTTTGAATGTGCGAGGCTGAGAATCGGACCCTGAGCCGCCCCACAAGGTGGGTCGGTTGAAGATCCACTTTCTGCGAGGCTGCAAGTGCAGAGAAAAAAAGTTGACCAGCGACGCCGATTCTGCCCCTCTGCCTTCCGCAGCCAGACATTCCCCGGCATTCCACAACCGCCATCATGTCGACGCGCCGCCGACAAGAACAGCAGGAGGAGGTTTCCTCCGACGAGGGTTCGTTTGCCAGCTTTGACGACGATGACGCCCTCTCCAGCTCCGACGACGACCTCGCTCAGAAGAGGAAAGCTGCTCTTCTCGATAAGGATTCCGACGAGGAGGAGCTGGAGCGCTTTGTCTTAGGGAGCAAGGAGACGTTCCGCGAGCTGCTTTTTCGCGACGATTTTCTACCTTCCGTTACCGACTCCAAGGCGCTCGTAAAAGCGGCAGCCGACGATGAAGAGGCAACGGGCCACGAGCATGTCTCCGACTCGATGCTCTTTACCCTGGACACTGGTGGGGATTCAGACGAGGAGCTTGAATTGCCACAGGTGAAGGCTGCGCCGCAGGAGCAGGTCGAGGAGGCGCCAGCCTGGGAAGACAGCGACGACGAGCGGTTGACCGTCTCCCTCGCTGGGGTCAGCCGGCTCAGGAAACTCAGACAAACCGAGGCAGAGGACGTGGTCAGCGGCACCGAGTACGCCCGCCGGTTACGCCAACAGTACCTCCGTCTCTACCCTCTCCCCGACTGGGCCAACGACGCCACCACTGGCTCCAAGCGGCGAAGACGGCGCTCGTCGGCCGCCTCAGACGACCTCTCGGGCTCCGACATGGAAGTCGACAGCGACGGCGAGAGCATCGACGCCCCGCTGCCACTCGACACCTTCCTCCGCGACGCCTCCTCCTTCCTCCCCACCTCCGCCTCCGAAACCTCGCGCAAGCGCCGCAAACTCCGCCCCGAAACCCTCGACATCCAACGCACCCGCGACATCCCCGACACACACAAGGCCGCCGTCTCGTCGCTCGCCTTCCACCCGCGCCGCCCCATCCTCCTCTCCTCCAGCACCTCCTCCATCATGTACCTGCACCACATCGACCCCTCCGCCCACCCCACGCCCAACCCAGCCCTCACCTCGATCCAGGTGAAGCGCACCGACCTGCGGCGGGCGGCCTTCGTCGGCCCCGACGGCGACGAGGTCGTCTTTGCCGGCCGGCGGCGCTACTTCCACAGCTGGAACCTCGCGTCCGGGCTGGTCAAGAAGATCTCCAAGATCCAGGGCCACCAGAAGGAGCAGCGCACCATGGAGCGCTTCCGCGCCAGCCCCTGTGGACGGTACCTCGCGCTGGTGGCGAGTGACAAGAAGGGCGGCGGGATGCTCAACATTGTCAACGTCGGCTCGATGCAGTGGATTGCGCAGGCGAGGGTGGATGGCCGCGGCGGCGTGGCGGATTTTGCTTGGTGGAGCGACGGGAATGGGTTGACGATTGCTGGGAAGGACGGGCAGGTGACTGAGTGGAGTATGGTGACGAGGAGGACGGTTGGGATCTGGAGGGATGAAGGGTCTGTGGGCGGGACGGTGATGGCGCTGGGTGGGCGGAACGGTCCTGCTGAGCTGGGCGGGGACAGGTGGGTGGCTATTGGGTCCAACAGCGGCGTGTTGAATGTGTATGACCGGAACGAGCTGCTTGTTGGCAAGAAGGAGAAGGCCAAGGGCGGTGCTGAGCCGGGACAGGTCGAGATCAAGAAGCTGCCCGAGCCGGTGCGCGCGTTTGAGCAGCTGACGACATCCATCTCGGTGGTCACCTTCTCGCCGGACGGCCAGCTGCTGGCGTTTGGCAGCCAGCATAAGAAGGATGCGCTCCGGCTGGTGCACCTGCCCAGCTGTACTGTCTACCGGAACTGGCCGACGGAGCAGACGCCGCTGGGGAGGATTACGGCTGTGGCCTTTAGCGCGGGGAGCGATGTGTTGGCTGTGGGGAATGATGTGGGCAAGATTCGGCTGTGGGAGATTAGGAGTTGAGTGGGGAGTTTTTTTTACTCAGTGGGCTATGTACAGAGTGGGATAGATGGCGTAGATATCCAGGGAGGGTTGGTCCGAAAAGAGAACGGGTTTGTTGTCTTTCTGGAAGGCTGGATACAGCATGTTGTCGCTACGAAATCCTCCGCAACAGCGCCTTCACCGGCCCCATCTCCTTGACCTTGTTCAGCGGGAAGAACTTGCGCGTGTTGACAGTGTACGCCGCCAGCTGCCAGGCGTTGGCAAACCGCTGGGGCCTCTCGCCTCGCCCAACGGCGTCCAGGAGATCGTGGATGTTGATGTACACCGTCCGGAGAGCCTGGTTTCATCTCGGTCAACTTCCAGTTCGATTTTTGCCCAGCGGCACGGTCTGAGCAAAGAGGAGAAGCGAGGGACGCTCCTACTCACCTTCCGACACTGGGTGATACTGCCGTAATACCCGTCGAGTCCCACATCTCGGCAGAGACGCTGCCAGTCTTCGAGAGTGCCGCTTCCAAAATAGTCATCGAACTCGCGAGCAATGGAGCGGGCCCGGGCCCTCCTTTTTCTCGCCATAGTCGTTTCGTCCTTGGTCTGCCGGCTAAGCGGGGAGGAGAAGTTCAGGGGCTTGTCAGGAGCTGTGAGGGCAGATTGACCTCACGGGGTCGTTATCCACGGCGGTTGGACCGTGGAATGATGGGATTGTGTTCATGGAGAGCCGTGGTTCCGTTTCATGGTTGGGGCATGGGAGGATATGAGTGCCCGACACCGAGGAGGAGCAAACGAAGTCATCCATGAGGGTATATGCAGATACCCCTATTCCGGAGCAAGAACCCGGCCAATCCCGTCTTCTTTCTCATGATTGAGAGCGGCTCAAAACATGATGTCGCGGTGTCGCATTTCGTGAGTTTGCATGCTTCCTGATGTCTTTAAGGTGAAAGAGCTGAAGGCCCGGCATTCTAATATCGCAGCAACCTGGGGTCACTGATTATGGTAGGAGAACTTCTATTTATAAGGCACGTCTCCCCGCGATGATGATGGTAGAAGAATTTTGTCCTTGTCGTGGTTGCTTGCCTGGAATGGCTATTGCATTCGCCTCAAGAGCAAACCCTTTCCTTCTTATGTGCTCCGGGCCGTAGCTCTCCCGTCACCACCACTTCCGCTGAGTTTCGGGCTAAACACCACCCTCCTTATTGGTGCTCTTCAATGAAGCTCATATCGGTACTCATGTTCAACAACAAGCGCACTTTGTCCTGAACGGCTGAACCTCAATCCCATCTCCAACTGCGCCATTGCCCGCGTGAGAAACCTCTGCCAGTTTCCATCGCAAGAACAAGGGAATACTTCTAATATTCAGGGCGCCTATTCGCTGATCAGAGCGATACTGTATCTCTTGACATGGACCACAAGCAGTTCGTAAGCTAGGATGTTGTGTTCTTCTCATCCTTGGACTCCTACAGAGCGTAAAGTCCGCTCCTACTGTACCATCATCTGAATGCCGGCCAACCTCAGAGAACGGCGTGCGACGCCATGTTTATGGTGTTTGCGAGATTCTGGCCTCGAACACGACAAAAGCGACATCTTGCCAGAGCTTGTACTGACAGAACTCATGGAAGTACTTCAGACTGTTGGCGGAGCAAACCTCGGCTCTTAAATGGGCTTCATTGTATGTTGTTACTGCAGAGCGCCTGGTGCAGGACGAAGGCTCGGATCGTGACATCTAGACGCTGGGATTGCTGCCTCCTCTTGCTTGCTTGAACAACTCCCTTCTTTCTAGGAAGTAGCTTAGGCACGTACAGAGTGCCTTGTACAGTACGCACTACCTACCCGCCCCAACATGATATGATGTGCAAGAGAAGGAATGTAGGAGGGTTTTCTGGGGATGAGCTTGGACACTTTGGCTGAAATACCTTGCAGCGGTCGGCATCACTTCATCAATCAGGCAGATTCGCGATGAGATGGACGATTCAAGATTCTCATCCTCCAGCCTCCTCGTCGACCGTGCAAGGGAAACAAGGGAGAGCAATTCCAGCTCCGGCAGCTTGAGTGAGTTGTCAGGGCTCCACTTGCCTAGTTGAGCTAGTCTCTACTGCCAGCTGGCATTCTTAAGGCTGGACTTTCCGTTTTCGGAACCCTTGTCGGCCCCACAGCGCCTTCCGAAGCGCGGGAGGTTCGCCGATCGGGCAAGATCGCGAGCCGCCATTGGATTTTTATCTTGATCTCAACTCCCCGCCGCCATTCACTGGTCGCGATCGATATGCCCGCAGAAATCGGCCAGCGGTGAGAGCCCGATCCAAGCAAGGAGTTGGGCCGCCAAGATCTTCACCCAGCCAACTGGAGCCCGACTCCAAGCGGGGGCTGTTCGAACTCCGAAGAGACGATTCGTGTTTCGCCCAAGTCGGCCGCCATGTTTCACACCCCGCTCGACAGACTTCCGAAGTCGCGTTTCCTGCTTTTCCATGTGCCTTTTCGGGATGGCATTTGTGGTGCTGGGACAAGTCGAAGTCACTCCGGCCATCAAGTGATGGGAATTGGTGCTGCCCGAACGTACGACGAAAAGGCGCAACGTTGCCGCTCCTGCCCCGCTGGCGCCGAGGTACGTGTCAGGCCACAGGCTGGCAATGCCCAGGCAACCCCTTTCAACGGGGTCTCGCTTTTTCGTCCCAATCGGCTGACGGCCAGCATTGATGGGATGACTCGCGAACTGGGCGACATGTGTGCATCACACTGCAGCGCCAGGGCCTCGGGTGCAGCAGCCCTGCGCCCAAGCCTGCTTCTTAATCATCCCTCTCATGGGTAGCAGCCTGTCCAGGTTGCACCAATTGATGGCTCTGTTTACTTTCGTCGACGGGCTGGTAAGACCAGACAACACCTCAAGCTGCTTTTTTTTCCTTTGCACGAACGATATGGCTCCCTAGCGAGCCGTTTCTTCTTTTTCCCTTCGAGAACCGTTCCATCTCTGCACATTGCCTCATCGGAACTCCCTCTCTCCACCCTTCTTCCCCACAAAGATCCCGGTTCCATCAACTGGTGGAGCAAGTCCACGTCTTACAGCGCCGGCACCAGCACACCCGAGGATGGCTTGGTGGGATGCACAGCACACCACCCTCGGTGCGTCGCCGAGGTCAAAATCACGGCTCGTCATGGGCGATGCCTTCCCCAGGCTCGGCCCAGCACACGTCGACAAGCAGTTCGAGATGGACCGGGAGAGGGCCTTGTTGTCTCCCGTCTTCGAGGAGCAGCTGGGACCTCCCACAACGCCCGCCCTCGTGGTACATGTGGACATCCGCTTCACAGACCCCGTCATCCGCTCCAGATACTGCCGCAGCTACGGCAGCTCGCCGGATTTCGAGGCCACCAACAGGATATGCCGTGGTCTCGTGCGCCGCATCGAGCGCTGCTGCGAGGAGTTTGTCACCCGCAAGGACTCGGCCGCCCTCGAGATGTTCAAGGGTGACACCTACGAGCGCAAGCCGCAGCGTTTCGAGATGAAGTTTCGGATCATGAGGAGGGGGAAGGGCGAATGGGCCGAGAGGACCTATCGGTCCTACCAGAAGCAGCCCCTGACTGTGGCATTCACCAAGGAGGTTATTCTGGCTACACACCGGATCATTGGGCTCTTTCTACGCCGCCACGACGGCAGGTTCCAGTGGCTCGACTGCCCATCACCCGAGACAGATTTGGACGAAAGTCAGACCCTCGTGCCATCGCATGCCAGCCTGGTCTCGCTTCTGTCCGTACCACGGACCCGCTTCATCGAAGCCACTCAGACCTTTGAGTTTGTCCCCGGATACACCATCGAACTCTCCTTCCGAACCACGAACCCGCAGCGACAGGTCCCCCTTTTCGAGAAGAGGATAGAGGTCAACAGCACGCAATCCGCTCCGCTGACCTTGTTCTTGAGTGAGGATGTGCTATGGAAAGGGTTGCAGTTCATCAACCGGGGGCTGGACTTGAAGAAGCGGGAGTTTGACGACCATCTCGAAAACCACCGGAATCTTTACCTCCCTCACACTGACGACGACACCCTCGAAATCGACCTCAGGGTATCAAACAATCTCGGGCCTGCATTCAGCCACACGCAGAAGAGCATCAGGAGCAAGCTTGCGCTATTCCGAGACCAAGATGCCAAGGACTGCGACCTTTTCCTGTGCGACATCGAGAAGCACCTCGGGCATGTCAGGGACGAGGCCGACTCGACATTGAACGCCATGAACGACTTGGAATTCCGCATCGTCGAGCTCAAGGGCGTTGGTTGGACACTTCGAGAACCGGCCAAGTTCACTGTCGGCCCATCAGCATCCCACGACCGCCGCACCATCCAAGCAGCACTGGACCGCATTCAGACCGGGATAGGGGACGTGATTCGAGGCCACAACATCGCCATTCACATCAAAGCCCACAAGCGGGGCCATCTGGTCCTGGACAAAGCCATTGTCGCCCATGAGAAGCACGGAAAGCCGAAAGAGACATTTGCCTCGCGGGAGGATGCGCAAGCTGTCTTAATTGCGAGGCTGAAGGCTCGGATTCAGAAAGACATTGACAGAGTCTTTGAGGATTCCTGCTGCATCGACGACATTCCCGAGGACGAGGAGGACTACTTCGCCGCTCGGCCCGTCACGCCTGCGATGCCCGAGCAAGCGGTGTTTGAGGAGTTTTCACCGCGATACTCGCCGTCGTCAATAAGGTCCTCGCCGGCAAAGCAGTCTAGGTCGTTCTTGAGCAGCATTCCGAGTTCTCCGAGACCCCGCACCCAGCGCGTGTTCTCTCTGTCGCGCCGTTCGACAGAATCTATGAGGTCCATCGATTATCTCAAGGCCGCAAGCAATTCGCCCGCGATCGACGGAAGCAGGCCCAGCACAGCTGCCAGCGGACAGGCTCCGGAGCCGCGTCTGACAGAATCACCCCTTCTCGAGCCACTGGGGCCGCTGCTTGCCCCTGCCGAGGTCAGGCCTGCGCGATCATCCTCTCTGGTGTCCAGAGGGTCTTCATCTGCCATCCGCGTCAGTAACGCCTCGACGCTCGTTGAGGAGCAGGCCGTGACGGACAGCGAAGCCAAGTCAGGAAGTCCCGATCATAAGGAGGCCGGTGTCGTGCAGCAGCGATCGGAAGAGAGTCGTGCCTCCGAGGCCATGACGTCAAAGGAAGGGGAGGTGAGCCCTGTAGCTGCTCCCGCAGGGAGTCTCCCGGGAGAAGCAGCCCTAGGGGCGAGCTCAGCTCCCTGCCCCGCGGTTGGACATCGTGAAGCACCCTCCCGGAACCGTGATGCCCTGAACGCACCATCACCTGTCCGTAAAGCCAAGCGCGGCAAAATGGACAGTCCAGAGGTGTTTGAAGACGCACGGGAGTACGCAATCAGCCCGGTGCCGGAGGGAAAGGCCAACCCCGAGGTCTTGGATGCTCTGGCCCGAACCGCAAGCCCCAGGCAAGCCGACGAGTTCTCAACGGCACCATCGACCCCTGAACTGAGCACGGGAAACTCGTCTCCAAGGCACAGCACACTCGTAACCCCGGTTTACTTGCGGTCTGACTCGGGCACGAAACAGTCCGTCCCTCGAGACTTCTATCCGGCGTCCGGGCCCGAACGGCCTGCAATTAATCCGCAGGGTGAGACTCCTGCTGAGCCGGCAATCGACAAGGACGACCGCGACTGCGCCGCAGCCCGCGAGCCGCAGGTCGAGCAGCATACGTCGCCGAGTCCGCTGCCACAAGCGGACACAGAACAAAGCACAACAGCTCATGAAAACCCCGACGACGACCATGGTGATGGTGATGCAAACACAGCTCAACCCCCGAACCCGACAAGCCGGGCTGTGTCACCCGACAATGAAACGTCGGACGCCGTCAAACCTACAACCACAATCACCACCACATCTGACGTGTCCCCATCTTCTTCCTCTGAGTCGAACAAAGTAAACGACCAAGCGACATCGGCCAGCGAGATTGCCAGCGAGATTAATTGCCATCATTTCCCTGCCGCACACCTCGGCCCCGAGCCGGCTGACGGATCCGACAACATTCCTGTTAATGCGCCTCCTCCGGACTTCCCCACCCCTCAAGTCCGGACGTCGCACGACCCGCCCGGCGGTGAGGAATCAGCGGCTCATAGTAGTCCGGCAGTGGTTTCATCAGGCGCTGACACCGCCAAGAATGCTGGATCCGGATTTGATGCGCTTGGGTTGCTCAGCCCTGCCGTGCCCGAGCCCGAGCCCGAGCCCGAGCCGTCCTATGTGATATCTGATGCGGGCGCAGCCGGGGGCGAGCTCGGCGCCGGGGACGGTGCCGAAGGGAGGTATGTGGAGGACAGCGGAGGGAAGGATGGCCCTGATGACGTCTCGTCTGACGCGGTGTCGGGGGAAAGGGAAGACGTCGAGTCCGCGGCGGGTGAAGGCTCGGCTGGTGTCGTGGCCGAGGGGGTTGAGGAAGGGACCGAAGGATCAGTTGAGACTCCGCTGGTGGTTGAAGATGTGGAACGGGTTCAGAGGGAGGATGCCGGGTCCGAGGCAGGACGGTACGTCGGAGATGAGGGTGGTGGCGACGGGTCCGGCGTGGTCGCCGATGAGGAGAAGGAGGAGCTGCTCGCTGCTGAGGATGGCGGTTCCGGGAATGTCGGTCCCGCGGAGGAGGCCGAAGTTGTTGACGACACTGGCGGCCGGGCACTGGCGTCCCCCGAAGAGGGTCCGGAGCAGAGCGACGGTACCGACTCTGGCACCGAAGTGCAAGCCGAACCTGAGGTTGTCGGGCATGACGGTGATGATACATCCATGAAACCGTCCAAGGCACCCGAGGAGCGCCTGAAGGAGGACCACGGTCCCGATTTGGAGACCGAAGCATCTCTTTTCAACTCCAAAAACCGCCTGAGGGAGGTTCACGGTTCCGGTTCAGGGACCGAAGCAGGCCATCTCGACCCCGAAGACCGCCCGGATGAGAATCACGGTCCTGGGTCGGGCGCCGAAGGAGCTCATCTCGTTACCGAAGACGATGCCTCGAGCAAGGGTCGCGACGTAGCGAATGCTGAGCGTCCAGTCAACGTGCCGAGCGACGCGGCCGAGGGGCGTATCTCGAGCCCGAGTGCTTTCCTGGAATTGACTGAACCCTCTGTCTCGGTTCCGGAGCAGCAGGCCGACGTCAAAGGTCCGGAATTGTCTATCACCGACGGCACCGAGCAAGGTGTCCATCTTCGGGCTGAGGGCATCAGCCCGGACGATGGAGCCGAACCGCAGGGCAACACCACCGAGGATGATGGCATCGGAGCCGACCATCAAGACGTCGTTCCCGAGTTGCGGGCTGCCACCTCCGAGGCCGAGAACGAGGAGGCGCCGGATGCGGCTCCGGCCCCGGCCGAGGATGCTGAAGCCGGCAATCTTGAGGCTGGCATGGTTGATGCGGTCATGGAGGAGCCGAATGTGGCTTCGGCCCCGGCTGAAACCGTCAAACCCGGGAAGCCCGGGCAGGACACTGTTGATCAGACCAAGGAGGAGCCCGACGCGGCACCGGCTGTGTCCGACGTCGCTGAAGGGGAAGACGTTGGGGATGGTCTCACCCAGAGTGATCAGAAGGAAACTCCCTCGGCTCCGGGTCTGACCAACTCGGTTGATGCTGCGGAAACCGATACATCGAAGCCGGACATCCACGAGGCAGCCCAGGAAGCCGCCGCCGAGGCGACCGTGGCTGTCGAAACGGGTTCTCCTGAAGGCAGTTTCGGCGAGGTAGAGAAGCAGTTGGTCCCGGTCCCGAACGCGACCGGTGCCGAACCTCCGGGCATACGTCTGGAGAATGGAGGAATGAAAGGGTCGGACATTTTGTCGGCCCTGGCTGATGTCGCCGAGGCCGAAGTGTCCGAGAAATTCGGCTTGGCCACGCCCGGTCCGGCTGAAACCGAGCCTTCGAAGGCTGGTGTCAACGAAGCCATCGTTGAGCAGGCCAACGAAATGACTGGCAAGCCGGATGGAACCGAGACCAAACCCGAGACGGCTGCTTCTGTTGATGCCACCAAGGTGGCTGGCCGCCATGACTCTGGAATCTCGCTTGGTGATATTGTCAGCGAGATTCGTGCTACCGAGACCGATGCTCCAGAGTCTGAAACTGGCGAGGAACAACTAGTCCAAGACGACGGGTTGAGCCGGGAGCCGGCGCATGTCGCCGAAGAAGAGGTCAGGCCGTCGGGTCCTCAGGTTCAAGACCACGACCTTCCCCAGGAGCTTGATGTCGGAACCGGCGGAGGCGGCGGGGATGAGGCTTCTGAACCCCACAAAGAAGCTGAGCCTCATCATGATGCCGTGGCTGCGAACGACAATGCCATTTTAAGCGAAGTTCTTAGGCCCGAGATTGGGAATGGGGAAACCGGCGAAACGCTTGATGAGGAAAGCAACAAGCCTAATGTTGGCGTTGAACCTGAGGCCCTGGAGCCGCAATCCCACGACAAACACGTCACCCCAGCCATCACCTCCGATGAGCTCACCAGTTCTGCCCCAACAACCTCGGCCACGGCACCAGAAACCGCGGAACCCAACCTCCCCTCCGGTCATCCCGCGCAGTCGGCGACAGCCTTGACAGCCGAGATCACCCTTCAAAACTCAATATCATCACCACCACCACACCCAGAGAAACCCAAACCTCACCTCGCCCCAATTCCCGACTTGTCCAAACTATCAAACCTCTTCCCCACGCCATCCCGAACCAGCCTCTCCTCCGACGCCTCTTCCTTTCTAAGCCTCCCCCGCAACTCAGTCGACACCATCCGCCCCTCAACCGACGAACGCCAGCGCCCTGCAGTCCCCCTTTTCGACTCACCCCACGTCACCAGCACCAGTACCAGCCGCCCCCAAACGGCAGGCTACCTCGGCCTTCACCTCGGCTTCTACGAACCTCGTTTCGTCGAGGTCGGATTGCGCGGCGCGCTGGGGGATGTCAAAGCCCGCCGGCTGAGTTTACCGCTTCAGCGTTTGTGGGATAAGGAAGCGGTCAATCATCCCTCTGCGCCCGCATCGGAAGCCGGCGGTAGTAGATCTTCGAAGTCGCGGCTGAGGGGACTGCGAGGTGGGTCAGAGAAGAAGTCGAAGGAGCAGGAGGCTGCTGATGACCCGTCGGTGCTGCCGCGGATGATGGTGTTGCTTGCTGGGGCGGTGGCGGTCGCGAAGATTATGAGGCGGGCTGCTGAATGAGCGGAAGGCCTTGGGCCTCCTGAACCAGAGATATCACGTTTCCCTTTGTTTGTTTGTTTTTCCTCATTATACCTAACACTGATGATATGATGCATGGCATGGTGGGCTTGTTACGACGTTGATGATGGGAGCAAGGCATGTGAAATGAAACGAGGCATGGGCAAGGGTTGAGGGTGCATTTTTGAGCAGCATTTTCAGGAGCGGTGCATATGGACCACAGATTGGGACTGGCCCGGGTGCGTTCTGCAAAGCATTTGATGATATAACGGAAATTATTTAAAAGACGTGAATCCAAATATCATAAACGAGGACTTTCCCAAAACCACACCCTGGTTTCCAGTTTTAGAGTACCTGGTTTTTGACATGCTGAATGAACTGCCGGCAGTAGACGGGAAGCAGATGTGTCAGTATCATGGACTCATAAAGGGGTATCTTGAACTGGTCCTCTAATTACTTCCATCACAGCTCATCCCGCACCCCTCCCGCCTCCTGCCCAACCTCTCCCTCCCACATCCTCTTCTTCGGATTCAGCTGGTCCTCTACTTCCACACCCCCCTCCCCCGTCCGATTCGCCTCCTCCTCGTCCCTCCGGTTCAACGTATCCTCCACCATCCTCCCCACCTTCTCAACCATCGAATCCGGATCCCCCTCCCCTTCCCCTCCAACCTCTCTCCCAACCCTCACAGTCGGCACAACCCCCTCCTCCCCAACCCCAACCACAACCGTCTCCGCCCTCTCCCCGCCAGGCACCACAACCTCCATCTTGCTTCCCCCTTTATGCGAGGAGGAAGTAACACTCCTCGTAACCCGCCACCCAGTCCTCAATGGCAACCAAACAACCCACCACAGCGGCCCGTACAAAAACCTCCTAAACACCAGCCACGCGAGCGTACACAGCAGAATGCGCAGCGCCGTCTGCAGGTACCAGGTATCGCTCTTCTGGGCCGTCATGAGCGTGCTGACCAGGTCCCGGGAGCGGGTGAGCAGGCCGTCGAGCCCTTCGTAGGATTTTTGGAGCTCGGCGAGGGCAGCGGTGCTTTCGGCGAGTGTCTGGGCGGCGAAAGCAGATTTGGAGAGCTCGCCTGCGATGAGGGTGTGGGTGCGGCGGAGGGCGAGGGTGATGTCGTCTGAGGTTGTGAGGACGTCAGACTGCGAGTTGTTGTTGGGAGATTTCTTGGCGAGGCGGCGACGGTCGCGCGGGGTGAAGAGGCGGGCGCGGGCTTCTTCTTCGGTTAGGGGCGGGTGGTGGTTGTTTTGGGTGGTGTCGTTTGTTGGGGTGTCGGGACTGCTGAGGATGGTGGAGGAGGCGGCGGATGGGGAGGCCGAGGCGGCGTAGGATGCGAGGAGCAGGTCGCGCTCGAGTTTCTGGGCGGCTTCGAGGCTGCGGCGGGCGGAGAGCTGGGCTTTGCGGAAGGCGGTGCGGCAGTCTTTGAGCTCGGTCTGGAGACGGTGCGCGCCCTCTTTGAGTCTCGTCTTGCGGTGCTCGGCTTCGCTTCCTGGACGGCCGGAGCGCAGGTCGATGATCTCTTCTTGGAGGAGCTCCAGGTCCTCCTCCTCCTCGCGCAGAATCTGGCTGATTTCGGTGCTGAGCTCGGTGGCGACGTTGTCTTCGTCGCTGGTGCTCAGGGACACGGAGCCAGGCTGGAACTTGATGTTGGCGAGGCGGTCGATGAGCTCTCGGAGCTGTCCGGTCGTTTCTTGGAGCGCCGCAAGGCGCTCTTGCAGTGATTCGAACGACGCCATGTTTTGTGTTAGTGCGCCGTTAATCCGCGACCCAATCTTCAGGTTCAGTTCAGATGCCTGCCGGGAACTGACAGAATCACATGCAGTGATGAATTGGAGAGTTGGCATCTTGAAAGCACAGGCCAAGGGGAACATTGAATGGACGTCACTGTCCACCGTTTCATAACGCTAAAAGACGGACAAGTTGTGCCTTAAGAACGGCTCTCCGTTTCCCTTCCGCCCCTCCGTCCAGTCCAACGTCCAGCATCTTCCGTCGCAACTCAACTTCAACACCAATTTTCCAATCCACGGCCCGATCGCGACGAAACGAATTGAAGACCACGAACACAGCATTTACACCGCCCAACCCGCCTCAACAGCACCAATCGCCCATCTCCGAACCCCGAACCAAACCACCCCCAACCTCCCACCCTACGTACACCCTCGGAGATCGGCTCAAGAAGAACGAAAATGATAACCCGCTTCATAACCGACGTAACAACACGCTTCAACCCCTTCTCGGCACGCTCCCGCTCGGCGCGGCTCTTCCTCTCCTTCCTCCCGCCCAACGCCCGGTCGTCGGGCATGAACATCACCACCCAGCTCCTGCCGCGGTCGTCGACGGAGCCGAGCAGCCTGCACATCAAGTTCAGTACGTATTGCATTGTACACTTCATCTCGTCCTGCTTGGTCCTGAGCTTGATAAGGAGGGGGAGGGCTGGGTCAATGGGTTGATGGATAGATGGATGGAGGGAGGGAATCGATGTGAACGGAAAAGTAGGACAGAACGGTTGACGGCATAAGAGAACGGAGACCTTGGGGAACTACACAACGAGCATACGATCAAGCATAACCTGAAATTCAATTGCTGACGATGTGGAAACAGAGGACGGCAAGGAAATGAAGCTCGACTGCGAAGCCATGGGCATCAAGAGCATCGTCGAGGAAGTCGACCGGCACTCGCGGCTGCTGCAGAAGGAGGCGGACTTGGCGGACGGTTAAGCTCTCGAGCCACATACCTAAGGAAGACGGGATGCACATTTTGCTGTACCCATACACCAATCTCGGTCTATCTGTCTGTATCATACAAAGCATTGGGAGGCGTTTGCTGTTTTACTCTATGAATATACCACCACGGCGGTTTGCGTATCACGACATGCAAGAAGCATATGGATATCAACAGTGATCTTCCATTATTTTCACTCAAATGTTTACTTTTGGAGACTCTATCTACCGAACATGCAAGCTATAACCTTGCCGACGCTGCCCTCTAAGCCGAGGCACCGCTGATAAAGAACCACTTGTCGATGGAGGCGTCGATGGGGGCGGGCGGGAGCTCCTGGTGCTGGGGCAGGGGCGGCAGCTGGTCGGGCGAGACGCGGCTGGCCGAGTGGGCGACCGTCAGGTTGGTGCTGGGAGCAGTCAGTCTTCAAGTAATTCAGAAAGATGTGTCAATGAAAGAACATACGTGGCAATGCTGCCCGGCGCCGTCTTGCCGGTAATGAGCTTCTCCCAGGCCTCGTTGCACTCGCGGACGACGTCCATGGCGTACTTCTTGTTCTTGCACTCGCCGGTGAAGGCGAACTGGTTCTCGGGCTTGCCGTCGGGGATCTTGTAGATGCGGAACCACTCGTTGGTGGCGCGCAGCAGGCCCGGCAGGTGGCGCTCGACGTCCTCGACGTCGTTGAGCTTGGGGGCCAGCGGGTCGTTGACGTCAATCACAATGACCTTCCAGTCCGTCTCCTCCTCGTCCAGCAGCGCCATGACGCCGAGCACCTTGACCTGCTTGACCTGGCCCGTGTAGCCGACCAGCTCGCCAATCTCGCACACGTCGA
This sequence comes from Chaetomiaceae sp. PF1801, assembly GCA_023628475.1. NCBI lineage: Eukaryota > Fungi > Ascomycota > Sordariomycetes > Sordariales > Chaetomiaceae > Chaetomiaceae sp. PF1801. The sequence continues at coordinate 65,754 of JAMAKQ010000018.1, forward strand.
GCGGGTCGTTATCGCCCTTGGCCTTGGTCTCGGGGTGGATCGCGTTGGGGTCCTCCCAGGTCTGAGTGTGTCAGCTACCACCCAAGATTGTAATATTTTTGGCCAAAATACCTGAGGGAAGGCACCATAGTTCCACAGGTAGCCCTTGTGGGGGAAGCAGTTGCGGACATAGCGCAGCTTGCCCTTCTTGATGTCCTGCTTGATGGGGTTGAGGAGCTCGTCCTTGGAGATCTAGGCACGCCAGTCAGTTCTTGTTTCGGGCCCACAGGCAAGTCAAGTAACGGAGGAGAGCTCCCACCTCGAGCTTGGCGTTGGTCCAGCGCGGGATCTCAACAATCATGTTGAGGATGGTCTGCTCCTGGTTGGCAAACAGCGGGATGTCGTGGAAGGGCGAGATGGGCACGCCATCCTTCTCAATGTAGACTCGGTGGTCGAGCGTGTAGGGGGCGCCGACCTTGCGCACGGTGTACGGAGAGGCCATGGTGCTGGTGGTGGTCGAGCTGAAGCTCCGGGACTGCAGATGACGCGCGAGCTGTGCTGTGCGGGAGAGCGGGGAGCTGCCTGAGGGCAATTGAGCGGTCGCGGGATTTGTTGCGGCGGCGGGAAGCGAGATCGCAGCAACAGACGAAGAATCGGCGGAGAGGGCTTCCTCAGAGCAAGGCGGGGGAGGGGCTCCAGAGGCTCCAGAGGCAGCGGTGGGCCCAGGGTGTGACGCCAGCCCGCGGCGCTGTGATTGGCCCGGGCGGGTTAATGGCTTTGGCGGCATCTTTTGGGCTGCAAAGTGTTGAGAGGGCAGCTGCTGTTGCTGCGTGAAGTGCCTGCAGAGTCCCGGCAACGCCTGCCTTGACCGCAACAGTCGTAGGGCCGACATGCAGACGGTTATCTCCTAGTGCGTTTTTGACGCAGCGTGTGGAATGGTTGTGTCTCGTTGACCAGCTGACTGTCTTTGGCCGCGGCTCACAACCTGGGATTCGTGCTCCCGCTGCCGTCCAGAAACTTCCGAATCGCCGGCTCGGGTCTTGTCTCGGCAGGTGGATCTGATGGACGGATACGCCGTCGTCGTCGTCGAGCTGCGGTCTGGATCCTCTGAGCTGATGTTTGTCACCTCAATTCCTTTCCGTCCACCATAAAGCTGTTTGAAGCTAACGGCAAGTCTGGTCTGGCAGCGGCCATCCAAGCCAGAGCTCGGAATGATTCGGTTAACCCCTGGGCGCTCCAGCCTCATTGTGGCTTGCCTCCGCCTTCAACCCTTGTTGCCCCGAGCAGCAGTCGGGTCTTGGCATCAACTCCATCAAGATGAGCCCCTTGATGGCCATGAGGACAGTAGAAGCTTCTTGATTGTGGATATCAAATACCGTATCATGCTTAATTATTCCATCGCCAACTACCATTAACTAATAACCAATCCAGACAACTGCCACAATTTGAAAACTGTCGGGTATTGCCTGCTCCCGCGACGCCCGCCCCCATCCCCCTAAACAAACAAAACATCCGTGATGACACTCAACGCAACGCACCTATCCACAAGAGCAACCACAGCAGATGAATAAAAAGCATGGTCATCACTCATCCCCATTCCATCCCAACTCCCCTTCCCCTCCCCAGAATACACTCTCCCCCTTCCCCCTGAACACCCCTCACCTCCTCGGCGGCAAAACCCCCCTCCCATACAACGCCCCGCCAAACGCCGGCCCCTGATGCGCCGCCGCGCTCCACCCCTGGTGCACGCTCTGCCTTACAATCAGCGCCGCCGCCTGCGCCGCCGCCATGCGCTCCTTCTGCCGCTGTCTCTCTTTCAGGTAATGCGCGGCCTCTGGCCTCATCCGCAGGATTCTGAGAATCATATCATCGCTGGGATCCGCCTGCGCCTCCTTGCGCTTCTCTTCCTTTGCTCTTCGCATGGTGCCCAGGTTGCGGCTCATCATGATGCTCTTGCCGCGGCGAATTGTGCCCAAACTGCCGAAGGGGACTGCGCCTGCGCCCGAGGGTTGGCCGAATGAGGGGACGCCGAGGGAGGATGGGGCGGATAGACGGTGGTGGTGGGAGGCGGCTTGTTGTTGTTGTTGTTGCTGGGCTTGTTGGGCCTGCTGCTGCGCGCGCTGGGCGTTGGCGGCGGCCATGCGCTCCGAGGTGCGGATGAGGTTCTCTGTGGGGTCGAAATAGAAAAAGTTGAGCGACGCCAGCTCGTGCCACTTAGGCGACTTGAGGACGTCGGCGGGGACGCCAAGGACCTCGCCCGTCTCGTGGTCGCGGGCGTTGAAGAAGGCAAACAGCAGCTCCAGCCAGCGGTAGACGACGTCCATCTCGGCCTGCGTGAGCGGTTTTTGCGTGGAGGGTTTGTCCGACAGCGGCGGCACCAGCAGGTTCTCGATGGCCAGCAGCACCTCCTTCCACAGCCGCGTCATGACCGCCATCATGGTCGCGTCCGTCAGCGTCTGCTTCATGATGGCAAAGTTCTCGTCGAAATAGGTAAAGAGCGGCTGCAGCGCGTGCTCGACCTCGGCCGGCGTGACGGTCGGAGCGTGTGACTGCCGCTTCTTCCAGAGGCTGGCCATCGACGCCGTGATGCCCTTGCTCAGCAGGCTGCGCAGAGCCTCGCGGGACAGCGACGTGTTGATGTGCATCGAGAGCTGCTGCACTTAGCATCCATCCACTTGAAAGTTTTTGACTCCGAGAACGTACCTTGCTCGTAACCTTGCGCACCATGTCCCGCTCCGTCCTCTTCAGATGCCGGAACGCCTTGCCAAAATGAAACTGGATATCATCCCGCTCGCCCTCCATGCTAACCCGGATCAAAAGCCGCCCCTGCGTGTCCAAATCCAGCCAAAACTCTCTCGGCAGATAATCACTAAAATGCACCGGATCCAGCTTGAGCGACGTCCGCCCGACAAAGTCATGGTCCCCGATCATATCGTAGTCCCAGATCGTCGCAATGAGATTGAGCGGGCCAGACACAGTGATGTCGACCGACTCGTCCCACCGGGGATTGAGGGTGCGCGGTATCACCCTCGTCTTGTGAAGGCGCTTCTGGTACTCATCACACAGAACGACGTAGGGATCACTGGTCCCCGTCGGATCGCAGGCCTTGAGCTCCTCGCCTTCGACAATCTTGACGGTAAACACGTAATGCTGTGGCCGCCGGTTGGGATGTTTCGGCCCGTCGACCTTGTTGAGAAGCTCGGCGCAGGCGTCGACGTTCATGCGCTTCTCCAGCTTGTCCAGGGCCTGCATGGCCCATTCGATGTTGTTGAACTTAACAAACGACTGCACCAAGGGGTTAGCAAATACTGAAACAAACGAACCAAAAGACAAAACCACCCACCTGAGGATAGAACTGGAACGGCTCGATCTTATCCTTCGCATTCCACGCATCCTTGGCATACTGCAACAACCTCTCCTGCGCCGTCTTGGACGCAGCCGCCACCTCATGCGCCGACTGCCGGTCCATCTCCCTGGCAAACTGCTGCTCCACGATCTCGCAGTACCGCCCAATGCCCGCGGCAAACGACTTGGCGAGCGCCGTCATGAAGCGCGCCAGGTGGACCTCATCGCCCCACTCGAGCTGTAACAGCTGGTCGATGGTCTGGGTGAACAGGGTGAACATGTCGATGATGGACACGCTGTGCCGCTCGTCGTCGGTGGGGATGTCGCCCTCGTGGCGCGTCCGGACCTTGAACTGGTCCTGCTTGATGGCCTCGTCGACAAAGCTCGGCATCCTGTCGTCGACGTTCTTGATCCACCGCCAGACGAAGCTCTCGAGGAGGCCCTCGATGTGGAAGGCGAAGGGCTTGTCCGGCAGGGCCTCGACGTGCATCTTCCGTATCTCAACGAGCTCCTTGTACAGGTCGAATCCGTCCTGGAGTTCAATCTCGATAGCTGTTTCTTTGGAGAGCTGGAGTACGCGTTTGATGATTTCGTGGCAGTCTTCTTCGAAGCTCGGCAGCGTCGTCTCGACCAGGGCTTTGAACGGGCTGGCGCCCATGATCTCCGGGTTCTTGCGGTACCGCTTCTTGATCCTCTCGGCAAGGTCGACAACGGCTTTGCCCAAGTTGACGACGTTGCCAAAATCCCAATCTCGCTGGCTGCGCGGGATGTGCTTATCCAGGAAATCCCGGTACACTTGCGCAGCCTGCTGGCGCAACCCATTGTCGAGCTGCTGTGTGAACTCGGTTGCATCCTCGGGCCGCTGCGAGAAGGCTGGATCTGGATACACGTGGGTATTGAGCAGCGCCATGACCACGCCGATGGTTGGCGGTTTGGGCTCGTAGCAGCGCATCAAGAGGTTAAACAGATCCCGTAACAGGGCATCATGCATGTCCCTCAACGACTGCTGGTAGCCTGCAAAATCGACAATGGTCCATCTGCTTGGGTCAATGTCGCTCAAACTCGACGTGTAGTGCTGGATAAGGACCGGCTTTTTGGGCTCCTCCAGGGGCCGCTTTACGAGGTCTAGACAGTCGTAGAGCTGCTCGGGGGGCAACTCCTGGTCAAGGAACTTGCGAGTAGTGACCTCAACAAAGGCGACATAGCGAGAGAACTGCGGGATGCGCCAGCGCACAGCGAGTTCAATCAGGAATTCGGTCGTCTCTTCGGATAAGGGGGAGGCAGACGTGTCCGAGTGGAGCTGATCGTACGACACCACATACTGAAGAATGACCTTGTAGAAGGAGCGCGGGTCTGGGGGGATGAAGGTGTAGCTTGGCTCGTCGACGCTCCGGATGCTGGCCGAGTCATCTAGGGCAAGCGATCCGAAGCCAAACGAGGGGTCCAGGCTCGGGGCGGGCGACTCCGGGTTGGAAAGCATCCTGCTCAGGTCGGCATAGGCCTGGTCCTCGTACATGGATTGAGGCCGGAGCGGGAGCGGTTTGTCGCTGGCGCCGCCAGATCCTCCCTTGAGATCTGGGCGAACGCTCAGGATTTCCGCAAAGATGCTCGCCAGGTGAGGCGCCTCGCCCTTTTTCCACTCCTCGTATGCTTCGTCCACGTCAAAATCCTGCTTTCGCAGGGTCCCGGCCATGCCGGCGGAGAGTCTGAACTGGTACGCCTTGTAATCTTTCAGCGCCGCTTCCTCGGTCCATTCCGATGCGTGTCGGTCGAAGTCGGCCTGCACCTGGGAGTTGGTCACGCCAAAGATCTTGGCGACGAGCTGGACCATGTGCATGTCTTTCACCTCGTAGCTCAGCGGTATCTCGACCTCGACAAACGAATGGTCCTCCTGACCTGTGTCGAGATACAGGTTCTGGTCGTTGCTCATGAGCTTCTTCTCGAGCGTGTTGAGGCGGGTGACGAGCTCGAGGTCCCCTTTTTCGCGGAGGATGCTGCTGAGAAGTCGGATAAACATGGCCAGGTGCCGGTCGACGAGCACCTTCCACGAGTGGTCCTCGGCGGGCTTGCCGCGTCCCTGAGCCTTGGCGGCAGACGAGTAGAAGATCAGAACCAGGGGCTCGACCTTGCGGTCCTTGTCGATGGACTTCTGAAAGTCTTTGGCGGTGAAAGCGGTGTAGGCCTCGGCAAAGGTGCGCTTCACGGCGGCATCGCTGAATCCGGGCAACCTCTCGACGCCCTGCAGGACGCCCGACATGCGCTTCTCGAGAGAGTGGCGGAAGCCAGAGGGCAGCTTCGCCGAGGTGGAGCCCGAGGGAACGAGTTCCTTGACCAGCTCGGTGATGCTCGAGGTGTGGACGCGCGGCGGGGGCTTCGGGGCGCTGACATATTCCTTTCTCTTCTTTCTCGGCTGGAGCAGGTAGCGAAGGAAGGCGATGCGCAGGGCGTACGAGTAGGCCTCGTCGTAGTTGACGGGAACCGCGCGGGGCTTGGACGAGGTGCGGCGATGGCCTTCGTCATCGCGGACGCTCTGAACGCTGCCGACCCGGCGGCTTGGGTGGTAGGAGGATTGGGATGCTGTCGACATGTCGAGGGCGGGCGGCGGCCGGCGCCGAATGTCGTGCAAGGCTGAGTTGGGCAGTCGTCGGCCAAGGTCAGGGGTCCGTCGTCATGTCGACAGCGGTAAGCGCAGGAGTCTTGTACGATCGAGGTCGAGGAAAATTCACGGCAGCGTTGAGAGTCGAGCCGAGTAGAGGCTTTCGAGCGGGTCGCGGGCAGGTCAAGGCTACAGCGTGGAAACGATAAAGTCGAGTCGGGCGGTGTTGAACTGGGCAGGGACCAGGGACGTCATACGGTGTAACATCTGCCGCCGCCCTTGAACAAGTCGAACCGAAGGGAGGGGCTTGCAGCAGGGAAGTCGTATCAATTGTATAGTTACCTACCTTACAGCAAGTCCTACCAATTTACGATCGTCCTGGAATTTCTGGAGCATTTCTCACCATAGGACTTACAGCAACTGGTGTCTCGTACGCGCATTCAAGCAATAAGCTTCTGGTGATTTATGTTCTTGGTCTCTGTACTTGTCCCTTGGTGTGAAGTTGAATGTCATGCCCTCTGAGTGATGCGGACGGTATCCATGTGTACTGTAAGATACCAATTCGAATACGAGAGGCAAAGTGGAATCTCGGGTTTTGGAGCTTTGTTGGCAGCAGGTGACCAGAAACCGAAGTAGCGCCTCTGATCACACAATGCAGAAAGTAAATGGCCTGATGAGAACTCAAGATCTCCAGCCTCCCTGGGTTACCCGATGCCTATTCTGAAGACTGAATGGTTTGCGTACTTACACAGTACACCACGAGATACGGTAATGAAGGCCTGTGGGGCTGCTTGATCGTGCCTCGGGAGTCTCCGAGGCGTGGGGAACTCCAAGCTCCCCGCAAGAGCAGGTTGGTCCCAAAATAGAATCTCAAAGCAACCTGGAAGCAACTTCAAGACTCACGTGGGTGGATGAATTTGGTGGCATACAGGTGGGTATTGACAACCCAGCTTTCCATTGTCGTCTATGGGACTTGTGCGCCCGGTAGACTTGAATGAAAGCACTAGAGACGAGGCGTGTTAGTCTCCAACCAACTCTGCCTCAGAAATAAATGTTCCAGGACAAGAGCCTCTGATAGGTACGCCCGAGTCATGTTCCTCCGGATGCCCTGCCAGCACGCGGACAAGTGCACGGGACCAAATGTGCAACTCAGGCACAGGTTGTGCCTGAACAGGTTCCAGGTTGCCATCTGACCTCGCGCGTGGCTGTGAGATGGATCTGTCTTGCGTGAGTGCAGGAGTCATCCAATGTGAAATCTCCCTGATACCTATTTCCATCAGAGGCTGTAACCACAGTCTCATCCAGCAAAGAGTCAGGTATTTGAATTTTCTTGAAAACAGAAACCTCGTAGTTCATCCTTAAGGAAGGTTGAAGTGAGAGGGAGGGTTCCAAGGAAGGTTGTCTTGGTTGTGTACAGGTAACCCGAACCCTGCTTGCTTTTATCCTGGTTCCGATCTCAGCGGGGCCCGTGAATTACAGGGGCTTTACCCAAGCGACCGTTGCAGGCGGTCCCTGGCCCTGCAGGGTTTCAGAAGGCCAGTTGCGTGTGCCCCTGTCAGCTCGTCCAAATCGAGCAGGCAACCCCGCTGCGCCGCTACGAACCGCCAGTCGCCAACCTGGAACTTCGTTTGCATCCATTTCGACGGTTGCCGACCGCCTCAACCCCGACTTTGTCCTGTTCTGCCACTCCGCCGACTGTCGGTTGTCCGTACTCTCCAAGCTCGGCGCCGAGATGGGCAACGTCAGCAGCGTGCCCGATGAGGGCGCAACTCTCTATCTTAGAGACCAGAATCGATGTAAGTGCCCTTCCCCGCCGTGCGACAGCCGACCGGTCCCGAGCCTGTGTGATGATGCTCTGCGCATCCGTGGAAGCGCTCTACCCGTTGCCCGGTTGCCTCGCCTGGTGCTGCCCTTCCCGACAGATCGGCGCCGAGATGCTGACCAGCCTGCGCAGTAACCATCTCCTCTGCTGTCATAGCTAGTCCGAAACGGCGCACCTCAGTAAACATCGTTCCGAATGCATTCCCGGCTACGAGAATATCTGCATCGCGGACCACGGGCGACTCTACCCCGCTGGAGTTTGTCCTGGTAAGAGGCCGACCGACCCCAAGATATCCTGAGCTGTACCCCTCTGACGGTGCCGTCACAGGATACCGAACAAATCAGTCCTGGTGCTGGGCCCGGATTCCTACTGAAGCTCTCCAACGAGGACGACCTCGTCTTTACCTTTACCTTCGTCATCCGCCAGTCACAAAACATCCTTCAAAATCAAGCTGGCGCCATCGAGACGGTCACCCCAGTGGACACCCAGATCAACGGCCTCACCTTTGTCTTTGCCTCCAACCCCCGCGAAGTCGAGAACTTGGTAACCCGCGAGTTCCACGCCGACCCGAACCTCCACAAGAATGCGAATGTTGCGCTGGTTGGGAGCTATTCCACCGAAGGCAGCGCCTCGGTGACCTTCGACTGGACATGGCGCTGGAAACCACCCAAGAATACCGAGGACCGGGGCGGCGGCTGGAGGAATTCTTGCAGTGTTGGTGCTCCCAGGCCTGCCATGCTTGCGGTCGCTAATAGTTGTCCAGTTTGTCGAGTATGACCAGAGAGCCCATCGCTTGATCACCCTTGCCAGCTTCTCCTTTTACGTCGCAAGTATGTACCCATCGGGGCCATCGTCGCCTCGGAGAACCATGCTTACACTAGCAGACACCTCACCATACCTCAGCCAACCGAACTCCCCGACACCTCCCCTCCTGAGCGCCCCTCCCAAGGTCCGCGTGGTATCCGCACAGTCCCTAGAGTCCCAGATTAGTACCATTCCGGAACACGAGGAGCTCGCCTCGCCCCAGCAGACCATCAGCGACCCAGCCAACGGCCTGCCAGCTGCGCCACCGGCACCCAAGGAGCCCATCAAGGTCGACGTATCGTGCCCTCGCCCAGGAGACGACATCATGTCCGATGACGGGCCCGTCTTCAGAGCAACCATGAAGGCCCTCGAGCAAAAGACCGGCAACATGAGGATGCAGATGAAGCGGCTCATCAAGAAGGCCGAATACGTGTACCAGTCGCAGCAGGAGGCCAACGATGCCTTCGCTGCCTTCATGGACGCCTTGAAAGAAGTGTCGGCAACCAACGCAAATGCCGTCCAGCCGGCCATCGAACACTACTTTGACAAGATCGCCCGCGAGATCCTGGCGTACGAGCGGCAAAACACGGTCAATCTGCAAAAGATTGTCATTGATCCCGTGAACAAGCTCTACCAGATGGACATCAAGCAGGCCGAGGCCAAGAAGCGCGATTTCGAAGAGGAGAGCAAGGAGTTCTACGCCTACGTGAGCCGGTATCTCGGCCAACGGCACGACTCGGTCAAGGCAAAACACAGCGACTCCAAGTACCAGACGAAACGCAAGAACTTTGAGCTCAAGCGCTTCGACTACTCGTCCTTCATGCAGGACCTGTCCGGTGGCCGCAAAGAGCAGGAGATTTTGTCGCACCTCACCAAATACGCCGATGCCCAGGCGAGGTGCTTTTTGCGCACAGCGAAGAAGGTCGATGAGCTGCTCCCACAGCTCGAAGCACTATCTACCGAGGTCCAGGAGGCGGACAAGGAGTACCAGTACCAGCGCCGTGAGCGCGAGGAGAAGAGGAGGCTCCTCGAGAAGAGCAATCTTCCGTACAACGAGCCTGAGCCGCCTTCGACCGCGTCCGGACCGAGTCCCGCGGCCGGCCATCCAAATGGAATTCAGTCCAACTCGGACACCGAGATGGCCCGCGCAGACAGCACCGGGTCCCAGCTCAAGCCGACGCGTTCCATCAACTCGAGCAACTCGCCCAGCGCTGGCGACCTGTCCCGGTCACCGGGGAGCCTCAGCCAACATGGCGCTGTTGTTGGCAGCCCTCTGCAAAGCAACAAGTTCAAGGGCATCCGCGACCTGGAGGAACGAGATCCCAACCAGGCGGTGCACTCTGACAAGGAGGCACCAAATAGGAAGGAGGGCCTGCTCTGGGCGCTCAACCGACCCGGCGGTCACGTCGACCCGCGGAACCTGAACAAGCAGGGCTGGCACAAGTATGTTTCCCGCGTATACCAACTATCCCTGTGTAGGCACTGACGGCATGCAGGTTCTGGATCGTGCTCGACCAAGGAAAGCTGTCCGAGTACAGCAACTGGAAGCAAAAGCTCGATCTCCACATGGAACCGATCGACTTGCGCCTTGCTTCGGTCAGGGAGGCCAGGAACGCGGACCGTCGCTTCTGCTTTGAAGTCATTACGCCGCAGTATAAACGTGTTTACCAAGCAACATCCGAAGAAGACATGAATAATTGGATCATGGCTATCAACAATGCGCTACAGAGCGCCGTTGAGGGCCGGTCGTATAAGGACAAGCCGTCGACGGCCCATGGCGACGTGGGCTTCAACGGGGTAGACATTGGCTCGATGCTGGTGGGCAAGAGCTCGTCCGTCAGCCACGCGAGCCACAGCACAAGCGCCATCCCCTTCAGGCGGACCACGGTTGGCGCCCGGCCGAGTACGTCGCGCGGCGCCAGCTTTGAGGACAAGCCCGACAAGCTGCTGCAGATGCTGCGCGAGAACGACCAGGGCAACTGCTGGTGCGCCGACTGCGGGTCCAGCAACAAGGTCGAATGGGTCTCGCTCAACCTCGCCATCATCGTCTGCATCGAGTGCAGCGGCATCCATCGGTCGCTGGGGACACACGTCAGCAAGATCCGCTCCCTCACACTCGACACCACCTCATTTACGCCCGACATCGTCGAGCTGCTCCTCCTTGTTGGCAATAGAGTTTCCAACATGGTGTACGAGGCCAGGCTCGACCCAGCCATGAAGCTCACCCCGCAAGCCAACCGCGAGCAGCGGCTTAAGTTCATCACGGCCAAGTACGTCGACCGCGCGTACGTCGAGCCCATCTCGGCGACCCTCTCACGATTCGGAACCGCCGACGAGACCCTCCTCGCGGGCATCAAGCGCAACGAGATCCAGCAGATCCTCTACGCCCTCGCTCTCCGCGCCAACCCCAACGTCACCGACAAGTCGCGCGGCACGCACGCCGTCTACCTCGCCCTCGCGGCCGCCGACCCGGCCCCGCCCTCGCCCATCCCGCCGCAGGCTCAACCGCACCCCACACCAGCCACCGTCGATCGCGTGGTACCCTTCCCCGTGGCGGAGCTTCTCATCCAAAACGGCGCCGAGATTCCCGATTCACTCCCGCAGGTGCCGCTTAGTCTCGCAGCGCAGGCCTACGTCGAGATGAAGCGCGGCCGAAAGGCGGCGATCGAGGCGTCGGGGTCGTATGACAGCGGCTCGAGCACTATTGCTTCCGCAGCGTCAGCGGGTCAGGGTGATAAATTGCAGCGCGAGCGCGAGGCTAGGCTGCAGAAGAGGGTGAGTGCAGGGGGGAGGTTGGCGAAGACGCCCATCCCCGAACGCTAGAGCGCGTTGGGGGTGGCGACGGTGGTGGCGTGTGGTGTGCCGCTGCCGTTTTTGAGGGGGGTTGGGAGGAGGAGGGGGGTTTCTTCTTTATGAGTTGACCGGCCCTCCTTCTCAGTGGGTCTGGGTCGTGATAATGTCAGAGGGTCCGGGCATCGTGCGATGGCTTCTTACCCCTTTACCACGTCTCTATCATTCTTGTTAATGTTCTGTTGTTTTTCTTTGAGTGTATGAGTTTCTGTTGGGGAGAGAGCAGCAGTCTTGCTTTCATCGGCTTGTGTCAAATGGGTCATAAGCTCTGAGAGAGACAGCCCCTGCTCGAGAATGGGGACTGAAGCTTGGAAATGGAGCGTTTAGGGAGTTGTGGCCGTCGTGCTTTTCTGAGATATGGGAGGAGGGTCTTAGGGATGGAGTGGGAGGAGTTTTTGTTGCCGTTGTATGGTATAATGCTGTTTGGAATGAGATCACTTAGGCCGGCGTGTATGGATGGATGGATTTGGAGGGTGGACCGCATCGGCTTGGTTGGGCTGGTTGGTTGGGATAGGATGGGATGGGATGGGGTTGGAGTTTGTAGGCATAATCGTAATGATGAATACATACAGAGATGATTCCTAGGGTGAGTCCGAGTTGATCAGGCGAGTGAGAGAGATGGAAGTTGATCAACACCTTGCCGATTGGGTAGATGTGGTCCCTGGACTGCCGACTGGCACCACCCTTCATCAACACCACCCACACTCAGTTTGAGCTTTGAACACAATCCCACTCGACTCACAGCCCAGAGACCACTGTCTCTCTAGGATGCCACAGCCGTCACAACAGCCAGACAAGGCCTCTGCAGAAACTCCTCCCAGAACCCTGTATCACGCTGCACCACGGGAGCGCTCGTGTAAGGCACCGTCCGCACATCAACCAAACCAAACTTCTCATACACCTCGGTAGACCCAGAGTAAACAGTCTCCAGACACCTCCCGACAAACTCGACAGGCGGCGTCGACCGCAGCACACACACGTACTCGACACCTCCCGGGATGCTCTTGATATTCCTACACAACCCGCCATACTTCCCGCTCTGTAGCACAGGACTCCAGGGGTCGGCGTCCCGCACGCCGATGAATCTCCCACCCGGCTTCTTGAGATGCTGTCTAATGTTCCGGAACATACCCTCCAACTCCCCCACCGTCCCGGCGAAGCTGAAGATCCAGTTGCCCATGACGACGTCGTACCCCTCGGTCAACAGGGGTAGATGGTCGAGTGGTTTTGAGACATCGCCTTCAAAGAACCGGAGTTTTCCCTCCTCGGTCTGGTGCTGTTGTTGCTGTCCAGCCTGCAGCATACCCGGAGAGATGTCAACTACATCGACCAGGACAGCACCCTGCGCGAGGGCGGTGCGTGCGTGCCGGCCTGTGCCGCCGCCGAGGTCGAGGACGGTGAGACTCGTGCAGTCGCCCAGGGCGATGGAGATGAGTTCGGCCTCGAGCTGGCCTGACGGGAGGGAGGCGTAGTTGTCGTAGGAGCGTGCGGCGAGGTCGTAGTCTTGCCTGACCTGTTTTGTGGCTGAGGATGGAGAGGACATGGTGAAACTGCGTTGTTGGAGAGGGTTCTGGTTCATATGTAGCGAACCTCGGGCTGAAAAGGAAGAGTGTAGGCGAGTCTGGTGCCGGTTTCTTTTGTGTCGCCTCTCTGAGGTGGCCGCTGGTATTTCAGATATTGCCCGTCCCATGGCTTGCCCTCGGGCGACAAACTTGCTCAAAACACCTCCTCCATCTCAGCTCAATTCCCCTGTCTACGTGGTGACAAACCACCGTGGATCGGTTCCTTGACCTCCGAGACAGGGTAGAGAGCCTGAGGTGTGTTGAACTAGTAGAGTTGGTCAAACTCCGACTGAGCGACGATATTGAATCACTCATTGCCCACGCCTCTCGCTAACTCGGCCGAGCACGGCTACGCAGGTATATTACTGCCTTGGATTTGTCCTCTTTTTGTCCTCTTCCTGTCCCATCCACCAAATAGCACACACTATTAACACGAAACCCGAATGAGAAAATGTAACTATATCCCACTGACGAACACACAGTAACCCGAAGTGTAATGAATCTGACAACTCCCCATGCAACCGGGCGACTAAACCGACATGATGCTAGAAGCAGAAAAGAAACCCGCCAAATAACTCCCACAACAAACCCAGACAATTATAATCCCAACACAGACGACGCTCCGTCATAGCATGGCCCAGATACTCCCGCACCGCCAAGACCAACACCACCTGTCAACCCATTTTCACCCCCACCTAACGACCCCCTTTCCCCTTCTTCTTCCCCTTCTGTTTCTCAGCAATATCCTGCCCAGGGTACCGACTCCGGCCGTCATTTCCATAGCCGTCATCGCCACCATCATCATCACCACCACCGCCGGCATTGCTATACAACACCTGATCCCCCTTCCCACCCAACTCCATAAACTCGCCCGGATCCCGATTCTCATCCGGCCGCATCTCCCTCTTGGGAGCGACGCCCCTGGAATTCGGGTTCGGATTCTTCGAGTACACCTTGACATCTGGCCTGCCAGCGCCCGCGGGCACACGGTCCGTAACGTGCACCGTGTTGATGGAGCTGATGAGGGTGCGTTCCCTAAACGGCCCGCGGCGGCTCATCTCGAGCCCCGCCAAGCCCGAGACGAGGCCGTTCGTGCTGTCATTAACACCGATCGGCTTCTGCGTCAGCCACGGGTGGGCGAGGCATTGGTCGACTGTGAAGCGCTTGTCGGGGTCGACGACGAGCATCGAGTCGATGAGGTCGACTGTGAGGTGGTTAGCTGACAGCTACTAACGAGTTGAGTGAGGGGGTTGGGGCAGCTTACGAGCTGAGTCGCCGACGGGGTCCCAGTACGGCGAGGGATAATCAAAGAGTCCCTTCCGGATCTGGTCCACCATCTTGTAGGGAAAGTCGTCCCGTTCCAGCTCGTCCGAGAACGGAGGGAAGCCGCAGAGGCAGATGTAGAGCACCACGCCCAGAGACCAGATATCAACGGCCTTGGTGTACCTGCGCGTCTTCTGCAGGATCTCTGGCGCCACGTAGCTGGGCGTGCCGCAGAGCGTCGTTGTGAAAGACTCCTCCCCGACAATTTTCGCAAGCCCGAAATCGCCAATCTTGACAGTCAGATCGTCGTCCATGAGCAGGATATTTTCGGGCTTGAGATCCCGGTGAACCATGTCGCGGTCATGCTGCACATGGTAAGCAGAGGTTCGAAGTTGCATACAAGACAGAAGATAAGCTTACCAGATATTTGATGCCCTCGAAAAGTTGGGTAAACACCCTCCGGGTTTGGCCCTCGGTCAGCTTCTTGTGCTCGGTAATGTAGTTGAACAGTTCGCCGTTGGGCGCCAGCTCCAGGACAACGTAGACCGCCTCGGGCTCGTTGAAAGTCTCCTTGAGGCAGAGAATGTTGGGGTGGCTGATGCTCATGAGCATGGCAACCTCCTGGTGCAGACCCTCGTACTTGATCCTATCGTCGACGCCTGGTGTCTTGGCGAAGCGCTTGACGGCATAACAGTCGCCTGTTGACTTTTCGCTGCACAGGAATACCTGGGCAAAGTGACCACTCCCCAGCCGCTGCCTCATCGTGTATTGCTGGGAAAATGGCTTCCCATGGCGGCATCTGGGATATCTAAAGATAAAACCCGGACTGGTGCTGGTGACCGAAATCTCGTCACCCTCCTTCAGCTCCCGCCTATCGTTGCGCGTCAGATAGGCGCCGTTGATGTAGGTCCCGTTCCGAGAGAGATCCTCGAGGACGGCCACTGTGCTGTGGCCCTTGTTTTCGGTGAAGATCAGGCAGTGGCGGTTCGACACTTGCAGGTCATCTACCCTTACGTCTGCGGGGGTCAGCAAGGTCCTATCCGCAGGCAAACGTGACCATCTTTCTCGGAAACTTACCGCACTCGGGGTGCCGCCCGATGACATAACCCCCGGCAGTCGGAGAGTCGTCCTTTTGCTCCTTGCATGATGTGTTCTGACCCCGCCTCCCGCTGCTCCTTGAACCCGCCGCCTGCGCACCCTCCAGAGACGCCGCGGGAGGCGGGCATGTGCCCTTCTTCTTCAGCACCACCGGCACGAAGCGGGTGTCGAGCGGAAGCAGATAGCCCCAGACGCCCTCCCTAAGCTCGTCGACGCCCTCGACCAACGGGGCATTGGGGTCGATGTCTTGTTGCTGGCTGAATGCCTGGGTATCCTGCGGAGGAGAGCTGAATACCAGCGCCTGGGAGTGGTTGTCGTCACCCCGGCGGCGGAGGTCCTGGCTCGGGCGTTCCTGTGGGGGTGTGGCGGTCGTTTCCTTGTCGAAGTCGTTGGTGCCCTCGCTGGCGAGGTGAGTCACAGGCGAAGGGAGGTGGTGCTTGTGCTGCACCGGGGTTTTGAGACCGTCATCGACTCGCTGGGACAGCCGCTTGGAGCGGCGGACCTTCTTGGTGAACGATTCGTTTTCGTCGCTCGGCGAGCCCTGCAACCACAAGATTAATCGGCGGAGCATGCCAGGCGGGAGTGGCGCCATCGAGGAAAGAGGACTGGCAGAAGAAATAGCGAGTAGGCACCTACATCGACGCGGCTCCTCTTGTGGCTGCCTTCAGCCCGTGGAGCCATGGTTGCGCGAGCCGAGATGAGCGAGAAGTCGACGTGACCAAACTGGTTACCTTAAGTAGCGAGGCGAAGCGGCGCAATGAGTAATTCGTCAACCTGTGTGGGCGGCCGAGCAGCCAAGCAAAAGGTTGTGGTGTGGGAGCCTGTTTAAGTGCGGTGCCTGGAAAATGCGCGAGGCCTCGTGGGAAGGCTCGGGAATGGAGGGTCAGCAGCCACGGCCCTTGATCATTCGAGCTTGGAAATCTGGACGGGACCGGGGCGCAGCCGCGCTTGCGACGGGACTGGAGCTTGCAGCTGGGGCCTGTCAACCGGGGTGACTGAGGTGCGCTGCTGCAGGTGGTCGGTCCTAAGAATGATCCGCTGCAGGCCCAGAAAACCGGAGTGATCTTGGCTTGATGCAGGGGTCAACGTCCCAGGTTCTTCGTGTGGTAGGGCTGGAGGGCGGTCATGCTGTGACTGGTTCCGGTTCGAGGGGTCAAGTGCATCGCTTCGATGTGACTCGTTTGCATCATCAAAGACTGTGTTTGCACCAGTCGTCCCGACGATGTGGTAACCCGGGCGAAACCCAGGTAAACAAAGCGCCCCTGTGCGGACGATTGCACGGAGAGTGCCCTGTAAACGCCCGTACTTTCCTCGAGGATGTCAGTAGCCGGGAACTCAAGGATGTTAATCGACCGAAGACCCTTTCTCTCTCTCCGGGTACTACTGGTCGCATGAGCGGCCGTTGCGATGGCCCGCAGCAGCAACTCGTGGCTCATCATCTCAATCCCGAGCTATGCTCAGCCACGACCGCCCATCCCAGGTCTGAATGCTCCGAGTGTGTGGCCTTCACCAGTAGCCTTCCATATATCCTTGGATAAGACGGCTTCTCTTATGCTTGGACTGGACAGTGAATAGGGCGAGGGTATAAAATGCAAATGGTGAGAAGACTGGCTCTGCTCGCTGATAATGTCGAAATGCAGCTGGTAACACCGAATCCACCACGAGGACTTGTCATCAGCCAGGAACCGCGAGGTCTAGTATGGGTGAAAATACACCTAAAAGCTAAGTCAATAAGAAAGTTATCTCAACATACCATCGCTGTAATAAGTCAAGGTTACCTTACCTGGTAACTGTTACACCGGTAATGCTGTTGTTGACTGCGGGCTGGTGTTGTTCATGTTCGGTGCATGTTTGCGCCACCAGTTCTCGACCATCCCACTGACCCCACTTTGAATCTTCATCCGGTTTCTCGCTTAGCATTCTGCTTTGCGCTTAGCGTCCCTTTCACGTGACTCTATCGCACAGGAAAAAATGGCGGGGCAGCGAATTTCTGGCGTAACTGGCGAAGAAGAGGCGACCGCTGAGGAGGGCAAGACCACAAAGAAACCGCAGCCTCCGGCCCGACTCCAATCTCCCCCGGGCCCTCGTACCCCCTACGACTTCTACGACGCCGTCACTCCTCCGGCATTTCCACTCCCTCCGAGGTCCAGCACTGAAAAGAAATCTCGCGTCCCCGCTCCCAAGCCGATTTCCCCTCGGACGCCCAGGAGCTATAGCCCGTGGCGCGACTACAAACTCAACGAGCACGTCAAAGACGTCCTCAACGGCGCGACCGATTACCTCAATTTTTTTGGCGCCAAGACCCCTCGAGTGACCGGGCTCACCGACAGCAAGATGGCGGCTCCCCAGTTGATTTTCGTCGACGGCACCTTCGCCGAGCTGGCGCAGGAGATGGCCGACTACATCCACATCAGCGACAAGGTCAAGCCATACCTTGAGAAGGAGCAGAACGAGGAGGCGCTTCAGTTGATTGTCCAGGCCGCGCACTACCTCAATTCGGTGCCCGAGAAGGACTTTGCCGGCGCCTACAACCTCTTGATCCACCTCGTCCTGCAGTCGCCCGACCCCAAGAAGTACCTCCCCACCGTCTGCGGCAACCTCCTCAAGCCCATCACCTCGTCGCCAGTGCACGGCTTCACCCTAGCCATCAACGCCCTCAGCACCGTCTTCAACCTCCTCGAGCGGAACAACCCGCTGCGGTACAATGTCTTTCTGCAGATCATCCGCCTCATCCGCCAGCACGGCCAGTACGAGGTGCTCAAGCCCCGGCTAAAGAATCTCGAGGGTTGGTTTCAGGCGTGGGATACCGACGAGGAGGACCAGCGCAGGCTCTACGTCGAGGTGTCGGATGTCGCCGCGGACGCTGCTGACGAAGAGTGAGTATCATGGGAGCGAACGAGTTGGATACACCGCTGACTGTCACAGGGAGTCGTACCGCTACCTGGTCAAGGCGCTCGGCACATTCGACCGCGACGAGCAGGAGGAGATCACTTCAGAGGAGGCCAAGACGCTCTCACTCAAGGCCGTCCGCATGGCCATCTCGTCGCCGTCACGGTTCGACTTCCAAGACCTGCGCGCCCTGCCGACGGTACAAGCGCTCAGCGACTCGGAGCCTGTCTACTCGCAGCTGCTCGACATCTTCACCGAGCAGGACCTCGAGGACTACAACGACTTCAGAGACGAGCACGAGGGCTGGATCGAGAAGGAGAAGCTCGACCACGAGAAGCTGCAGCGCAAGATGCGCCTGCTCACCTTCGCCAGCCTCGCCGCGAGCACACCCAACCGCGAGATCCCGTACGCCAACATTGCCAAGGCGCTGCAGATCCCGCAGGAGGACGTCGAGATGTGGACCATCGACGTGGTCCGCGCCAAGCTGGTCGAGGGCCGGCTGTCGCAACAACAGAAGGTGTTCCTCGTCCACCGGACCACGTACCGCGTGTTTGGCGAGAAGCAGTGGCGCGAGCTGGGCACCCGGGTCGACCAGTACAAGGCCGTCGTCGACCGGCTCATCACCCACCTCCGCAAGTCGCAGGCGGACGTGGAGAGCCAGCGCGAGCGGGAGCAGCAGGAGCTGGAGCGGAAGCTCGCCAATGCTAACATCAGCGGCGGCCAGGGCGGCGATCGCCGCCGCCAGCAGAAGCCGCGCACCGATGAGGACGACTGAACGACAAGGGGATCGGGAAAGGCATGAATGGGTATCATTGCACTTTTGCTTGGCTTGGTCTGGAGTTGGAACCAAAAAGGGCAAGAGGTAGACGATCAACGGGTGCTTCTTCTTTTTTCGCATGGAGAGAGATATCCAGGGCACCATGATTTGCTGGCTGGCAGGGTGGACGGGTATGGTCATTGCATGACTTGCTTGCGGGCAATGTGTGAGTTAGATTACACAGGCATCTGGGACTTTTGTGCTTCCCCTCGTTGGAGGGATATTGGCACTATTTGCTACTGAAGATGGCAGTAGAAATCAAGAGTTCTATGACAAAGGAAATGAAAAGTGGCAAAGCAAATGGTCCGCTCGACTCGACTCGTACAGGAATCTAAATGGCGCCCACATCGTGAAAGAATCGCAACTCCTCCGCTCGATGCTCGCTCCGTCTAGTCTATAGAACGTAATTAAAGAAATCCAACGAGGGAAAGATATGGCGAAAACCCGAACTTAGATTAGAGCTTGTCCCCCAGCACCTTCTTCAACTTCTCCTGCGTAGCAGCATACACCTGGTCCGGCAGCGGCGTCGAGTCGACCTTGACGACGCGGTTCTCGGCCTCGTAGTGGTCGACGACGGGCATGCTGGTCTCGACAAAAGTCCGGAACCGCTTGCGGATGCTCTCGGCGTTATCGTCGGCCCGCCCGCTCGTCTTGCCGCGCTCCAGCAGCCGCTGCTCCATGACGGACTCGGGGCAGTCGTAGAAGAGCACCAGCTTGGCCGGGCACACGACCTCCTCGAACTTGAAGGCCTGGTCCATCTTGCGCGGGAACCCGTCGATCAGGAACTTCTTGTTGCCTGTCTTGGTGATGGTCTCGCGCATCGCGTTTTCGAGCAGGGCGACGGTCACTTCCATCGGCACGATGTCGCCGTTCTTGATGCAGTCCTTGATCAGCTGGCCGTATTGCGAGCCGGGCCGGTCTTGTTCGGCGCGGAGGAGGTCGCCGGCCGAGAGGTGCGTGAAGTGGTAGTCGCGGACCAGGCGCGCGCACTGCGTGCCCTTGCCTGCGCCGGGGCCGCCGAGGACGAAGAGGACTGTCACGTCGGCGGGGGAGAAGGCCGGCGTGGCCGTGGTCTTGGGGGGTTGGTTCGTCGGAGGCATTTCTGAGGCGGGGTGTTAGTGGTGGTCTGGTGGGAGGAGTGGTGATTATTGAGAAATGTTCGGAGGGGGAAGGAGGTGGAAGGGAGAGGAGAGCAGGCTTGTGTGCTCTATCCTGTGAGCTGGCTGTGGAACGGTGTGATACAACCAGCTCTCCCCTTCCCGTCCCTCGGCCTCCGTTCCCGCTTAATTCCCATCAACAAGCCGACTCACCTTTCCGCCTGTTCACCAGCAAAATGTAACCTCCAGAACCCAGCGCAATGACAATCAGAAACGGCCAGAACTTGACCTGGTTGCTGCTGCCCCGCGGTGGAGGGGCGTGGCCGGAGCTGTAGGAGCGTCGCGCGAGCGGCTGCTGGCGGAGGAAGGAGGAGGGGGACTGTGCGACGGCGCGCCGGGGAGAAGATCGTGTCGTGGAAGAGATCTGGCGGCTGAGCGCGAAGCGGTACTGTTGTTGTTGCTGTCGCAGCAGGTTCGAGGGCGTCGCAGCAGGACCGCGGGACGTGTTGCGCATCAGCTGTCGCCAGGCTTGGCGGCCGCATGCAGTAACGTTGGCAGCCATTGTGTGGTTCCGACTCGATCTGCACGATGACGCCGGTTGATTGTCGCTCGATTGGCTCTTCCAACGCTAAACTTGGCCGACCTCTCTCCTTCGCCAGCAGTTTGGCACGCCTTGACTTCAAGTGGTATGAATGTCCAACAGGGGAGCGCAGGGGTCGAAGGGAAATGGGACTCAAAATTTCCAGAAATTGTTAGTGTCGCAGAGCGTCATCTCATCTTGGCTGCGACCAGGGTCGAGACCCCGGCTGCTGATCATCTCTTCTTGGTAATCAACTTTCAACTCCATGATCCACGCATCCTCGTCCCATCTTTTACCTCACGGTACCGTTCTTGCTTACTGTACATCTGGGCTGGCCCTGTAGCTTATGCTCTTCTAAGATGTGGCCGGTCTCATTAAGCTTAAACCAACGACGCCTAAGCTGAGTTGACATTGAGCTCCGATGCTCACAGTGGCCCCAGAACGCTCTCCTCCTCCCTTCGATACCCCTTGACTGCTCAAGCTGGCCCTTTACAAACCTCTTGTTCTCGGCCAACACTGCGTCATTCAACATTGCCTTGCCTTTCTACTCCCGAAGCGGTCGCCCCATACAGGTCTCAAGCGAATTTCAACAGCATCTTGACCTAAGGTTAAATCAATTCTCCCTCTCTCAGACGACTGGAAGGTCTCATCGTAGCATCGATGGGCTCGGGCGGGCGGTATGGACCTGTGCGGGTATTGCCAGCTCGTCCATGCTCCAGCCCACTGACTGGCGATGGCTCACTGGCTTGCGTCGGCATTTTTTGAGACGGCGCCCATGAGAGGGGATTCCAGGCACTGAGCTTGAGCAAGAACGCCGCCAGAATTGCTCGTGCGAATAGTCGAGCTCCCCAATATTGGGGTTGAGGACGGGGTTTCATTCTTATTCTCATGTGGCTGCTCCATAAGCCCGTCGACATCCACGCCGCCGCCAAAGCTCCATGATGATGAATGGCCGAGTTGTTCGGGGCTGTCGACCGTCAATGCCCAACAGCGTAAAAGGGTGACGGGGGTGTTTTCGTTCCGAAGAGATTCCAGGACCATCACCTCCATCGGATCCTTTCATCTCCATCGTGAGTGTCAAAATCCCCTGGGATACGAGGAGCGAATGAGGACTCGGGACTTCCTCGTCACCGATATGGTGCTTCAAGACCATCCTCACATTGACCAAGCTTCACAAATTGACACCATCCAGTTGACTGACCAAAGGCACCTGCCATTCAAGTATCTGTCTGTCTAGGTAGACTCTCATCCACATCATCATCGGCCACTCATCACCTCCAAGTAGTTTACTTGTACACATTTGTCCAACCCATATCCAAGCCATCCCAATTAGCGCTGATAATGCCCATTCCACGCTGACAGACAAGTCAAGGAACCCAGCCCACTTTGTTTGGTATTCGCCCACAACGCCGCTGATGTCCTTCAAAGGAGGAAAAAAAAAAAAAAAATGAAAGCCACAAAAAAGAGGTTGATGAAAAAGGAAAAGCTGATAGTCTCCCAGCAGCCCACCAAAAAGAAGAAGAAGGAATCTCAATGAGCGTATGTGCATATGCAACTCCCCTACCACCCATCATAACTTAAGCGTACCTCCCCGGCAGGTTAAAAGTAGTCTGCACCGGCGGCGGCGACTTGATCGCCTGTCCGGCATACGCGCCGGGGATGGGGACAGCCTCGTACTGCTGCTCACCCTCTGCGACGGGGGCATGCTCGTTGACGATCTCAGTGGCGCCACCAAACGCACCGGCCGGCGCGGTGACCGACGACGGCGACAGGTCGGCCGCGGTGGGCGGCTTGTAACCCGCCTTGGGGGTGGCAGGCGTAGCCGGGTTGGCCTTGGAGGGCGGCGCCTGCAGCTTGAACGAGGTGTCGAGCTTGGGCGTGAAGGATGACGGCGGGACGATGAGGCCCTTGCCGCCCGGGGTGAAGGGCGAGGCGTCCTCGTCGATGTCGCCGAGGGACTTGTAGGCCGAGGGCGGGAAGCGCGGGGAGAGGGCGTACTGCGAGAAGGCGGGCGACTTGGGCCCGCCGAAGCCGGGCGTGTTGGGCGCCGACTGGGTGCGCAGCTGGGCCAGGTACAGGTCGGAGCGGGCCTTGTCGCGCATGTCCATCGACTTGTGCAGCTTGCGCTTGGACCAGTAGCGGTAGAAGACGATGCTGTAGAGCGTGATGCTGATGACCTCGACGACGAGCTCGATGATGATGCAGATGAGGGACCAGTCCTGCAGGCGGCAGATGAGCGCGTAGTCGATCTGCTGGCTGAAGATCTCGGAGCGCTTGTTCTGCACGCACGCCCAGCCCCAGATGTCCTGGTTGTTGCTGTTGCTGCGCGATATCTGCAGAATGCCCGCCGCCGCCGCCCACATGACCATGCTGAAGATGAACCAGCCGACGGCAAACAGGGTGTAGTAGACGCCCACCTTCTCGGCCCGCCGGTGGCCGCCGCGGCAGTAGCCGATGAAGACGCCGATGCAGATGAGCAGCGAGACGCACGAGCAGGCGAGGACCACCTTCTGCGGCCAAGCGTTGGTGTTTTGGGCCCATGGCGGCATGCCGCTGAGCGCGGGCAGGGTCTTGGTCGCGTTGAAGATGGCGAACGAGGCCGAAATCATGGACAGGATGATGAGACTGCAGCTGAAGTTGACGCCGCGCAGAGCGAACTTGGCCATCCGTACCCGTGTCTTGATTTTCTGCACTGCTGTCAGTAATGCATCGTTTTGACTGTCATGAAACTGTTAGCTTACCAGATCCCGTGCCTGCTCCTTCTCGGTTTTCTTTTCCCTCGACTCCAGCACCTGCTCCTCCAGAAACGTCGGGCTCAGCGGGTTCGCCAAGGCCCGACCAGGTGTCCCGGGCACCTTCATGGCGCTCTTCAACGGTGACCTCGGCGTCATGGGCATGGCGACTGATTCCCGGTTTGCCCCCGCCCCGATATAACCAAAACCAACATCTCCTGGCTGGGCATGGGCGAGTTCCGACTTCTCCGAGAACGGCAGCCTTTGCGGCTCGACGGGCGAGTGGACGGCGGTGGCCTCGGCAAACCGCGGTGTCCTTGGGGGCTTCGCTAGTGATGATGATGTGGATGTTGAGTCTGTGGAACTGGCGGACATGGTGCGGACGGGTGCGAGGTTGAGGGCCGCTGGCCGCTTCTTCTCGTCGAGACCCATGGTCGGCGACAACGATATAGAGGTCGGTGCCGGTCGTTTCTTTGTTGCTTTGGTGGTATGCGTGTGCTATAGAAGGAACAAAGGGACGAAGAGACCAGTCTTCGCTTCTTCAAGGCGCAGCGTTGCACGGTAGCGCAGCCACAAGACGAACTGCTGAAACCAGTGGCAAGCTTTCAATGTCGAAGGGAACAAGGGAAGGGTTGGTTGATATGAGTCCAGCTGCCAGAAGAAGAGGAAACCCGGAACGGGAGGCGCCCGCTGGGGGGCCGTGATGGTTTTGAATAGCCGCTGCCCGGCTAGCAGACACACCACACCTGGGTTCAGCGGGATCCGCTTCTGCAAGGGAACGTGAGCGGGTGGTTCGAGGATGCCATCGAAGGCAATAGGGACACTTACACTGAGCAGGGGTGTTCGGGGCGGCACTGGGGGGGATGGGCAAGCTGATAGGGCGCAGGGTCAAGGTGCCAATAAAGCTCGGCGACTCGTGATGGGCACTTAGACGCCCAGCGGGGTGACGAAGCGGCACTGGACGCCTTGCTAGTCGATGCTCGGCGGCCCAGAAACCGACCTCGGGCTGCAGATGCCGGTTACAGCAGGGAGGCCGCACGCAGAAAAGGACTCGGGTTTGCTGCCGGGTCTGTCTCGGGAACGAATCTTCAGCTTCACAATGGGGTGTTCGAGCCAGGTTTGAGAGAGGAACAAAGACGGGCACCTAGGATCTCGAAGCGGCGAGAGTTCCTAGCGCAAATAAGTGGCGGGATGCCTCGGAGGATGTACGGTGTTCCGCAGAAGAGGGGCTGGATTTCTCAAGATAGCACACCTTGTTCAACGGGCCACGGGGTGACAGTGCCGAAGCTCGTGCATATCGCGGGAGACAGGGGACACAGTGGTCTGGAATGCTTCCAACTGTGGACAACCCAGAAAACCCAGAATGGCGGAGGCTGTCCCGGAATGCCCTGCGCCATTGCTCGTCTTCACGCAGACATGGCCGACGGGAACTCATCACTCCCTCCCACGTTCAGGAACCTGAGATCGAAAAGCCTGCTTGCGTGTCTCGAGTCTCGACGGCCGCCGCGGGGAACAATGAGGCGAGAGTCTCGTCCCCTCGAGGACATTGGCGCCCATTGTCGTCGCATCGAAGACTCGGGTATGCAAGTGCGCAGCGGTTATTGGACGAGGGCGGCTGGAGGTCAGGGTCTGTTCCGCCGAATCGAAGAGCGAAGCCGCCCGCCGAGAGCTCACGGCAAGAAGCGCCAAGGCGAGTGCGGGCGTGGAAAGCGGGGCGTCGATCTGTGGTTGGCGGAAGCAACCGCTGAACCCCTGTCGCCCATCTGCCATCGGCGCAAACAGTCAGCCAATCAGACTGCAGATCACCGTGATGGACTTGCAGGCGGCGGCCGGGGGTTCTGCCCCACCGCGGCCGACTCTCCTCTGCCGAAGCACAAGCCAAGAGTCCCAAGACGAGACTTGGACGGCCGAGTCTGGAAGAAAGCGAGCCAAAGCACCAACCACCAAAGGCTCGGAGTCTCGTTGCTTGCATCAGTGCAACTGCCCAGTTCTCTTGCGTTTTCCTTCGCGGGGGTTTCGAAACTGTCGATTTTCCGGAGGTTCTGCTTTTCTCACTTCCCGATCTCCCCGTCTGCGCTGTTTTATTCTCGTCCACCGCCGCCTCCATCACCACCACCAAGTAAGGGTCGCGATGCAGTCAGCAGTCCAACGACGTACATCAATATGGATGAAAGGATTGCGTATTGCCTCGCCATTTCTCAGCGATGGGTAAAGTATCTGGGCAAATTTCTGGCTACACACTCGTCCCACGCAGCACGACAGCACAGAACCAGACTTTTGCCCACCACCGTCTGTATTTTTAGCCCCCTTTCCTCCCCAATATTGCTCACCTTTAATTTGTTATCTCGGCGGGTGGGCGGCGGGACTGATGAGTTAACCCTCCTTCCATCCTGCCAGTGATCCCCAAAGCTGCCGAAACGGGCGTCTGGCCTTGTGTAACCACGCAAAAGAGGAAGCGAGGGCACTCAACCAGAGTTTTACACGGTTCGGCAGTCTGCAACTGTCTGCCCAGCCTGCCCGTCGGCCCTCCCGTGCTGCACTCAGAGTTGCTCTACCGGTACAGATCGCTAGACTAAATATATAGACCTCCCAGATCTTTACCAACATCGAGAGAAGCAGTTGGTGAGACCTAGAGCTCAGTCATGGCTGACCATGCAGGAATGCCAATCCTACCCTCCCTCGATGTCGTGGAACGGGCCACGCAAGAGCTCCCGGACCAGGAATTTGTCATGAATGTGCGTCGCGGGCTGTGGAACATGGACAGACCGCCTTTCCGGATCAGAAAGAAACCTCAAGGCCCCGACAGATTGCCACTCAAATCCGTCCTAGAACCCAGAGGATCCGAATCGCACCGAGCACTCGGCAACCGGGGGCGATCCATGCGGCACTGTGTTTGCTCGCGACAGCCAGCAAGGCTGAGCCCCGTGTTTGTCCCGTGTCTAAGTCTGCGCCCGGCGACATTCCGGAGACTCTCAAACCAGCCTCGCGGCTGAAGACACAGCCTCTGGGCCGGAAGTCGTCTTTCCAGTAGGTGGCTTATAACTACACGGCTGGCAGCGGATAGAGTTGGATCCGGAGACTTCCAAAGCCTACTTATTCGGATTTGATCCTTGATATGTGTCTTGGTGGAAAGGATCTCAGCTGCTTTTGACGGCGAGGAGCTGAGAGGCTGAGTCTTGATGCCGCACGCCCGCCCATTTGACAACCCCATCGGGCCCTGCATTAGGATGCGGGAGCCACTGCAGGTCATGATGCCCGTCTCTCCGATGAACCAAGCTAGAAAGACTGCACACTGCAGCTTCGAGGCTTCGTCAAGCTGCAGGCCCGCCTCGTTCAATCACGAGTGGTGGAAAATGTGTTATGCAAGGCGAGTTAAGTCGTCAACCCCCACGGGGAAGGCTTCAAGAGGGAACCTTCCCACTCGACGGAGTTCAGGCTGTAGCATATTGGGCATTATCGAGTCTGCACTTATTGGACGTTTGAAAAGCATGCGGATCAGCTCGACTTAGCACCATGTTGTAGCTCAGGCAATGAGCTATCCGTACATCGAGGGACATCGGGGTCCCTGTGCTCTTAAAGCGAGATACATCCTGACTCTCTTCCTTATGGCCCAATCCTGGCTTGTTTATGAGCTTGGAACTTGAGAGTATCAACGCCCTTCATTTTATCTCTTCCTTTTCTTCCTCACTTATTTCCCTCTTTCTCTCTTCCTTGTTTTTCTTGTCTTCTATCCTTGTCTTCCTCTTATTTTTCCTTTCTTCTATTCTTCTTCTTTTTTTAGGAGAATGGTCCCATGTCCCAGTTCCTTATTCTTCCCCTTTCTTACCCTTGACTAAGATCACTCTGGAGTATATGCCGCGGCAAGGAAGAAAGTACAGTTGGGAGAGAGTACAAACCTCCATTCAGCTGTCCATGAGATGCTCCGTGGTCTCCGGTACGGAGAGCTGGAGTTCCCGCTCTGCATAAATGCACATGCTGCGTCAAGATGCCCAAATCTTGCACATCATAGCAAGGCTTCTCAAGGAAGCGCGAAATGCGAAAGCTCCATTGCACGCTTTCATCGGGCTCTTCACATGGAACAATATGATGAGGAGCGTGTGGTTGCCTTTGTGCTGTCTCGCATTTGGGGCACTGACCCTTTATCTTATCGTTCATCGTGGGGTGCTCTAACCGTTTCTGGCTAGCGCCCCACCGCCAGCAACCGTCTGCCAAGATTCGCAGGCCTGACTGCACAAAATCGTGAGAAATATCAACGACCCAACGGCATTCTTCCAAACAACTGTCGCCTCGCAAATACGATCTCCACCATCACCGACTCACCGACCTTGTGCATCGCGCCACCAGGCATTTGAGTCGACTTTCTCACAGACCTCGGCGAACCGAACCGAGACACAGCAGGGGAACTATTCAGATAAAGAGAGGGGCTCAGAAAAATCGTTACCCCGCCGAAGAGTCATCACCATGTCGGCCAACGGCGACAAGTTTGGCAACGACATCGAGTCCGAGTCCGACTCCGGCAACGAGTCCCAGATCGAGGCCCACGACTCCGACCACGAGGTCGCTGAGAAGCCCATCAAGTCCGCTCTGAAGAGGACGCCCGCGCCGACGCCCGCCGTCGAGAGGCCGCCGCTGCCACCCCAGACCGACCCCAAAGATCTCGATGTCAAGTCGCTGAGCCCCCTCACCCCCGAGATTATTGCGCGCCAAGCAACCATCAACATTGGCACCATCGGCCACGTCGCTCACGGCAAGTCAACCGTTGTGAAGGCCATCTCCGGTGTGCAGACAGTCCGTTTCAAGAACGAGCTCATCCGCAACATCACCATCAAGCTTGGTTATGCCAACGCCAAGATCTACAAGTGCGACAACCCAGAGTGCCCGCGGCCAACATGCTACCGGAGCTACAAGAGCGAGAAGGAGGTCGACCCTCCGTGCGAGCGCGAGGGGTGCTCGGGGACATACAGGCTACTGCGTCACGTCTCGTAAGGCCCCAGTTCTGCGATGACGCGCTTCATGCGCTTGAGCACGGCTAATGCAGGAACAGGTTCGTTGACTGCCCCGGTCACGATATTCTGATGAGCACCATGTTGTCAGGCGCCGCCGTCATGGACGCCGCCCTGCTGCTTATTGCCGGCAACGAATCGTGCCCGCAACCACAGACCTCGGAGCACTTGGCGGCTATCGAGATTATGAAGCTGGACAAGATTATCATTCTCCAGAACAAGGTCGATCTTATGCGGGAAGAAGCGGCCAAGCAGCACTACGAGTCGATCCTCAAGTTCATCCGGGGCACCGTGGCCGGCAAGTCGCCCATCATCCCCATCTCCGCCCAGCTCAAGTTCAACATCGACGCTATCAACGACGCTATCGTCAACACCATCCCCATCCCTCCCAGGGATTTCTCCATGGATCCCCACATGATTGTAATTCGGTCGTTCGACGTCAACAAGCCCGGCGCCGAGATTGAGGAGCTCAAGGGCGGTGTCGCCGGTGGCAGTATCCTGCACGGTCTGCTGAAGCTCGGCGACGAGATTGAGATCCGGCCGGGTATCGTGTCGCGCGACGACACGGGCAACCTCAAGTGCACGCCCATCTTCAGCCGCATCGTCTCGCTCAACTCGGAGGCCAACGACCTCAAGTACGCCGTCCCCGGCGGTCTCATCGGTGTCGGTACCCGCATCGACCCCACGCTCTGCCGTGCCGATCGTCTG
This sequence comes from Chaetomiaceae sp. PF1801, assembly GCA_023628475.1. NCBI lineage: Eukaryota > Fungi > Ascomycota > Sordariomycetes > Sordariales > Chaetomiaceae > Chaetomiaceae sp. PF1801. The sequence continues at coordinate 94,899 of JAMAKQ010000018.1, forward strand.
GTCGGTTTCGTCCTGGGTCTCAAGGGCCGCCTGCCCGAGATCTACAGCGAGATCGAGGTCAACTTCTACCTTCTCCGCCGCCTGCTCGGTGTCCGCACGGCCGACGGCAAGCAGGCCAAGGTCGACAAGCTGGCCAAGAACGAGGTCATCATGGTCAACATTGGCTCCACCTCGACCGGCGCCAAGGTCGTCGCCATCAAGAAGGATGCCGCCAAGCTGCTGCTCACCAGCCCGGCGTGCACAAACATCGGCGAGAAGGTCGCCCTCAGCAGACGTATCGAGAAGCACTGGCGTCTCATCGGCTGGGCTACTATCGCAGCGTAAGTTTTCAATCTTGTCCTCAACCTCTGTTGAGATAGCTAACGAATCCCGCAGTGGTGTCACGCTCGAGCCTAGCAGCTCCTAAATGTCTTTCGTTTCCACGACTGCAATGAAGAGGGCATGAGCTATGAGGGGCGGACTGGGTCAGCATTTTTGGAGTCGTAGGGTCTCTCTGGGTCCAGGCTTATATGCGAATGGACATGTGGCCCGGGGCCATACATATTGAGGATGTTGCGGGCTCATATGGGCCATGGATGAAGGGGGTTCTAGCTTTGTCCTTTTTCACGCGAGGATGGTAGAGGAAAACAAAAGCGGGATATTGAGCTGTTAGAACATCGTTATCTGCCAGATCTAGTTGTCTGCCCGTCTGTCCTCCCGGCCCTGCCATTGCAACGGATTTCTCTCCGGAACAAGATTGGACTGTAGTGCCATCATTTCTCTTCTATTCCTCGCTCTCTATTCTTTCATATAACGTGACACTATCCCAACCTTTTTGTTGATGTGCTTTTACTTCCTCACCTTGCGCGCGTGCTTGACCAAATTCTCAATGACCCCCTCAAACGCCTCGCGGTCGCCAATCTTCTCGTCGATCCGCTTCTGCCAGTAGGCGAGCACCCCCTGCGCCGTGCCCAGCATCGCCTCGAGCCGCGCCACGTGCGCCCGCAGCTCGTCGTCCGTCATGCCGTTGAGCGCCGCGTCCGTCAGCGCGCACGACTGCCGCGCTGACACGAGGTCAAAGTTCCGCCCGGGACTGTTGCCTCGGCCTGGGTCTCCTCCTGCCCTGTCTGTCCTCTTTGATTTGGAGGTTGATTTTGCTGTGCCGTTGTCTCCTGCTTGTGAACCAGACGCTGAATCCCGCGCAGCTTTCTCTACTGTCGCTGACCTCGTCGCGCGCGAGTCGCTCGACGCCCTGCGCAGTGATCCCGACGAGGTGGTCCTGTGCAGCGACGGCAGGACGAGCTTCTTTTGCTTGGACGAGGCAGGGAGGATCTCGTCCAGATCGACAGGCACGCCGAGCGAGACGAGGAAGAGGCGGCGGATGCGCGAGCGGATCCAGTCGGGCGGCTGCAGCGGGGGCGGGGCGACGAGCTGCGACCAGAGCGAGGCGGAGCGCGGGGTGAGGAAGATGGGATTCTCCTTTGCGGACGGGGTGGGGAGGCGCGGGAAGGAGTCGGGCGGGGGGAAGAGGGCGTTGAGGTAGGGCTCGGTGAGGGAGTGGATTTCGGAAGGGGAGAGGTCGTCGAATGTTGGGATGGGCTGGGTGTGTTAGTCTGGGTTGGTTGGGATCCAGGAATGAGGAGGCGGACTCACGAAGGAGAGGGATGGCGCGGCTGGGGCGGAGGGTGGTGGAGGAGGTTGTGGAGCGGGAATTTCCTCGGCTTGTTGGAAGCCGTCGTCAAAGTCGCCAAAGTCACCATCCTCACCACCTTCTTCAAAGTCGTCAAAGTCGTCCCCAAAGTCATCGTCTTGCTCTTCTTCACCCGCCGAGATAGCGCTTTCAGGACCAGGCAGACCAGGACTTAACGGAGACTGTCTCATGGCAAGCGAAGATTTCCTTCTTGTGCGTGCCGGTGTGGTGGGAGTACTTAGAGACGATGATATTGGAGTATCTACGCAGGAGAGGCCAAGTCAATACAGGCTATGGAGAGAAGCAAGGAGACAAGGGGAAACCGCTCAGCACCAAAAGCACGCTACGCGTCCGTACCATTTGCTGCTCCACCGTCCACCTTCTGCCCGTCGGGCTTGACCACCAGGTCGGGGTGCGCATCCGACTTGCGCCTCTGCCTGTTCTCCGGGTGTGTCACAGAGCCCTCCGTATCTGGCGTCTCCTCGACCACCGTCGTGGGAATGGGATGCCCGCCGGGGGTGGGTGACCGCGCCGGCTGTTCAGGCTCAGGCTCCGATGGATTGGTCGGGTCGGGTATGATGGCTATCTCGTCGGGCTCGGCATCCCCCTCCCTCATGCGATACGCCTGCGTGCCTGGCACTTCCCCATATGCGGGCTTGTCGTCGACCCTCTCGACTCTGGTGCGCGGAATGGGCGAGGCTCGGTTGGGCGACACGGGCCCGGACTGGGCATCCGAGTAGTGCTCCTCGGAGTCGGATGCCTCTGCTGGGAGTTTGTTAGTCTTGCGCGGGGAGCAGAATAGGGGGAAAGGGAGCAAATGGTGCGCACCTAGTTCATGGGCGCCAGGATCGGCCGTCCCCCGCCGCTCTGGAGGCGTGAGGCTGTTGCGACGTGAAGACATGATGTCTCGTCAAGGACCGGTACAGCAGCGCCGTTGTCTGCTGTATTCTGCTGTATATTGCCCAAGGTCGGACCGCAATCACCAACGAAGATCGGGTCTGGCAGAACCAATGACTGCCTTTATGTTGTGCGCTTGAATTGGGGATTCCAGCTCGTATGTTCAACCCCAAGGCTCGGAAGCAAGTCGGGTTGTGTCTTTCATGTGCAGTCGAGTCTAGACCGTTGTTGCAGATGGAGAGTGGTCCGTTCACAGGAGTCGTCCAACTCACCCCAGCGCTTCGAGACAAGGGTGGAGCAGCACGGTGGGTCAAAGCTTCAATTTGGCGGGGCAAAGCCGCAGCCGTCAACTGGCTCGTGCTGTGCTTGGCATGCGCGTCAAAGACGAGGCTGCCCGAGCTTTTTCAGGCGCGCCCTAGCAACGGCCAAAAGTCGGTTCAAGCGATCGCCAAACTTGACCGAAAACAACAGAAGAAGCTGCACCACGTTGTCTCTGGGGTTTTCCAGAGCTTTCAGACGCACATACCGATCTCCAGCTATCCGAAATCGACTCAATTGCATTGAACGACCTGACAAAGCCGGCGATAATCGTCCATCTGCGCTCTCCCTGCGCTACCGTCAACGCGCCGAGACGGTTAGAATCGACAGTCCCCTCGACGACAACCGACATCGATCGTTGCGCATCTGCCCGCATTAGCTCCTCGCAGCGATCCTAATCGCTCACCATGGCCTTCAACTTCGGCACACCTTCCTCGAGCGCGGCCTCGGGCCAGTCGACGACAACAACCGCCCCAGCTACCGGGAGCCTGTTTGGTGGCGCAACCGGCTCGACCGCGTCCCCGTTCTCCTTTGGTGGGAAACCTGCAGGCAGTGGAACAACCACGCCGCAGGCTGGAGGCGGTTTGTTTGGGGGAGCGTCAGCAACAACCGGCCAGCAGGGAAGTCTGTTTGGCAACGCCGGCACCACAACCACGCCCTCGACTGCGGCTCCCGCGACGGGCACATCGCTCTTTGGTCAGCAGACGACGGGCGCTTCATCTGGAGGGGGGTTATTTGGCAGCGGAGCCAAGCCGGCAGCGCCTATGTTTGGTGGCACCTCGACTCCTGCGTCTGGGACTGCAACACCGACTGGGACGCCCAATCTGTTCGGCAGCAAGCCCACTGCGACAACCGCCGCCCCAGCCTCGGGCACTCAGGCCGCTCCCGCAGGCGGCCTTTTCGGGTCAAACACTACGGCTCCTTCCGCGACAAGCGGCACGTCGACGAGCGGGGGGCTGTTTGGTAATGCGGGTAGCAGCCTGTTCGGCTCCACCACTCCTGCCGCTGGAACGACCGGTGCTCAGGCGACCCCTGCGAAGCCGCTCTTGGGTGGAGGACTCGGCTCGACCACGCCGGCTGGTGCTCCTCCGGCCGATGCTTCGAAGCCCGCGGGAGGCTTGTTCGGCGCCAACACAGGAGCCAAACCAGCAGCTGCTGCGACAGGAGGTTTGTTCGGCCAGACCACCACACCTGCTTCCACTTCCACACAACCGGCGTCTGGGAATGGAGCGGCTACGACAGGCGGTCTTTTTGGGGCCAAGCCTGCCCAGACTCCCACCGCGGGAGCCACGCCCTCGCTGTTCGGGGGCGCTCAGACTGCCGCTGGCACGTCCGGCACCAGCACTCCTGCCACGGCTGCCACGGCGGCGGGAGCGAAGCCTCTGTTTGGGATTGCTGCGGGCGCGACCTTTACCGGCCCGGGTGCCTCATCTGACTCCACTCCTGCGGCCTCCAAGCCATTGTTCCCGGGCGCCGCAACCACCACAGCACCGGCGGCTTCATCCGCGACGACAACTCCTAGCCTGCTTGGGGGCGCCACTACCACCACCGCGGCTCCTGCCACCTCCACAACGGCCACCTCCAGCCTGTTTGGCGCGAAGCCGGCGACGACCACGGCATCGACCAGCTCAGCGACGCCGGCGGCCACCACCTCTCTGTTCGGCAAGCCAGCGTCTACTACGGCCCCGGCCACTACCACGACAACGACAACTGCCCCCGCTACGACTGCTGCCTCCACCGCAGCCCCTGCCTCGACAGGCCTGCTGGGAGCCACCAAGCCGGCCGCCACCACAGGAGCGACTCCTGCAGCGGATGGCAAGGCCAGCACGGCCCCGGGCCTCTCGGCCTCGACGATGGGCCCTCCCTCGCAGCTGCCGCGGCTGAAGAACAAGACGATGGACGAGATCATCACGCGGTGGGCGACAGACCTGTCCAAGTACCAAAAGGAGTTCAAGGACCAGGCGGCCAAGATCGCCGAGTGGGACCGCATGCTGGTGGAGAACGGCGAGAAGATCCAGAAGCTGTATACGAGCACCTACGAGGCGGAGCGTGCCAACGCCGAGATCGACCGCCAGCTCAGCAACGTCGAGAGCCAGCAGGAGGAGCTCGGCGCGTGGCTGGACCGCTACGAGGCCGACCTGGACGAGCTGTACGCCAAGAACGCGGCGGCGGGCGCTGGTGGCGCCTCCGGCGAGCAGGCCGCCGGCCCGGACCAGGAGCGCGAGCGCACGTACAAGCTCGCTGAGAAGTTGACGGATCGGCTGGATGAGATGGGCAAGGATTTGACCAAGATGATCAAGGAGATTAACGACATGTCGAGCACGCTGAGCAAGGGCAGCAAGCCTGATGATCCGGTACGTTTTCCCTATTATTTCCTCATTTTCCTACCCATGAGAAGCTAACCGTGGTTGTGTGACAGCTGACGCAGATTGTCCGCGTCCTCAACGGGCATCTCGCGCAGCTGCAGTGGATCGACAGCAGCGCGGCGGCGCTCCAGGCCAAGGTCGCGGCGGCGCAGAAGGCGAGCGGCAACATGGGCGCCACCGTGTCGAGCACCGAGACGGACGCGGCCGAGAGCTTTTACCGGTCGTACCGGGCTGGGTACAGATGAGGAAGAAATTGAGGGGATAGGGGATAAGGGTGGGTTGGGTTGTTGGACTATCATAATGTCATGGTAAACGGGCTGGGTGTTATTCGCATGTATGTTTTATGGATCGAGCACGCAGCAGGCAGAAAAGGGAACATGAGGCTGTCGCAGTGTAGCAAGCCGCAGAAGAAGCACAGGACTGAGGGTTTGGTGGCAGAATTGTGCATATGTACTTGTACAGGTGGTGGAGATTCCGCTCAAGAAATGGAAGCCGAAGCCAGGAAGCCAGGAAGAAAACACAGCAGATGTCTCAGCGCGTTGATGAACGGCGAGCATCAACAATAGCAGCAATGACATGTCGCTGGATCATCCATATCCCATTCCACCAAGTCCCACACCACGCCCCTGTGTGGGGAGGCAGTATTTTTCTCTTCTTTTCATGTGGCAGCAGAAGCTTAGTTCTGCTCGCCGCCCTGCTCCTTGGTGATCTCGTCGCTGCGGGAATTTCACCGGTTAGCACCCGCGCCAACCAGTAATTCAACCTTTAATGGAAAAACGAGGGATCTTACATGTGGTCGGACAGAGCCTGCAGGTGGGCCTGCTGCTCGGCCAGCTTCTTCTTGAGCTCGCGCAGCTTCTCCTTCTCGCGCTGCCGGATCGCGTAGTCCTCGTTGGCGCGCTCGCGTCGTTGGAAGGCGTCACTGTGCAGGGAGAGTGAATGTCAGCTTCTGAGGTGCATGGACTCGGTTGGGTGATTTGGTGTTTGGTAGGGGGGTGTGGGAGGTTGTGGGAAGCTCGGAGAGGTCGAGGAGTCAGCCTCCGGGAAGAGGGTGGTCGTCATGTTTTGCGCTCAGCGGCAATCCCACTCCTTCCCCCATCTCTAACTCGTCCACACCCAAAGTCCCCTATCCCCACGAGACAAGATCTTGAATTGGGAGGGGATACGCACCCCTGGCCGCCGGTCTTGGGCGGAGCGCCGGTGTCGCCGGCCGACATGGCGCGGGCGGTGGTCGCAAAGGTGCGGGAGAGCAGCGCCGGGCGGGCGAGCTTGGTGATGGAGGTGCGCATCATTTTGGCGGGTTGTGGGTTGTTGTTTGTTGCTTCGGAAGTGGAAGTTCGAGAATGCGGTTCCGCCTGGAGCTTTATTCAATGGCGGTTTGCTTGGGGCAGGTTCTAGGTTCTCGGTGTCTCCCGGTGGCCTGATCAGAGCTTCCCGTTGTGGAGAGCTTTTCTCGGAAGCGGACGTCACTTTGCCGTGCTCTGGACCCGCTTTTTGCCGGGTGTGGGGCACTGGGATCTCGACTCTCGACCCTCTCAGGCGCGTTTCGAGAACTCGAGAATGTCAATGGCCTGAGCAGGCAACACCTCACTCGACAACAACACAACTTCTCGCTTGCCTCGTCTGCTTGATTTCTCTGTTATTCAACTGGGTTCTGGGTCATGCAACTACTTACAAACTTTATATCACCGCTCTATTGCGTCACTGTCATAATGGATTAATGGTCCGCACTTGATGCCGCGTAACGGCTAATTAACGGCCACAAGCGACAAGCTCTCTCCGAGTGTCCGTCGGTGACGGTTCCTCATCCATGGACAGCTGGGTGTTGGGCCTAGCGGCAGACGCGCAGGTGCCCCCTGTCCGACTGGGATGAAAAGAGCCATGACCCATGGGATACAGGCCGCAGCCCGCATTGAGAAAGGACGGACGCGCTTGCTGCCAGTGCTTGCAGCCGCCGGGAAGACATATGTCGTGCCTCGCATCTTGACGGCACCGTCTGGGGCATATTGGGCTCGAGTTACTGCGTCGAGAGAGCCGGTACCTGGTAGGAATGAAGGGGCCAGAGCCTGAGACACCGTGGACTTCGTCGACTCATTCGAGTTGGCCGCCTCGGAGACGGGAGAGGGATGGTGCGCAGTAATTGCCTGAAGTCCACGAGCAAGGATAACCAGAGAAGAGAGGACTTGATGGGAGCAAGACGTAAGTTGTCACACTCCCCTGTTCCACGTGCGCGTTACCTCAGGTAGATTCGGAGTGCAGGACCGGAACTATGAATACCGCATATTTGGAATTTCTGCGCATTTCCTAGTGTTCTTTCCCGCAGTTTGGAGCACTACAGCCTCCCACTGTTCGACCCATGGCTTGCCGGGCTATCATTGCAGGACTGCTCGCTGCTCTCACGGCAGCTGCTTCTCCTCCTTGTATGCCCAATCCTTCTGGAATCACGGCCGGCAAGCTCGTGAACGAAACTCTCAGCAGCGGCAGAAGCTACCTGCTCTTCGTTCCTCCCTCCTACATCACCCGCACCTCGCCGGCACCGCTCATCCTGTCGTACCATGGCGGCAACCGGAACGCCTCGCAGCAGGCTGAGCTGGACCTCCTCACGTCCCCGTTCTTCAACCTGGAATATGTGGTGGCCTACCCTCAGGGGATTAGAGTTTGTCCTCCTTTTGTTATGGCACACGCCTCATCTGACGATGCCCTTCCGTAACCAGGACACCTGGCAAGGCGTCCCCGGCGTGACGTCCAACGACGTGGCCTTCACAACCGACATCCTCGCCGCGCTCAAGGCAAAATTATGCCTGGACCGCAACCGCATCTTTGCGACAGGCAAGAGCGACGGCGCCGGATTCGTGGGCAACGTCCTCGCCTGCGACGCGGTCCTCTCCCGGCAGATCGCCGCCTTCGCGCCCGTGTCAGGTGCATTTTACGCGCCCAACAACATACACCACGGCACCAAATGCGATCCGTACACGGTGGTCAACGCCTGCAACAACAGCCGGACTGATATCCCCATGATTGAGTTCCACGGCGGGAGCGACACGACGATTCCGTATATGGGCGGTGCGCGCAGAAGGGAGTGTCTGCCGTATATACCGCACTGGGTGCAGGAGTGGGCGATTAGAGATGGGTTGGGGGCGACGAATGTGAGCTTCAACCTGACGGCCGACGCGAGGGTGTATCAATTTGGGGCCGGGGCGGAAAGGGGGCTTGTGACCCATGTGTTTGATGGGAGCGAGGTCGGGCATAGCTGGCCGGCGACCATCTGGAATGATGATAATAGGCGCAATGGGGACGGGCCGGCGTCGTTTAATGCGTCGAGTGTTATTGTCGAGTTCTTTAAGAGGTGGTCATCGTGAGACCGCCTTACCTGGTAGGTAACAGGCAGGACGCCTCTGGTTGAAGACATCTTGAAGTTGAACTGAATACAACCTGTCGACAATGCCTGTATTGCGAAATCCAAATACCTCTAGAGGTCTTCTGGAAGGTCGCTCAATGTTTCCTTGGATCCGTGAGTGTCCCGCCGATGCTGCACCATCTCGAAGCGGTTCGGAAACGTCACATCACACTGCTCGCAGCGCAGATCGGACTGCAGACATTGCCAAGGGTTAGCATGAATGACTTGTGTTCGGAGCTTTACACGAGAAGAATGGCTTGCCTTTCTCACATAGGGCTCCCTAAACCGGTACGACTGCTCGTCGGTGTTGATGACAAACATGGCCGTCATGTCTTCTTGCGATGGGAGGTGCCCAACTTCATGTTGCTCTTCGTCCCGTCCTTCCGCGAATTTCATGATCTCGTTGCACAGCTCTCCGAAGCCCACCGGTGGGCTCTCAGGCAGCTCCTCGGCGAGGTTGAGCCTGCGCTGTGCGTAGACGAAGACCCAGTCGTATGCGACATAGGCCAGGGTTGAACGGTACCGGCCCATTCGATACGGGATGAAAAGGCGGACTCTGGTGTTGCTGCCGCCGCCCATTTTGACACACAGCAGCTTGGACACCTCGTCGTCGGGATAGTCGTGGTAAAAAGGAGCGTAGCCTTCCGTTGCGTCGAGGCCGTTGGCCTCGAGGAAGCGGTCGAGGGTGGCCACGGGGACTCGGAAGCCGCGCAGGACGATGGTGACCGGGCCGTCCGGCATGATGTTAAAGCACTGCAGTGTCAGTGTTTGGAGCTGGATACTGATCTGAAGTTGAAAAGTCAGTTGGTCACTGGTAACCGTGTCTGGTCAAGTGTGCGAGGAGTTCCAGTTGAGAGAGGCAGTGAGTGGTCAAGAAGCATAACGCGAGCCGGCCCAGGCTTCGATGGATGCCTAAATCTAGTTCCACTTCCTGGCACGACTCAGGCTTCTTTTCGTCCATGGACCTGCACAAGTTGTGGCAAAACAATCAAACGTTCTCCCAAACAACGTGATAATAATTTCTATCTGTCCCTCCCGAGTCATCCATGGGTGAGGCCGCTGTCCTCATCCCAAATCCCAATTAACATATTGAGTTACTTATTGATGTGGTACATCTCACGGTTCGGGAATTAAAGCGATGGTAGTGAACCTCATCCCAAACTCACATATTAATTATAAGACAGGACTCCCGACTTCGAGAGTTACTACCGTGTCAACCTCCTCACCATCATTGGAACCCACCACCCTCAAGTAAAAATAATACCCCCATCAACAATATACGTCTGCCCCGTCACATAATCCGCATCCGCACTCCCCAAAAACGACACCAACCTCGCCACATCCTCCGGCACGCTCGTCCGCCCCAGCGCAATCAACTCATCGCTATACTTCCTCATCATCTCCCCCTTCCCCCTTTCCCCACCCGCCCTCTGCCCCAGTCCTTCATCAATCAGCTCCCACATCTTGGTGTCCACAATCCCAGGTGCATACGCATTGCACGTAATCTTGTGCTTGGCCAGCTCCATCGCATACACCTGACACAGTCCCCTCACGGCCCATTTGCTCGCGGAGTAGTGGCCGAGCAGGGCGAAGGGTTTGAAGGCGACGATGCTGGCCGCTGCGATCAGTTTACCCCGGATTTCGCTTCCCTGTGGAATCTCCTGGGAAAGCATTTGTTTGGCGGCCGCCTGGAAACAGTTGTGCACGCCAAAGACGTTGACATCGAGCATGCGGGTGAAGTCGGAGGGTGTGAGTTCGAGGAGGGGTTTGACTTGCGCGATACCCGCGTTGGCGACCATGGTGTCGAGCGGGCCGAGGGTGGAGGCGGAGGCTTGAATGAGGGAGGCCACGTCCGAGGGGGAGGTGACGTCTGCTGCGTGGGCGTGGGCTTTGGTCTTGCCGTTGCTGACCGAGGTGAGTTCGGACACGAGGGAGTCGAGTTGGGGTTGCAGCGCGGGTAGGTCTGAGGCCGTGATGTGGTAGCCATCCTGGGCGAGGCGGACGGCGATGGCCCGTCCGATGCCACGGGCGGCGCCCGTCACGATGGCGACACGGTCGCGTTGGAGGGATGGCGTGGTGGTGATGGTTCGGGGGCGGTGCGAGGGAGGAGTGCTCAAGACTTGGGCCCTGGACGGGGAGAAGAGGGAGAGCCGGCGGACGGCGGATAAGTTACGAAGGGCAGTCTGGGCAGACATGATGTGGGTGATTACAACCAGCACTTGTTGTTGGATTGGTTACGAAGTCTCAACTCTCAGCTTTGACTGTCACCTAGCAGGCAAGAACGCCACTACTTCCGTACCGTACTTAACTGTGTTGGAAGGAGTTTAAGAATCCGGCAGCAGCAGCCAACAAAGGCGGGGATCCCAGCCTGCAGTGTTGATGCCTACCTGGAGGGTGGCATTGCCTATCGGGACGTGTTCCTGCCTCTGCCCTTCCCCTCCCGCTCCGCTGTGACAGTGGCACAGCATGATGCATCGCGAGATGCGGGGTTGACAGCCTGGAATGAATACCCGGTGCAATCCAGCCCGAGACACAGCTCGCTAGGCGTCCAATTATGACAGCAGCTGATGGCGGTGTGATGCGGAAGGCCTGTCAAATGGTCCAACCTCGAAGATTACTAGAAAACAGGAGGTAGGTAGTGACTTGAAAGGCAGGAAGGAGGAGCCAAAAGAAGAAACAGGAAAGAGAGAAATAGAAAGACAGGTAAATGATCGACTGGATATCTAACCTTCCCATAGGCACCTACACAATCTCAACACCAACCTCCGCCGCTTCAACAGCAAGCGTATCCGCCCTCGCCACCACAAGCCTCACCCTCCCTTTACCAGGCCTCCTCCCAAGAAAAGTATACACCCCATCAGCACTGCCGTTAGCCGTGGGCACCACAATCTTCGCCGCATCACCACCACCGCCACCTGTTGTCGAAACACCGACAACCGGCTCAGCCGGCTTGACGGCGTGTGTTCCCGAAGCGTCGACCAGGCGGAAACTGAACTCCTTGCCGCGCGGGCCCCTGTACGTGGCCGTCTGCACGGCGGTCTTGGGCCGCAGCTGGCTCGCGGGCTCCACGGCGAATTTGGCGAGGTGTGCGTCCAGGGCGTTGGCCAGAGGGAGGAGGATCTTTTCGAGCACCGGGTTGGGGGCTGCTGGGGCTGGGGCTGGGGCTGGGGGCCCCGGTCGGGGCGCCGTGCCGCTGCCGGTGGGAGTCGTGGTGGTGGTGGTTGTCTTGGCTGGCGCCTGCTGGGCTTGTTTGGAGGCGTCCGGAGGACGGGTTACTGCTTCAGGTGAGTAAGGAAATCATGCTGGCTCCTTGAGAGGAACTTACGTTTGGGCGCCTGGGCCGGCGGCGCCTCCAACCTGGCCCAGATAGCGTCCCGAACCCAGAAGACGCTGGCACCCGTCTGCAGCGACACTTGCCCCAAAGGCTTGTCCGGTTTCTTGGTGACGGCGGCCACATCAGTATCGAAGGTGGTCAGATACTGCCGCATGGTATCCTGGGCAGCAGCCGCCTCGGTATAGTGGCCGATTTCGACATAGATAGGACCGGTGGCGGCGCCCAGGACGGCGTACGTCACGCGGAAGTAGGTTGCGCGGGCCGCGGCGGTCACGGTCTCGACCTTTGGCTGCGCGGCCACGATCCCGGTTGCCAGCTTGGCGATGGTGTTGGGGTCCAGAGGGGCATTGCTCTTGGTGCTGCTCTTGAGATCCCCAGTCACGGCTGCCGCGAACACGTCGCTCGGCGAGGCGGGCGTTGTCGTCGGCGGCGCCATGCTCACGGAACTCGAGAAGTACAAGGGACCTGGTAGTTTTGTGTGGCTACCTCGGCTGAGCTAGGTACCGCAGGTAAATATCAAGGTAGCCGGAGACGGCGACGTTTATGTTGAAGCTGAGGACGTCCGAGTCTGGGTGACCCCTCATGCACCGTATGTAAATCTTGGGTGGAGAAGCTCGTAAGAGGTCGTATGTGATGGATCAGGTAGTTTGCTCCGAGATGATTCTCGGCTCACCATCAGAAGGATGGTTTGTGTAAAGGTGGAGACGATGACGGCACCGGGTTCAGTCGTCCCAGCAAAAACCATCTTGCTCGTGTATACGGCGTCTGCTGGGAAGTCACGGCGTGGGGTGACGCAGAGATGAGCGTGATGGCCTTCTGTTCGGGAAATGCGCTGTGGATTTCTGTATTAATTAGACTCCATGTTCAAGCAGAGAAAATGTTGCTCTTACCCGAGGCTGAGTACCTATGTTCCGAACTCTTTGAGAAGCACCAAGTTCCATCTTGGCTTTGGCTCTCACTGTTTCCGACCATGGCCCTGTTCAACATTGTCGAGATCACCAGGATAATGGGTGACGACAGGAACGCCGACATCAGGCAAGGTTTCGGAGCCGCCATGCGGGACACCGTCCAGCAGGACCACATCTTCAGCGCGGCCGACCAAGACCATCCTGCTGCCTTCATCTACGATGCCAACCACATCCCCCTGTCCGTTACTGGCACCTTTGCCTTCCCTGTTGGCGCGGCTGCAGCCACATTTCGTCTGCGCGGCCTTGGACCGGGAGGCTTCCAGATCACGTCGCAGAATTTCAATGCCCCTGCTCACGGGGCCAACTTCACCGCCGCCCTCTTCTCACACCAGCCCGCGGCGGGCACCGGGCCTCCTGGGTGCCCGTTCAAGGTCGCCGGCCTCTGGACATGGAGCATCCTGCCGGCCGGCGATGGCGCCGCCCTCGCCACCAGCGCTGCGATTCCGCTCGAGGTGTACTTCATGTTTGGCGACCACGCGATGCCGTACGTCTGGGCCGACCATCACTTCCTGGAGCTGATCCGCCTCACTATTCCCGACTACCAAGCCGTGGCCGGTCACCCCTGGGCCAACATCGAGGGGGACGTCGTCTGGAACATCGTCCGCGGGCTGTGGAACCACGCGTACAGCGGGGGAGCTGTGGCCATGCGGTACGATTCCCACTATGGCGGAACGGGAGGCTCTGCCCGACATGTGTTGCTGTCAAATGTCAACTTGGAGGGCTTGCTCAGGAGAAACCCGCCAGTCTGCAACTGCTATGACCTGGCCGCCCTGGTCAAGTGTGGGCTTGGTTCCCTGGGCCGGACGGCGGATGGTCAACCTGTAAGTGCTACCCTTCTCCCAAGAGAAAGGGGGGCCCCCACACTCATTCGCCGGGTCAGATCGTCAGCCGAGTGACCGTGACCGCCGTCGTGCCGTGGGGCTACATACCGGGAGGGCCGCTGTTCGGCTGGGAGAACTCGGTGGAAGCGCCCAACTGCAACAACCCGTTCTGGCAAAACCGCTATCCCGCCAGGCCGCCGCCCAACAACGATGCGCAGTCCAACGTTCCCCAGATGGACCCAGACCGCACCTACTTCAGCACCCACTGCTTCGTCCTGTTTACCGACCACGCTGGCGTCAGGCGTGTCATCGACATCTGCCACGCCAACACCAACCCGGCGGGCGGCATATTTATTACAGGCGGTGCGTTGGATTTCGCCGCCTACCGCGCCGTGTCGATCGACGTCGGCATCATAACGCCCTTCTTTGCGGCCCCAGTGTCGTACGGTACGTAATCTGCGAGAATGTCTCCCGGTCTGTCCAGTCGAGTATTCAGACCCTTTTTGCTGACTGCGCAATCGGCTGGCGCAACGTTAGACGTCACGATAAATTGGGTGGATCTGTGATGTGTTGTCGATTGAAAGTTTGTTGAAGCGGATCTCGTGCCAAGATGAAATGTTGGCTCTCGAAATCGAATGAGTCGATGCTTTGCTCTAGCCCTAACCCTAACGCGGGCTACCTCTCAGTGTTTTCAACAAGTTTGGGGTATTTTTCGCTATCGTACATTACAACCCTGTAATTATCTTACATGCCTAGCGCGCCGAGAGAGAAAACAAGAAACGAAGCCTGCGCCCTTGGAATCCTCAACCTAAAGCGCTGTACGAGACAAAGAGGAAACAACAGGCTACCATCAGTTCGGGGACAACATGGAAGCAACCTGCGTCAAACCGGTCAATGGGCACAGCAAAACGCCGACGACGAGCTGCGAATCGTACAACCCGTCGAGGTCCGAAACACCGATTCTCCCACCTGCCTGGAGCCCGAGCTTGCGCATCCTGGCGTCGACTTCCTCGCCGATCGACTCGCTTCTCGCCACGAGCTCGGCCGCCCAAGTCTGAAGCTGCTGGAAATCCGAGTCGCCCCGAGTCGAGAGGTTGTAGTTCTTGCCCGCCAGCGAGTCGTGGCCCAGCATGGTCAGCTGGACACCCCGAAGCATCGACGCCTTGGTCTCGGACCAAGTGTGGCTCGCCGACATGAAGAGGAACCGCACCGTCACCGTGATGGTCCACGTCTCGGCCTCGGATCGGTCCTGCTCCGAGAAACTCATGCAGATCCCGCTGTCGGCCCCCAGCGCGAACCCGGCGACGTAGTAGTCTCCGTAGGCGTCCTCGAACGCGGCGATGCCCCGCTCCGCCAGGAGGCTCTGGGCTTCGGCTGAGAGGGGAGGCTCCTCGGCCAGCCTCAGATGGCCCCGCCTGACACTCGCGCTCTGCGAGATCTTGTGGCTCTGACCCAGTGGGGATGGGACGTGTTACGTCCCTTTTGCGTGAGCGGAGTGGCCGGAAAAATCCACCGGGCAGTACATAGGACGGGACTTCACACTTACATCATTGTTTTCCAGGACAGACTTGTCGTATTGCCCGGCGACGCTTCCGCCAAGAAAGGAACCGCCGATGGAGACGCCGATGCCTGCCTGGATGTGCTCCGACGAGCGGCTATTTGTCGTCGTCGTGTGCTCCTCGTACGTGCCTCCGTTGGGACTGGCATCGTAGAGGACGTGGGCTTGAGCCAGCTGGGCGCGGTCAAACGCCGTCCGCGAGAGAAACGGCCCGTCCGGCGAAGTCGCCTTTTTGGACTGAAACGGCGCGCCGACGTCGATGTGCTGTGCCCCCCATGGGAGAACGATGGCTCGGCGGAGCGAGGCCACTGAAGATACTGACGGCAGGAAAGGCTGATCGGACAGGATTCCGGCCGTGTCCTTAGTTTCAAGGCTCATGTTGGTACCTTCAACTGGGTATGGAGTTGAGTGCTGCGGCTGCTGCCCACATCGACCGGTGCGAATGGAGTTTGATCGAGTAAGATATTAACGGGGAGTTATAGAAACTATTTACACGGGGCTTTCCCGTCGGGCAAGGACTCCGTGTCCGGACCACCCTCATTGCTTTCATTCCCAGGCAGCCAGGTTACCTCCGACTCCCGTGCTGGCGAGAACCCGAGATCGATCTCGCGAATGACGGCCTCCCCGCAAGCCCTTTTCTCACGGTCAGTCTGCAGCCATGGTTGCGTGCCTCAGACGTCACGGTGATGGCGCAATCCGTCAAGTCACCGCGGCAACATGAGGTACTGGTTCGCTCCCCTTCCTCTTCGCCCATCTCCCTGCACTTCAATACTATATATCGACGCTGACCGGACCTAACCACTAATTAGGGCACAAGTCAGTCTGGCAACCTGGCTCCCCAGTCCGCATTATAATCTACTCCGGTCATTGTCACAGCTTCACCTCATGGCCCAGACTTTGAGAGCTCCCTTCCAGTCCGGGATGGACTTGGGCATGGGATTCAACTCGTATACGCAGTCGACCTGCCTCGGAAGAGCCGTCACTATCAAAGCGCTCCATGGCAGCAAACACGCCCGATATCCCCCAGCAAGTGTCGTACAAGCGCGACATGGTTGACAAACTCAGCCAGGTCACGTCCAATCTCAACATCTCGGGCAGCGTCACCATCAAATCTGGCATGTTCACCGGCTCAGGCTCGGGCAGCTACGTCGACGAGACGGCATTCTCGGAGAGCGATCTGAACTTCTTGATCCAGGTCGACGTGCAGAACCAGCACCCTGAGCTGGACCCGCCCGAGGAGCAGTTCAACCTCCTCGCAAACGTCACGCCCGGCGACTTCAACTCCATCTACGGTGACACGTACATCTATGACTTTGAGGAGGGGGGTGTCTTCCAGGCTGTAGTCTGTAAGCAAATGGCCCCGGTCCAATGTCTTAATCGGGATGTTATACTGATTGGCGCCCCTCGCGGTGCACTATGCGCTAGCCATGAAGACTCTGGATGAGTCATCCAAGAAGGACATTCAGGTGCAAGCCGACATCGCCTTCTCCGGCATCGGGGGCAGTGTCGATGCGTCGGGTAAGGTCCAGTCGGCCAAGGAGACTCTCAACAAGTCCAGGAGCATGACCATCAACGCATCCTGGAAGGGCGGCGGCCAGGTCAAGCAATCCGACGCCTCGTGGACCGTCGACGAGCTCATTGCCGTAGGCAGCCGCTTTCCGTCTCTCTGGGCGCAAACTCCCTCGAGAACCTACGCTATCCTCAAGAAGTACATTCATCTTGCGAGCTTCCAGACGCAAGTCAAGAATATTAGCCCGCTGTCGTACGAGAACGCGGCCTTGTACACCGACATACTCCTGGATGCCTTCTTGCGCTACCGCCAGATCTACCAGCAGCTCACCGACAATATCGAGGGCATCCGGAAAGGGACGGTCGAGTTCGACAAGGACGCCCCACCCCCGGAGGCCGACCCGCCCTTCACGGCATCCCTCGCCGGCAAAGGGGGCCTGCTGGACGCGAGGCAAGACCTTCTGAACCAGACAGGCGCCATCAACATCGTGGTCGATGACATCGCGGCCGACCCGACCATCATCAAGACATTCACCTCGGACAAGCCGCCGCTCTACATGGACCCCATCCGTTGGGAGCTCCGGCTCCCCGCGACGCGCCCGGTCGCTGTAAAGCCACCCCCTGTCGTGCTCGACCCCAACATCACACTCCGCGGCAAGCCGGCCGTCATGGCGCTGCCCAACGGGCAGCACGAGGCCTTCGCGCAAGGGACCGACGGTCTGCTCTGGCACAAGCTGAGCACGCCCGGCACCACCGACGCCCAGGACGCCGGGATCTGGGACTTCCACGGCGACGGCATCCCCCTCAACAGCACCTGCAGCCCCGTCTGCGTCGCCGCCGCCCCCTCGGCCAACAAACCGGACGATCCGGACCGCCCGGACAAGTACTGCTTTGTGGTGGGCGCCGACGCCAGGCTGTACTTCAAAAAGAGCACGGTAGACGGCCCCGAGGGGGGAAAGTGGTCGACCCTGGCAGTTTTGGGCGCCGCTGAGGACGTCCGGTTCGACGGCGGCATCGCCGCCTGTCCGCGCGGCGACCGCGTCCATCTCGCTGCGCTCGGGGTCGACGGCGCCGTCTACTGGACCAGCGTGGCGCGGGAGCACGAAGGGGCGGCGCCGGCGTGGACCTCGCTCGTCCGGCTGGGCGACGGCGACGGCGGCCGCGGCCTCCGCGGCGTGCCGACGCTGGTGGTCAACGGCGCCAACGGCTCGCTCAACCTGATCGCCATCGACCGCGATTCGCGCCTCCAGGCCAATATCCTGCCCGCGGACTCGTCGTCCTGGTCCGGCTGGAAGGCCAACCCCCCCACGTGGGTCGACCTGGATGAGGTCAGTGCCGTCTGGGCGGGGCACCCGGCTGAAGAGTGGAAGACCACAATCGACGTGATGCAGCTGGGACTCCCCAACCACCGCGTCTGGCAGGCGCAGCTTGTGAGAGACGCGTGGCGGGAGGGCGGGGACAACTTCCGCCTGCAGGGCTGCCAGGGGCCGGTGGCGGTTGCTTCGATCGGCCCGGAGCACGAGGAGTTCTTCGTGGTGGCGCAGGAGGGCGCGCTGTGGCAGACGACGTACATTCAGGCCGCGAATGTCGACCCCCACACCAACTGGAGGCAGGTCGATAACGGGCCGTTCTGCCCTGTCCTGCCTGTCATTGTGCCGCTCAATGGTGATAGCGGTTTCGCTGTCTATGTGGTCAGTTCCGTCGACGGGAAGCTTGTTCGGTTCGTCTCGAGTGGTGGTAAGTTGGGTGGTGCGGAGCGTGTTTGATTCTGATCAGGCATTCCGCCAAAAGCACAGCTGGGTGCTTTCTGACTCCATTGTAATGGCAATTTTGGTGCGGGAAAAGTAAACTTGAAGAAGAATGTTCACACAGCATAGTTTATAGTCGAGCAGCTCACAAAATTGGGCTTAATTAACTTCAGGTTGAAAAATATGAAGGGAGTCCGCGCCAGGATCCATGTCGTGCTTCTTCACAACCGGGCAGGAAGCCACCACGCTCAAAGTAATAGGGTAGGCTAGTTGGCTAGGTAGGAGAGGGTGGCTTAAGTCCCTCTGGAGCAACGGCAGAGGAACGATTTGGACAGACAGAACGAAGAAACTGAACATTGAATCGCTCCAGAGGTTTCGGTGCCCTAGGTTGGTTGGCACACAAATGGGAACATGTTACCTAAATAAGTTGCCCGAACCACCCTTGTGCTGCTTGGGATAAAACGATTCAAACTTCGGTTTCATTGCGGGATTGCTCTCTGGGCCTTTTGGGTCCAACTTCAGTCAACAGCCTTATTAGAGACTATCGAGACGGGGCTCAGCAGTTTAGACACTTGCATAACGGTCTCACGTTCACGGAGACCAGCTCGCCAAATGCCCATATTTCAACAATTTCCTGGGATCGTTGCGTCGAGCTCCTCACCCTCTTCGGCATTCCGACTGGTGATGAGAAATTGGCCTCGGGGGCGCCTCCGTCTATGTATCCACCATCATTGATCATACTAGGGGATGTGGTTACGTACGGACACTAAACAAAGAAAATATTAGAGGATTAAACGGAGGGGAAGGAGTCGAAACAACTGAAAACACTAAAGATGTGTCCAGTCCCACGCTAACAAAAGCAGCAGGTCTTTGCGAGTTCAACTTTCTAATAGCAAGAAAAGGAATTGACTGTTTGCAAGAGCGGGTGAGTCGTGGAGCATTAGAAGAGGCCTGCTACCTTACCTAGTAGCTTCTCCATCTTCCCATCACAACTGGCAGTAACCAGAGGTCAGCGAGGGTCTGCAAGTTGGGGTTAATAAGAGCAGGTGATTCGATTACGAAGACAAGATGAGCAGCAGGATGAATGATGAGAGTTTCTGTTGCTTGGAACAAAAAGTGGGGCCCAGATGGGTTTGAGTCTTTTGACGATTTGATTTTGACCGAACTGGACCCCTGGCTTGGCTTTGGATGTTTCGAAACATCCCAGGATTGAGCTGTTGGAATCAACCATGTAAGAATGGCGATGGCCATGGATTCGTCGCTGGCTGCATTGACGCTAGATGTTGCCGCAAAAGCGACTGCGCCGGCCGGGATGACGTGCTGCGCGCGAGAACAGGCCGCACATCGCAATCAAGCAAGCCAGGGAGAGCCGCATAAATGAAACCTCCCTTCAACTGCCTTATGCGTGGCCTGCTGCTGCCGCCCGATGCTACATCCGGTGTCTGACCGCCCTCGGCGAGCAGAGTATTTGGATTCTGGAAAGAGGTTCCAGCATGGAGGTGGCTCAGAAGTCGGACGCCGCTCTCAGAATGAAGCAGATGGAACGGGTTGGCAGTGGCAGCTGGTGAGCCTTTTATTAGTTAGGTACCTTCGCCAGCGAGTGGGAGTGACGTACATACCAGGCTGCTGCGAAAAACGAAAAGGGCACGGCGGCGCCAACCTGGATTGCTGGAAAATGGAAGCTGTCACGTGTTTGAGCTTCAGGCGGGGTCCATCCCGCGAGGCGCCAACGCTGCGCTTCGCCTTGCCCCTTCCCTCTTCCAACTTTGCATCCAAAACGCCCTGTTCTCGTTTTCCCTTTCCAAAAGCATCGAGCGACCGAACCACACCGCAACCTTTTTCTCTATTCCGCCATCTCTTCCGCAGACCATCGTCTTGTCGGCGTCCCCATCCACTACTTTACTGAGGTGAGTTTTGGTCATCGTCCCCTCGTCCGCTGTAATCGCCGACTCGCGCACACTCCCTCTCTCCGCTTTCGTCATCGCCGACGCCGTTGAGCCCTGCCCTCGCCCTTTGAAGCCGCGATCAGCACGTTTCCCATCGCCTGCGGTTCCAGGGTCCAATTGCCCTGCAACCATCTCCTGCATCACCGCGTCCCGACGCCAGCAGGGCTGCGCATTCACCCCACCCGGGGAGCGGGGAGCCTGGCCACGAAGTCAGCAGCGCGCACATCCACGGCGGCATCAGCAGAGCGACTTGGGCTCACGGTAGCTCTGCTTACCATGAGCGCGCGCGTCTGGCGAATTTTTGTTTTACTGCCCTGACTCCTATTTGTTTTGATTCCACCTGCGCATTCAGCTCACCGACCCGCCCCACCTACTCCTTGATCTACCGCTAACTTGAATCCTGCAGATACCTCTCCATCCGTCAAAATGGGTCACGAAGATGCTGTCTACCTGGCCAAGCTGGCCGAGCAGGCCGAGCGCTACGAGGGCATGTATTCATGGTTACCGAGCAACCCCAACCGCCGAGGCTGACACTCCACCCCGCACACAGAGATGGTTGAGAACATGAAGGTCGTTGCCTCCGAGGACCGTGACCTGAGCGTCGAGGAGCGGAATCTTCTGTCGGTCGCCTACAAGAACGTGATTGGCGCTCGCCGTGCGTCGTGGAGGATCGTCACCTCGATTGAGCAGAAGGAGGAGTCCAAGGGCAACTCCACCCAGGTCGGCCTCATCAAGGAGTACCGCCAGAAGATCGAGGGCGAGCTCGCCAAGATCTGCGAGGACATCCTCAGCGTCCTGGACAAGCACCTGATTCCCTCTGCCAAGTCTGGCGAGTCCAAGGTCTTCTACCACAAGATGTGAGTACCCGATGCCGTCGCGTGCTGTGGTTACAGTGTCTGACTTCCCGATAGGAAGGGTGACTACCACCGTTACCTCGCCGAGTTCGCCGTCGGCGATCGGCGCAAGGACTCGGCCGACAAGTCCCTCGAGGCCTACAAGGCTGCCACCGAGGTCGCCCAGACCGAGCTTCCCCCTACCCACCCCATCCGCCTGGGTCTCGCCCTCAACTTCTCCGTTTTCTACTACGAGATCCTCAACGCCCCCGACCAGGCTTGCCACCTTGCCAAGCAGGCGTTTGATGATGCCATTGCTGGTGAGTCACTATCTCCGGCGGTTCTTCCAAGCTGTTTCTGACTGTGCACTGCAGAGCTCGACACATTGAGCGAGGAGAGCTACAAGGACAGCACCCTGATCATGCAGCTCCTCCGCGACAACCTGGTACGTATCGCGCGTGTCGAGACTGTGGGCGGGCACATGCTAATGTTCTGCAGACTCTCTGGACTTCGTCCGAGGCCGAGCCGCCCGCTGCCGCGGGCCACGCCGAGGCCGCGCAGCAGGAGGAGCCCAAGGCGGAGGCGGCTGCGGAGGAGCCCAAGGCCGAGGCTTAAACGGCGTCATAGATGTTCCCCTTCTCTTGATATGATAACCCCGGTTTGGCAAAGCCCTTGGTGGACACGGTGTCTTTGGAGCGCGGACAGGAGATCTCACGTACCTTTGCATGTTTACCGAGATACACACAAAGACTTGGTGGGCGGTTTATCGCGTTAGCTGGGAGCTAGAGTGCAGCATCTTGGAGGGTCGTTGTTCCATGCCAGACTGCTTGCGTCTTAGACTCCTGGCTGGCGAGGATCGCCTGCAAGAAATAAAACCCCGTCGTCAATACGTCTCTTCTGACATGTGATTGTCATTATGCGCGAGGAATAGTGAGTGGTATGTTAATCTACGATATCCTCGCCCAGTTTCACCTCGATACTACCGTCCCTGCTGCATCCCTCTCGCTCCCATTTCGATCTCCATCCCCTGGGCCCTCATCGTCGTGCTCGGCAACAACAGCGAAATGGACCCTCAACCACAAACTACAGTCCGCACACCCCACCATCAGCTCCCCCAGATCGGCCGCCTCCTCGAGATCAGCCTCGGTGAAGTGGTAGCCGCGGGGGTTCCCGCAACGACAGGAGCGGTACCATCTTGTCGTGGTTGATGGGGCAGTGTTCAGTTGGGAGTTGTTGCCGTTGTTGTTGCTATTGGTGTCGGTGGTGTATTCTTCATAATCCAGATCGTCAAGGTCGACCGTCTCGATACCCGTTTGGAATTCTGCCGAGTCTTGCTGGCCTCCGGCGGCGGGGTTGGAGCGGGATTGTTGTTGGAGAAGGAGGAGGGTGCGGTCGTAGGCTTGGCGCTGGGCTGGGTTGGAGAGGGTTGCGTAGGCGGTGGAGATTTGGTCGATTGTGTATGTTGATGATGATGGTGAGCTGAGGGGTTGGGAGTGGTGGTACTGGTGGTGGTGGTTGTTGGGGGCTTTCTTGTCTGGGTGGTGGTTAAGCAGGGCGCGGCGGTAGGCGCGTTTGATGAGTTGGGATGCGGTGCTGTCGTCGAGGGAGGAGAGCGTTGAGGGGGAGAGGTTGAGGATCTCGTAGTGAGTTGGGCTGCGGGTGGGTGGTGGTTGTGAGTGCATTGTGTTGTCTGGTGAGCACCTATGATGCTCCTGGATGTGGGAGGTGAAGGTGGTTGGCGTTGTTGAATGAGTGAGAGAGAATCTGGTGAAAAAATGTGGACAATGAGTTTGAGCTGATCACGTGCCCCCACCTAGCAATCCGTAAGAGGCGTCCTCCGAATTTAAACAGGTAGAAGACGTTCAACCCAAGAGGGGAAGTGTGTTGATGCCGGACGGCGAGGGGGAGATCGGTCGAGGAAGAAAATGGACGGTTTGTGATGGTCTGTCGCCGCCCACTGGGCAGGACAGCGCAGAGCCCCAAGCTGTGGGGAAACAGGAATTCAGTACAAGCGCATGAAACCGGGCACACGGGGAACAAGTAGGACAAGGTGCACCATCTCATGAATCGCATCCAAGGGACTTCCCCAGTGGTTGAAGTGTTGTACATTGGTATTGGTACAGTCTAAAAACACCATAACTCCGACCAACGGCCTCGGGCCGCTTATTTGGGAAACTTGGTCCAGTCCCGTTTCCCAACCTAGCACATCGGTTAGCAAGACTGTCAAGAGCACATCCATGGGGCCAAAACATTACCTTCTTCCATTCCTTGATGAGTTCCGGCATCTTCAACATGGCCTCTCTCCTCTTCTCCATCCTGTCGAGCAACCGAGTCAGCAAGCCGCACTCCCCTTCCGTTCCCCAACCTGACCCGAATGCAGACCCAGACATACTTGACACCCAGCTGCCTCTCGTGCTTGTGGCCCTTGACCTTCTGGCCAACACCAGTGCCCTTGACGCGCAGACCCAGCTCGACCCTCTTTCGTAACCTTGTCTCGGTGCCCTTGGGCGTGTAGGGCAGCAGCTCCTCGACTCTGTGCTCCCGCGCCAGCTTGACCAGCTCGGCCTGCCGGCGAAGCGAGTACTTGGGGTCGTGCCACCGCCCGGTGACGGGGTGCTTCATGGGCAGGAAGGGGTTCGGCGTCTCTTCTTGGTAGGCCGTCTTGTGCGTCTCGGGGTCGGCGCCCGTGGGCAGGATCGAGGGTGGCGGGTACCGCGCGAGGAATGTGCGCAGCCGCGCCGGCAGCGCCAGCGCTAGTTGTATGTTCTTCGTCGCCGCTGCCGCCATTGTCGAGGTCTGCGGGCGGGGTGGAGTGCGTGGGTGACGGACGACGACGAGGTTCTCGGTCGCGCGACCCTTGCGTCTCAAAAAAAGTTATGGATCCGGAAGCGCACACATACCCCTAACCCTTGGCAAATACCCCTGCCTTGGCGTTCACATTGATTGGTCATAGCAAGACCCACTGGCCTGTTTATCTTATCGTCGACGACAGCCTAAGATTCCAGAGGCCATCCAGTGACCTCGCAAGTCGCACTCATCAAACCTCCGTCCATCAACTCCCAGACATCGCTCCCTTTCGCGCCATGGATCATCAAAGACGATTACC
Organism: Chaetomiaceae sp. PF1801; assembly: GCA_023628475.1. Lineage (NCBI taxonomy): Eukaryota > Fungi > Ascomycota > Sordariomycetes > Sordariales > Chaetomiaceae > Chaetomiaceae sp. PF1801. The sequence goes on from JAMAKQ010000018.1 coordinate 119,369, forward strand.
ACCAGACCTCCCCGCGTTGTTGCGCCAGCGAGAGGCTGAAAAGGCCGCGGCGGCCAAACCCAGGTTCATTCCCAAGAAGGAGCGCGAGCGCCTCGCCGCGGAGAAGGCGGCCAAGGAAGAGGAGGAGCGCAAGCGACGGGAAGAAGCCTTGATAGCCTCAAGAAGAGCATCGACAAACGGGACCAACGGTACCAACGGCACAAATGGCACAAGCGGAACGAACGGATACTCCAGCGCAAGGTCAACACCTTACGACATACCGACTGGCCCCAGGGCCATGCGCCCGCCTGACGGTGGCGACCACGGACACGGCACAAAGCGCCGGCGACACGACGAGGAAGAGAAGCGCGCCGAGATGGAGCGCAACGATGCGGCCGAGCTGCGCGCGAAGTACATGGGACCCGAAGTCAATCAATCGACCTTTTCGGCGAAGAAGAAGAGGAGGCGAACGGCAGCGAACAAGTTCAACTTTGATTGGGACCCCGACGATGACACAAGCCGCCCGCACGACCCCATCTACGCAGAGCGCCTAGACCCGCTCTTTAGGCTGGCGGGGTACGAGAACACCGACGAGCTGATACTGCGCAAGGCGGAGGCGATCCGGCGCGGTGACCCCGAGACGGGGGAGGAGCGCGCGAGGCAACTGCTGGAGCAGCACGAGCGGGCCAAGCAGGCAGCAGAGCGCAAGAACCTGGGCAAGCACTGGTCCGAGAAGAAGCTCGACGAGATGAAGGAGCGCGACTGGCGCATCTTCAAGGAGAACTTTGGCATCGCCACCAAAGGCGGCGCCATCCCCAATCCCATGCGGAGCTGGGAGGAGTCAAATCTGCCACGACGGCTGCTGGAGATTGTCCACAAAGTTGGCTACGACGAGCCGACTCCCATCCAAAAAGCGGCGATACCGATTGCGTTACAGGCGCGCGACCTGATCGGTGTGGCCGTGACCGGTTCCGGTAAAACGGCTGCTTTCCTGCTACCACTACTCGTCTACATCTCGGAACTCCCACCCCTCACAGAATACAACAAGAACGATGGGCCATATGCCCTCATTCTCGCGCCGACCAGAGAATTGGTGCAGCAGATCGAAACCGAGGCTAGGAAATTTGCCGGTCCCCTTGGTTTCACCGTGGTCAGCATTGTCGGTGGTCACTCGTTGGAGGAGCAAGCGTTCGCCCTTAGGAACGGCGCAGAGATCATCGTCGCCACGCCAGGCCGTCTAGTGGACTGCCTGGAGAGGCGGCTGCTTGTCTTCTCCCAGTGCTGCTACATCATCATGGACGAAGCAGACCGCATGATTGACCAGGGCTTCGAGGAGCCTTTGACCAAGATCCTCGACGCACTCCCGGTCACCAACGAGAAACCAGACACGGAAGACGCGGAGAACGCGCAGCTGATGAGCCAGTACCTGGGCGGCAAGGACCGGTACCGGCAGACAATGATGTACACGGCGACGATGCCGCCGCTCGTCGAAAAGATCGCCAAGAAATACCTCCGACGACCGGCCATCGTGACCATCGGAAACGCGGGCGAGGCCGTCGACACGGTCGAGCAGCGCGTTGAGTTCATCGCCGGCGAGGACAAGCGGAAGCGGCGGCTGCAGGAGATTCTCAACTCGGGCCAGTTCAAGCCGCCCATCATTGTCTTTGTCAACATCAAGCGCAACTGCGAGATGGTGGCGCGCGACATCAAGTCGTGGGGCTACTCGACCGTCACGCTGCACGGCAGCAAGACGCAGGAGCAGCGCGAGGCGTCGCTGGCGTCGCTGCGCAACGGCCAGTCGAGCATCCTCGTCGCGACGGACCTGGCGGGCCGTGGTATCGACGTGCCGGACGTGTCGCTCGTCGTCAACTTCAACATGCCGTCCAGCATCGAGGCGTACACGCACCGCATTGGCCGCACGGGCCGTGCCGGCAAGAGCGGTGTGGCCATCACGTTCCTGGGCAACGAGGACGCCGACGTCATGTACGACTTGAAGCAGATCATCTCCAAGTCGTCCATCTCCAAGGTGCCCGAGGAGCTGCGGCGGCACGAGGCGGCGCAGTCCAAGCCGACGCGGGGCGGAGGCGGGAAGAAGCTGGAGGAGAGCGGGGGTTTTGCTGGGAAGGGCGCGTCGTGGCAGTGAGCGTTGAGGTTCTAGTGGATTGTGTAACACATCTTTTTGACAACCTAAATACCACCTAGAGTCTGTGTGTGTCCGGTTTACTAGGTATCCGTTTCCAAAGTGATGCTGACTCCATGCCGTCCATGCTATTGAGATTAGCTTGCACAAGTGAGCAGCACAACCGTTCCTGAGCAACCCGCTTTGGAGTCTGTAACAATCCTGTACGCACAACTTGTCGGCTTCAGGGCATTTCGTGATATGGCCATCAAGGTGCCCTTCTTTGCGTCAGCTTTGCTTGGCTACACCCGTAATCTTATCAATCTTACCAGTTGCATCAGTGAACATGAAGCTCAATGACCCCGGCCAGAGACCACGCAGGAAGTCCGCTTCGAAAACACCCGATCCATATCCCCACTGCTGCCGATGTTGATGAGATCTGATGCATCCAACAATGTCGGGCTGGCCGAGAGTCTCTGCTGTCGATGTACACTATCCGGTACTTGGCCGGGCAAATACCCCTCCTTGACCCCACCACATCACTTTCACTCAGGTTCCCCTGCCCCTGTTGCCAAGAATCGGACCGCTGTCACAATTTTCTTCAGCGTTGTCCCGCTGCCGGGCCACAGTGGTAACGACAGTGCCCAACGTCACCGCCATCATGCCCTTGAGCTGATTTTTGGCTCGTTTCTCAACTCCAAGGAGGACGCCGTCTCCGAACCCTATGATGTGAGGTCCTTTCCGCGACCTTACAAGTACGGCGAGGTGCCGCCGGGCCTCGAGGAATCTGTCCCTTCAACAGCCGACAAGAAGACAAAGCCAAACCCTCGCCTCGAGGCTCACAGTGCCCCCCGCCATCCGCTTCGTCGCAAGTCCTCTCGCACCACACCCTTCCATTGTGGTGAGCCATTGAGCGGTGACTGCGAGACCAACTCACTCACGCAGCGCCCTATGTGTGTGGACTGGGCTTTATACTGTCAGGCTGCACTCACTCCGCATTGAAGCAGCAAGCAAGGGTCTCTCACCTTGCTTCATTCTTTATTGAACTGCCCCGCCATTTCGGGGTCAGTCACTCAGCGGCTCGGTCCGTCCCAGCTACCGCCCACGGCTCACAAAGGCTATTCAAACTCCTGGCTGGATCTTTACAATAACCAAGCGATACCCGAAGACCAAGGTCTGTGTTTAACGCCCAGTCTCAGACCGGCCGGGTTCCTACGCCATCTCTTGATCTCCCCCATCATCACACAGCCCCTCAGCCATCATGGAGCCAGCAAGCCCGCTCAAGCCCCTTGCCGGGGCAGCTGCTGCTCCGGCGCACCTCAAATCGAGGACGGCAGCAACCGAAGCAGTCGAGGACATTCTCTACGGCTCTGTAAGGCACTCCTCGCTTCCCCCTCTACTCCGTACCTCAACTCACCCACCCCCAGATCGCCGGCGTAGTCGGCAAATACATCGAATACCCCTTCGACACGGTCAAAGTCCGCCTACAATCCCAGTCCGACCACCTCCCGCTGCAATACAAGGGGCCCCTCGACTGCTTCCGCCAGTCCATCCGCGCCGACGGCTTCCTCGGCCTCTACCGGGGCATCAGCGCCCCGCTCGTCGGCGCGGCCCTCGAGAACAGCAGCCTCTTCTTCTGGGAGCGCCTCGGCCGCGCCGCCATCTACGCGTCGGGCTACGCCCCGCGCGAGCAACCCCTGCCCTTATCAGCGCTCTGGATCACGGGCGCCTTCTCGGGCGCCATGACCTCGCTCGTCCTGACGCCCGTCGAGCTGGTCAAGTGCAAGATCCAGGTGCCCGCGACCGCTGCTGCTCAATCCGCCGCCCCGCCGCTCAAGCCGGTGGCCGTCATCAAGGACATCTGGCGGCACCAGGGGTGGCGCGGGTTCTGGCACGGGCAGCTGGGCACGCTGATCCGCGAGTCCGGGGGTTGCGCGGCGTGGTTCGGGTCCAAGGAGACGGTCAGCCAACTGATGCGGGAGTGGAACGAGCGGGCGGCGCGGACCGAGGAGGAGCGCGAGCGGGCGCGGGCGGCCGACGCCGCGCTGCCGCTGTGGCAGCAGGCGGTGGCGGGCGCGTCGGCGGGGATGAGCTACAATTTCTTGTTCTTCCCCGCGGATACCGTCAAGTCGCGGATGCAGACCGCGCCGATCGGGGAGGGCGCGGCGGGGCGGCAGCCGAGGAAGACGTTTGCGGGCGAGACGGCTGCGCTGTGGAAGCAGGCGGGCTTGAAGGGCTTCTATCGCGGGTGCGGCATCACGGTGCTGCGGTCGGTGCCGAGCTCGGCGTTTATTTTTATGGTCTATGATGGGCTGAAGAAGCATCTGCCTCTGCAATGAGGTGGTATCTAAAAGATGGATGAGGTGTGGTTCGTTTCAATGCTCGGGGTTCATAGAAGGCTGGGGTTTGAAGGATGATGGGTTGCGAGCGGTATAGACGGGGAGCATTTACTTCTGTTATCTGCGGGGCGTTGCGGTTCCGGGGCTTGGTCAGGGGGCTCGATCACGACCGATCTACAGACGGATAAGAGGTTGCATAGAGGGCTTGGGTAAAAATACAACAAGCGTTTGGGAAACTCCTTTTCTGTCCTTTCCTCCCCCATTCCTCCCTCAACCCCTCCCATCTCTTTCCCCCCTTTCCTCCCCTACGCATTCTTCTTCCCCTCACCCCGCTCCCCACCAAGCATGGGGCTCAGGTCCCAGTTGTTCAGATAGCCCGTGCCAAACGACAGGTACGTCGCGAACCCGAGCCAGGCCACGTACGGCACCAGCAGCCAGCCGGCGACGGGGTCGACCTTGGTGCCCCACAGCCAGGCCAGGTACGAGTTGATGCCCAGCAGGGCGGCGGCGTCGACGGTGGCCAGCACGGGCCGGTTGAGCCCGTAGAAGAGCGGCATCCAGGCCAGGTTCAGGCCCAGCTGGATCGTGTAGAGCGTGGCGCCGTGCCGGGCGGCGGCGATTGTTTCCTTTTGGCGATGGTTAGTCAGATATCCTGGAGGAAGGGGGTCGGGGTCAGGGAAAGTAGGGGATGGGGATGATCATGATGGCTTACAGTACTGTTCAAGGCCGAAGTTCCCAGGTCAATGGCGCGGTGGGCGGCATAGCCCATGATCCCGTACAGGGCGGTCCAGACGGGCGGGAAGACACTGGCCGGAGGTCGTAAGGGGGGTTGCTTGAGGGTGAGGGACTCGCGGCGGGATGTGGCGGCTAGGGCAAGTGTTAGCTAAGGCACTCGATTTTGGCCAAAATAAATGAGTCGGTCAAGGGGGGGGGTGCTCATACGCCTTGTGCCGTAGCCCACCGCTGTGCCCAGGGCAACGGGAAGCAGTACCGACGCCGGCAGGTTGGTGAAGACTGACTCCGGGAGAGTGAGGGAGGGTATGTAGGTCGTCATCTTGGGCTATTTAGAGAACTTAGGCAATTGGGTAGACGAAGCTGAGGGTGATTACCCTCTGAAGGAGAGCCTCACCGGACAATGGATGGTGAAGTTGAGGTCCAGAAAGGGACCATTCCAGCGACTGAATGGAGGGGTGCGATGACATCACTCGGCGGTCAGATGCAACCCGGCTGGTTGGAATCCATCTCGGCAAACCGCTCGAATGGTGAAAAGAACATTATCAACTGAAGTCAAGGGGGGATTTTTGAATCGAAGCAACTCCGATTAGATGCTAACCACCAGTCGTACGTGTCCAATCTCATAATATGTCCTGGTAGAGTCTCGTTGAAATCATTTCTAATTCTCCTACCTACAGCACTCTAGCCCAAGACCGAGGGTTGTAAAAAGCTGCCAATGTGCAAGCTGAGCTCTCAGCTCGCAGGCTCTCAGAATCAATGAAGTGAAGAAGTCTTCCATATCTCAAAACCATCAAGTTAACCTGACTCGAACACTTGAATGTCCACCTGGTGATCGGTTTCTCGAAGGGATTGTTTGTGAAATTACCGCGGGAAAACTTAAAAGGACAAAAAATGAAAAATAACAGCATTTCATTTGGAGAAGAATCAAAGGCAGTGCTGGAAATCAGGATCGCACCGAGCACTGAAGGCTGATTATTCTCGAAGATGTGTGATTGACTTACACGTTGTCTATTAAATGTAGCTAAGTTCAGCAAAAAAGCTCACGGTACTATCCCAGGTAATAGGTCATGAGAAACGGTCTATATATTACCTATAGCCATCACCTCAGAAAGTCCCCCTTGCAACCTGTCAATCAATTGCCAACTTGAACGTTAACCCTGGCCATGGAGTCTCAACGCCCACACTTCTTGTTTCTCCCCCGCGAGATCCGAGACATGATCTACTGCGACTAACTCCGCATCGGCACCGAGGACGGCGATACCTACAACTTCGAGGCCGGAAAGCTCAGGACGGCCGACAAGCAGCCCATCGATCTCAGCCTCATGTAGTTACACGTGCCGGTGTGTCGCCGACGAGATGCGGGGCTGCCTCTTCGCTTACACAACATCACCTTCACCCCCCTCTATTCGGACGAGCTCCGCCTCCAAGCCATAACTTTTGAATCATCATTATGGTTTAGTAATAGTGGTATCATAGCATACTTGTCCTTCTCGCAGTTTTTGCTGTGGTTCCACGTCTTCGATCGTGCTGTGCGGTGTCCGACATCAAACAGGGGCTGCAGGTCAGAATCAGATTCCAAGTTGGCTTACTTTTTTGCTGCAACAATCTGGGAACAAGCGCAGGTATAACCGGCAAATATATCGTTGGCATAGCACATTGTAGGCCATTGTTCAAGAGAACGGAAAGAGGAAGAGAGGATGAACGTGAAACAGATATAAACAAGAAGACAATAATTGTTCAAAGAAGAAGAAAAACGAGGAGGGACAGGTGAGGCTAGGGTAGACCTCGACGTTAAATTTACATTACCTCGTATCTTACACAGAATACTTCATCACCTCGTAAGGTACCAATAATTGAAAGGGTAATCATGCCACGTGACTGCGCCAGCACCGACCACCGAGTTTCCGACTGAGACGGTGGAGCTGCCATGAACTTGCCGAATCTCCACGCCGCGATTCCCATCCACCCACACCAACACCTCAGCGCGCCTCGGCCTGCTTCGGGAGTCGTCGTGTCGTCGTCGCCCGACCACTACCTCCCGGCTATACAACAGATCAAATTGTTTGTTAACCCCTTTTTTATTCCACTTCTTCATGCCCATTTTCATTTCCCCATTGCCCTGGCTCCTGCAGTTGCACGGCGCTTCGCCGTGAGCACTCTCGTCGCTTCAAGCTGGCTTCTTTCGTCACCCTCACCCTCATCTCGTATGCTCCATCCTCCTTGCATCGTGGCAGTCGGCGAAATACCATTCTCAACAACCCCAAAGCCTATCCACGCCCTCTTATCTTCTTCATATTTATTTGTGGCTCCATGGCCAACCCTTCTCTCTCCAATTGCATGGCCCGCCCTCCGTCGTCATCACCAGCCTCCTCCCTTATCGTTGCTTCCACCCGCACCGAGAGTCGTCGCTTTCTAACCGCAATCATGTCGCCAAACAGTGACTATCCGCGACAAACCTCCGCCACGCTACCGATTTCCGACATAACATAGCAATCGGCAAACAAGGTCACAGCAAAACAGATAGAGCCAGACGCCAGCCCTCAGTCGCCCGGATCTCTCTTCTATTGCGATCCCTCCTCAGCCTTCTGAAGCGCGCCACAAGTCTTTCTTCGCCTGACCGACGACCGAGTCGACGCCGACCACATAATATCCATTCAAGCCTGCCATGGATTCGTATTACCGCGATTCGGCGCGCTCGCCCGGCGACCGGTGGAGCAGTCGCGACGACACGAGGGTCAAGGAAGAGAGAGGAGACAGCTTCTACCGGAGTGGCAGGTCCCCTGGTGCGTCTTTATTCTCAATTGCCCTGCCTCTTTAGCATTCCGCATGGCGCCTTCTTATGACCATGCGGTTCACTTGCGTGTCTCGTCTCATCGTAGCTCGCAGCTGTCCTTCGTTCCCTTCGCTTACATTGATTCTTTTCAGGTACAGATCGCAGCCGCCGTCGGTCGCGATCCCCCGTCGCAGTCGATCGCTACGAGCCAAGGGGGCGTGGTCGCGACGAGTATGCCGGCACTCGGGATCGGGACGACCGCGGCCGCCCCTCACCCCATCCCAGTATCGATCGCTACGTACCCGGCCAGGACAACGCCCCGGCTCGTCTCTCTAACGCCCACCTTCCGGATCCTCTCAAGCTGCCGTTTCAGGTCGGCTTCTCGTGGTTTGGCGAGTGGTGGAGACAAAACGAACGCGCCAAGGAGGAGAAGGAGCGCTTGAAGAGCGGCCGGCGGTACGAACCCGAGCGCATCCGCGGTCCGCGTGAAGCCCAGGAGGAGCGGGAAAAGGAAAGAGCCAAGATTCAGGCCGCCTACGATAAATACAAGGAGGATCTCCAGGCCAAGATGGCACAGGCATTTGTCAAGCAGCACAAGGAAGACCAGTGGTTCAAGGAGCGCTACGTGCCTGAAGTTCGGGACCCCTTCCGCCGGCAGCTCAACGAGATGCGCCGGGGCGCCTACGCCAAGTGGGAGGAGGACCTCGCGTCTGGCGTTTTTGACGACCTATCCCTCGAAGGCATCCCCAAGAGCGAGAGCAACGGCGCTGGTGGTGTGGTCGAGAAGGAGGAGGGCGAGGCAACGGCTGCTAATGAAGTCCTCGGCGTCGGCGATCTGGTACCGGCCAACCCTGCCGAGATCAGGGACGAGAGCCTGGACCAGCCCACCCTTCTTATTAAGACCATCGCGCCCTCGGTGAGCCGCCAGAATCTCGAGGCCTTCTGCAAGGAGCATCTTGGTGAGGGCGAAGGTGGCTTCAAGTGGCTGTCTTTGAGCGATCCCAATCCCAGTAAGCGGTTCCATCGCATCGGCTGGATCATGTTGCACCCGGCTCCTGAGGCTCCCGTCCTTGACGAGAATGAGGATGTCAAGGACGAAGCGGACGGCGAGACCAAACCTGCCGCCGTCTCGACCGCCGATAAAGCTCTCGAGGCAATCAACGGCAAGACGGTCAAGGACGAGCTTCGCGGTGACTTCACCTGCCACGTCGGTGTCCATAATCCTCCCTCACATCCCAGAAAGAAGGCGCTGTGGGACCTCTTCTCTGCCCCAGAACGCATCCGCAAAGACCTCCAGCTGGCCACAGAGCTGGTCGCCAAGTTTGAGGGCGACATCGGTTCTGATTTCAACGCGGCCCTTCAGATCGAACAGCATGTCGATCGGTTGCGCGATGAAGGGAAACTCCAGCCTGCAGTCCCGACGTCTCCGGTCAAGAAGACGAAGAAGAAGCGGGCTATCGGGCTGGACGAGTCCATGGACGTGGAGCGTGAAGAGGGAGAGGAGCACATGGAGGAGGAAGGCGAGGATGACGAGGACGAGGGAGTGGTGGACGACGAGGTCGATGACATTGATCTCTTGATCACAAAGAAGCGGCTGGATCTGACCATCGAGTACCTGCGGCGCGTCTTCAATTTCTGCTTCTTCTGCGTCTTTGAGAGCGACTCAATCCACGAGTTGACTCGCAAGTGTCCTGGCGGCCATCTCCGGCGACCCAGGAGCACCCTGTCCTCGGCCGCCAAAGAGGTCGCCGAGGCCAGCGCCAACGGCGACCCCTTCCCCTCCAAGAAGCGCAAGGAGGCCGAAGATGTCGAAGAGGGAGAGGCGCCCGAGGAGGATCGCAAGTTCCGCGCGTCGTCCAAGGCTGAGCAGCAGCTGCAGCGGGCCTACAACTGGGTCAAGACGTTCGAAGACAAGATCAACCAGATCCTGCACCCCGAGACAGCAGACCTTCGCAAGCTCGGCGGGAAGCCTGTCGAGGATGCAGTCAACGACGAGCTCGGCAAGCACGTCAAGCAGGAGGACGAGCACAAGTGGCGCTGCAAGGTGCCCGAGTGCACCAAGCTCTTCAAGGAGGAGCACTTCTGGCGCAAGCACGTCGAGAAGCGCCACACCGAGTGGCTGGAGAAGCTCAAGGAAGAGGTGAAACTGTCCCCCCCAACAAACCTTTGCGACCCCACTCACTCATAGCTAACTAACTCGCGCGTCGCAGTTTGAGCTGGTCAACGCCTACGTCCTCGACCCGGCCCACATCGCGCCCTCGCGCACCGACGCAAACTCCAACGGCCACTTCCCCCAGGCCAACGGCCAGCAGCCGACGGGCACCCCGCGCGGCTTCAACCTGCAAAACTACTCCATCAACGGCATGCTCAACTTCTCCAGCTTCCCCATGGCCATGTTCCCGCCGGGCATGATGGGCGCCGGTGGCACTAATCCCATGGCCGGTGCCGCAGCCGGCTGGCACGCCGGCGCAGGCGGCGACGAGCGCAGCGGTGGTGGTGCTGGTGGAGCTGGTCCCATCCGCCGCGGCGGTCCCATGGCGGGCGGCAGCCGGTTCCAGAACCGCGCCGGGCCGTACGACCGACGTCCGACCAACCCGCGCTATGGTGGAGGTGGTGCTGGTGAGGGTGGCATGGGTGGCGGCGGACGCGGCCGGGCGGGCCCTGCTAATCGCTGGGGGGATGGCGCGGGCGGGGCGGCGGTTGGTCCGCGCGAGGCGGTTCAGGGGCGGACGCTCAGGAGCTATGAGGATCTGGATCAGGTGTCGGGTGGGGGCGGCGGTGAGCTGAACTATTGATGGGTTTGAGAGGTTAGGCGTGAAGTGGAGGGTCAGTTTAAGGGGGGTGGTTGGGAATGCGCCGGCTGGAGATTGCTAATAAGTTGCTTGGGCTTGACGAGGCAGCTACGGCCTGGTTGGCGCCGGCAAGATTGGTAGTGAGACTCGCTTTTTAAGGGGAGGGTTATTGTTCACATTCTGTACGATTAGGAGTCGAGGCAGGCATGATTCAGACAAACCGGTTTTCTCACTTTCTGGTCCCTTCTCTTCTCCCTTCTCTGTCGTGCTGCGAGGTTAACTCATCTGTGCTTGGATTGGAACATCGCACCTCACGGACGTACAGGGGCAAACAGTTCGTCCTTGGCGGCGGCCGTGATGGGCCGTACTGTGTCCGTCTTTTTCTACATGACACAGTATACTCGCGAGTCCATCATTCATGCAGTTTTCTTTACCCTACTGCCACTATTTATCCCATGATATGCAGTCCCTCGCAACTAACTGTACCCTCCATCTTTACCTGCTCAGCGCGATATCATCAATCCGCAGAATCATCTTGACCGTCTCGGCGGCCAGCTCGATGGCGCTGGTGCTGACCAGCAGCGGCTGCAGGACGTTCTCCTTTGCAATGTTGGAGTTGACGCCCGAGCTCTTGATGCTGACGCCGGCGTTCTTCTCGCCCAGCTCGTGCCGGTGGCGCAGCTCCGTGACCACCTTGATGCTGTTGAGCCCGGCGTTCTCGGCCAGCGTGGTCGGGATGACCTCGAGCGCGTCGGCGAAGGCCTTCCAGCAGATGGCCTCGGTGCCCGTCAGCGAGCGCGCCTGCTTGTTGAGCTGCGACGCAATCTCGATCTCGGTCGCGCCGCCGCCCGCGATGAGGGCCTTCTTCTTGACCAGGCAGCGCACCACGCAGAGCGCGTCGTGCAGCGAGCGCTCGGCCTCGTCCAGGATCAGGCTGTTGGCGCCGCGGACCACGACCGAGACAGTCTTGCCTGTGGACTTGGTGCCCGTCACCTTGACCATGCGGCTGCCGGAGCTCTGGACCTCCTCGACGAGGTCGGCTGAGCCGAGCTTGTCCTCGGTGAAGCTGTCGATGTCGGCGATGGGCTTGCAGCCGGTCGATTTGCAGATGAATTCGACCTCGTCGCGCTCGATGTCCTTGACGGCGAGGATGCCCAGGCGCTGGAGGAAGTGAAGCGAGAGGTCGTTGACGGCGTCGCGGAGGATCGATTTTTGGATGAAGAGGACGTTGCACTTGGCCTTCTTGATCTTCTTGACCATGTTGAGCAGGTACATGCGCTCCTCCTTGACAATCTTGTCCATTTGCCGGTAGTCGTTGACCGAGATGGTGTTTTCCATCTGCCGGGGAAGTTAGCCATGCATAACAGCAGCAGACACAGGAACCAGGCTACATACGTCTGGCTTGGGCGGGCTCAGCTGGAATTGGATCAGGCCAATCTTGGCCTTCTCCATCCGTACCGGCCCCCCCGCGCTCTTGATGACGGGCTGTGTCAGGACCAGGCCGTCCACCAGCTCACTGTCCTCTATCGTCCCGCCAACCTTCTTGATAATGCGGATGTTCTTTAGATCGACATTGTCCGCTGTCTTGAGGTCTATCGTCTTGGTGACGGCATTGACGGCCATGGGGCCAAGGAGGTTCGAGTATTGTGAGACGATCTTGGAGGAGAGGGAGGTGTTGGCGGCCTGGAGGAGGGCGGCGGTATCGGTGAGGGAGATGGGTTGTGACATGTCGTGCAGGACTTGGACGGCGGCAGCAGCAGCCCTTTGGAACGACTCGGAGATGACTGAGGGGTGGATGCCCTTGGTGAGTAACCGGTCGGCGGCACCCAGCAGGCTGCCGCAGATGACCACCACCGAGGTGGTGCCGTCGCCGGCCTCGACGTCCTGGGCGTTGGAGAGTTGGACCAGCATCTTGGCTGTGGGGTGCATGACCGACATGCTCTTGAGCATCGTGCTGCCGTCGTTGGTAATAATGGTCTCGCCCTTGCCGCTGCGAATCATCTTGTCCATACCCCGCGGCCCCAACGATGTCCTGATGGCGTCGGCAACAGCTGTTTCTGGTCAGCACCAGGGGGCTGCACCGCGTTTCGTTCATACTGCGTACCTCTGGCGGCAACGATGTTCGACGACCGGACAGCAAGCGGCTTCTCCTTGTCCTGGACGAAGGGTCAGCAACCACTCCGATACCCCCTGCATCATGTGTATCGCGGAGGAGCAAGTACCCTGAACGCCGCATTTCCGCCCCCGCCGCTGGGTTGAGTCGCTGTCGCCATCGTGGAAAGGGGAACTCGTTCAAATTCGGTGGTGACGGGAATTTGTGAAAGTTTCGAGTGTTGACGTGGCGAACTAATATGCGTTGCTCCAAGCGATGTGGTTCCCTTCTGTTGACTTCTAGGCAGCTCCCCCTCCAAGTACACTCTCAAAGGTGGGACGGGATTTTTTCAGTCGGGTGCTGGAGTTGTTCCCAAGCCGTCAAGCTGCGAGTGGGGGAAGGCTGAAGTGGGCTGCATGGCCCAAACTTCCTGCAGCGGGGACTCCAGGTTGGCCGGATCTAGCCCGTTTTGGACTAGCCCGCTTTCAGCCTCGCAGAGCTTCTGGGCCCAAGGCAGCATGGGATTACGGAACAGCTTCCTCTGCGTTCGCTACTGCAACCCATAACCACCTCCAACCATCACCAACACCACGATTTGTCCCCGCGAAGCCGCCACAACCGATTACCAGCGATCTCACCTACAACCACATTTTCCATCGATCTGCGTCCTCTTCTATTCTAATTCCGGTCAATAGCGTTCATCCCCGTCGTCATCATGGTACGCCAAATGGGTTGGCTGTTGTCTGCGCGCCGCTCGTTGCATGCTAACCGTGCATAGCCCTCCGCCACAGGTCAAAACTGGGAGAAGTACAGGAAAACCTTCGCCGACGATGAAATAGAAGAGAAGAAGATCACCCCGCTATCAGATGAGTCGGTCACCCCCACGACTGTTGCCACTCCGACACCGAGCTGACACCGCGAAGGGACATCCAGGTTCTCAAGACATACGGCGCTGCGCCGTACGGTGCTGCCATCAAGAAACTCGAGCAGCAAATAAAGGAGAAGCAACAGAGCGTGGATGAGAAGATCGGCGTCAAGGTATGCCGTGCTGTTTCACGGCCGACGACACATGGCACGCTGACTCTGCCCGCAGGAATCAGACACCGGTCTCGCGCCGCCTCACCTTTGGGACGTCGCCGCCGATCGCCAACGCATGTCAGAAGAGCAGCCCCTTCAAGTAGCGCGGTGCACCAAGATCATCCCCGACGAGAAGGACGAGTCCAAGAGCAAGTATGTCATTAACGTCAAGCAAATCGCCAAGTTCGTCGTCCAGCTCGGCGAGCGCGTCAGCCCGACGGATATTGAGGAGGGGATGCGCGTCGGCGTCGACCGCAACAAGTACCAGATCCTCCTCCCCCTGCCGCCCAAGATCGACGCCAGCGTCACCATGATGACGGTCGAGGAGAAGCCCGACGTCACGTACGGCGATGTGGGCGGCTGCAAGGAGCAGGTGGAGAAGCTGCGCGAGGTCGTCGAGATGCCGCTGCTGTCGCCCGAGCGCTTCGGCAATCTGGGCATCGACCCGCCCAAGGGCGCCCTCCTGTACGGGCCCCCGGGAACTGGCAAGACACTCTGTGCCCGCGCCGTGGCCAACCGGACGGACGCCACCTTCATCCGGGTCATCGGCAGTGAGCTGGTCCAAAAGTACGTAGGCGAGGGCGCCAGGATGGTCCGGGAGCTCTTTGAGATGGCCCGCACCAAGAAGGCATGCATCATCTTCTTTGACGAGATCGACGCTATCGGCGGCGCGCGTTTCGACGACGGTGCCGGAGGCGACAACGAAGTGCAGAGGACTATGCTGGAGCTTATCACGCAGCTGGACGGCTTCGACGCCCGCGGCAACATCAAGGTCATGTTTGCCACCAACCGGCCGTCGACGCTTGATCCCGCCCTTATGAGGCCGGGCCGCATTGACCGCAAGATTGAGTTTGCGCTGCCGGATCTCGAGGGCCGCGCCAACATCCTGCGGATTCACGCCAAGAGCATGTCGGTCGAGCGCGACATTCGGTGGGAGCTCATCTCGCGCCTGTGCCCCAACGCCACGGGTGCCGAGCTGCGCAGTGTGTGCACCGAGGCCGGCATGTTTGCCATCCGCGCGAGGAGGAAGGTGGCGACCGAGAAGGACTTCCTGAGCGCCGTTGACAAGGTCATCAAGGGCAATCTCAAGTTCAACTCGACTGCCGCGTACGCGCAGTACAACTAGAGTGTGAGCCCGAGAGGTTGTTTTTTGTATGTACGAATAGACTTGCATTAGTTGCAGCCTGTTGGTAGTCACAAGGATGGCAATGAGCGAGATCATACTGGCTTATATTCTTCCTGATTCACGACCATTCTTCGACTTCGTAATCGCTATTTGCCCCGCTATCGCTCACACTGTTCTAATCATCGGTTCCAAAGTCTTAGTGCCCTGCGTCTTGTACAAGCGATTCCCACTGCTTCCTGCTTCTAAATTGCCCGGGCATGGTCTCGGCGCCCTGGTCTCTTTACCCTCGCGTTCCCCAACATCTAACAGATGCCAGACCAAAAAGGTGGACATAGAACCCGTCTCGTGACCATCCAATGCCCTCTTATTCCTCCTCCTTCTGTGACGAACCCCAGGCGGCGGCATTAGGTATGCCCTCCTGCTGAAGATACCGATTCCCAACAGGCCGACTTTGACGTCAAATAACCATGTTCTAACCTGCTTTCCCTGTCTCATTGATCCCGCGTCCTCCTTGATTGAGCGGTTTTCCGATCTGGTGAAGTGAAACCTCGGCGACGAGCTCTCCTTCTCGCTGGAGGAGACGTGTCGATGGACCTTCCCTAATCGCTGTAGAGATTCTGCCAAGGCTGCCCACGGCCCTTCTCCTCCCTCCAAAGCGTCTGGGAGAGTCTCAAACGCCTAGGATGGAGAGGGTGTACGTCATCTGCCTTCTTCAAGCCCTGTCCTAGGCCCAGCCATGGCCGATACAGGAGGATGAGTCCGGCCGTCGTGCTTAGAGCCATCCCAAACCCGACAGCATTGGGCAAGACCACACTATCCATATAGAACACACAAAAATCTGCCGAGCAAAGCCTGGGCCGAGTCCTCAGCCCTCGACAAACGGCAGACACCCCAGACACACCACGTCCCCGTCGGCGCCCTTCTCGACGCAGCAGCGGCTGCACACCACCTGCCGGTGTCCGCCGCCTTTTGTCCATCCTTGCTCGTGCTGCTTTGTCCCTGCCCCCGGTGCCTCGATCGGTGGCGGATGTTGAGGTCGAGGCTGATGGTGAGGGTGAGGGTGCTGGTCCTCCTCGGGCGCATCGTCTGCGTCGAGCATGGTGAAGGAGGCGTCGCCTTCCTCCGGGGGCGTGGTTATTATGGCTGTTGTTGTTGTGGTTCTTCCTGTGGAATGCAGGTTGAAGGGGTCAAGGGTGCTGGCGGACGACGGTATGTGGGGTCCCCAGCCGAGGCACTCGCGGATGCAGACGTAGCAGGTGCGCTGGCCGCAGCCCTGGCAGTCGGCGAAGGAGTCGAGGTCGGATTTCTTATTGGGCTTGCGCGAGCAGATGTGGCAGCGGCTCATGAGGGAGGCGGATGTCGGCGCGGCTGGGGATCGGGTCTTTGCGTCGAGGTCGCCCCGGGATGTGTGCCTTGCTTGCTGGTGTTCTTGTTGTGGTATTTGGGAGGGGTGGTGTTGGTGTTGGTGTGGGGGTGTGCTTGATGGAGATCGCTGCATCGGTTCGCCGTCCGCTTCGACGTCTATGTCAACCGTAGTTCGCTGGCGCTTTCCGGGCGGGAGAGGGATGATCTTGCGTGTCGCCAAGGGCGAGGAGGAGTGCTGGAAGAGGGCGCCATGGTCGAAGGCCGTTCCTGCAAAGATTCCGCGAGCTATGTTGCCGGCGCTGTGGGAGCTGAAGATGGTGTTATTAGTGCCGGGAGACGTCAGCTCGGCCATGAGGCTCGCATACAGGGATATCTGCTGGTGGTTGTCGTCTCGCCTGCGCTTCTTGGACGACGGCATGGTCGGCGACTCCTGGGCTACCGACGGCATGGTTTTCAGGTTGTCGTAAATGTTGATGGCGGATGGCGGTTCAGATATCAGCTCGGCGAGATTGGCAACTTTTGGTGGTCATTGAAGGATTCAGGTCAAAAGAAGGCTGAAGAGGGCAGCGGCATGGGATTGTGGTGGAGGCGAGTCGCCAAGTTCGAGGTCCCCATCCAGGCTCGAGCCAGGTTCTCTGTCTGGCTTTCGCCGAGTCGCCGTGGCCTGCGTTGTCCCGTGCCTGACCAGGGTTCGCGAGTGCAACCCCGAGATTGGAGATTGACTAATGATGTGGCCCCTGCGCCGCTCCACCCAGCAGCTGGATGAAATGTCTTGCCCACGATCTGGGACCACGTCGCAACGGCTGAGAATGCTTGGTGTTGGCGGATTGTTGTTGTCTTTGGGCCCGAGGAGTCCGTCTCTCCCGCACGATGGAGCGGATACAGCACCGCGGCAGCTGAACGAGTAATAGTGGAAAATACCTATCATCGAGACGCTGACATGGCTTACACACGTTAAGATGTACCGTAATTGAGTGTAAATTACCGCACATTGACGCGGGAACCCTGCCAAGCAACGACGCAGACGCTCGCCATGTGCTCTGCATTCTCAAATATCATTTCCTCCAGTTGATCTGTCAAGTTTCTTCCAAGAATCGTTTGTGGACAATGTTTTGCACATGGAGGACATTTCGAACGCTTTCCCCATTCGGTCACGATGTTTCCACTTAACTCCATTGAGTCCATTCCATCCTTATCGGACCCTTGTATGACCTGCATCACGTGGGGCGCTAGGCCAAGAAAGCCCCACCGCTGGCTTCTTGTCTTCGAACTTTCCTCTCCTCCCGTGTCGACCCGTCCGCTTGAGCCTCAACGCTTTGCACTGCACTGGCACCATCACGACCTGCCCACCCGGCGACGCAACCACCCAACCATAAATACCGTGTCGAGAATCCACAGAATCGGCATCGAGATATGAGTCGAGCCAGCAAACTTGGCCCGGAGGTAAATCGGTGAGTCACGGTTGCTTTTTGCTTTGATGGCCGCTGTCTCTTGGGACTTCTCCACACGCCGTCGCAGCCTGCTGGCCACGCGGCTGCCTCGGCCTCCTCCATCTCCGACCCGCATCGCTGCATCGCCGTCTCTTGGCTAACCGGTGCATCTATCATGAACAGAGCTTTGTTCGTAAAGAATCTAAGGTACGTTGTTGCTGCCGACGCCGACCCTCCTGTTGCTATCGCCGTGTGCTGACTCGTTGCTAGCTACAACGTCACTCCAGAGGAGCTGTTCGACCTCTTCGGGAAGTACGGGCCTATCCGGTACGTCTCTCTTCAAATGCTGTGCTTTCTCGAGGCTCCTGCTTACTCCTTATCCAGCCAGGTCCGACAGGGCATCGCGAGCAACACCAAGGGCACCGCCTTCGTCGTCTATGAAGACGTGATGGATGCGAAGCAGGCGTGCGACAAGCTGAACGGTTACAATTTCCAGAACCGTTACCTTGTTGGTATGTTTCGGTCGTGATTCTTTGGAGGATTCGATTCGGCGGCTGACAGTCCGGCGCGCAGTACTATACCACCAGCCCGACAAGATGATCCGCACAAAAGAGGACCTGGACGCCCGCAAGGAGAATTTAGAACGTCTTAAGAAGCAGCACGGCATCGATTGACAGTTAGACGGGCCTGCGGACAGCCTTCAGAGTCAACGCCACTCGTCTGGAGGCCCGTCTTCTCCGACATCTCCCTCCGCGACAATAAGGGCGGCTTCGGCGCCGCGGGCGTCCAAGTCGATGCTCAAGAAGGGCAGGCCGGATCTCGCCATGCACGCACGCAAGATGCCGCACTTTGTGCGCAAGCTACTTCCCACAGTGCCCGAGTGCGCTTAACGTCGACGACTTCATTTGCTACCGGTTTTATCGATTCGACCGAAACGTTTGATGCACCAGCGGGCAGCGCCCAGGCGCAGATGCAATGGGGATTTAGCTCTGGCCGGGCCTGCCACTTCCACTTACAGAAGCTCGCAACTTTGCACTTTCAGATGGGGTTCCTTCTTGCCGGTGTTCCCCGTGGGATTTGGGATTCAGGGTGCTTAGAGGACGGAGTTTGCAATCATGGTTTTTTGGGGGTTTTGCAGCGTGAGAAGGAAGTCATTTGGGCATTGTGTCCGTTTCCATCATCCATCATCATCTCGGGGCTGGCTCGGTGGTTTCGAGATTGGGCACTCGGCGCAGACAGAACCCGTCCCAAAGACTCCCACATAGCAGCAAGCGACGGAGCTATGGCCGACTGCAATGGTATCTGATCACAAACCCTCGGTTCCACAGATAAGGTGTCTCTGTGTCAAAGGTCTTGATCATATCATAATTCAACCCCCTTTGTTTTCACGCGTGCGACATGTTGACTATCCCGTCTTGCTGCTCTAAGGGTGTAGGAAGGGATTCCGGGTGGTTATTCTTTCGTTACTCCCTTTTTCTAACAAGAACCCATCAACGGCCCTGCCCTGTGGTGGAACTGTTTCTGCAAAGCGAGATGCAGCCGACGGCGCGCCGTTTCATTTCTGCCGTCCTTTGTCCTCAGCGGACTACGTCATTTCGGAGCTTCAAATTCGCCGCTTCGCAGAATCTTGGGTGAGCTCACACAGCTACAGACTGAGTGCATGAGAAACAACAGCATAACTCACAGTACAACGCTGAGGAAGTGCTAGATGAATGTTCAATGTTGTGAGCAGAGATTCCGGAAGCCTGCCAAATTGGGAGACGGCGGTTATTTGCCGACAAGCAGCAGCCGACAGTGGGCCGCCAAATCCACCGCTGGAGATCTCGCTCGGGCCAAGCAAGCCCGTTGTGGGCCTCGGAAGGCTGCCGCTGGTGGGTCAATTTAAGGCCAACGGCGGCCGGCCAATTGGGGCTGTCGCAGAGCATCGGCTGTCATGACCTCGTGCATTGCCTCTCTGGCCTTGGATGGATGCTCATCTGCGCCTCCATCAGGCACCGCGTTCCCCGTCATGCAACTCCGTCTTTACCTTCTCTTCTTCTCCCAGTGTTTTCCTTCTTCTTGCTCCCGGTAAACGACCCGGCAGCGTACATAAACCCGTTTTCGTATCGAGCCAACGCCTTTATTTCGCCGAAACAACGAACTGCAGGCAGCCTTTCCCGACTGGGCGGGAACCTTGCTTTCGGCCAGCTGAAACACGCCTAACCACGGCCGGACTCACTGTCCACGGTCCCCTTTCCATTTGATTGGCATCGACGCGCTCGTCCGAAAAGAAAACATTCTCCTACACACCCTCTCGATGCCCGCGAGCAGAAACTGAGCTGCTGGTAAATGCCGTCCAACCTCTCGCCCGCCGCCGCCAGTCCTCCCACGTTCCTAGATGTCGCCCTTGTCCCGGCCTTTGCAGCGGTAGCAGCAGCAGCAGCAGCAACGAGCCTGCCCCCTCTCCTCGATTTCCCATTCCAACCCGCCGACGCCGACGCCGACATCAACCTCGCCGCACTCTCCACCGTCACTATGACGCCCACACCCTCAATAACCACGACCCCAACAACAACAACAATACCACCACCACCACCACCCACCGCAACCCTAGGCCCCGCCACCGGCCCTGGATCAGGATCAGGAACAGGGTCAGGGGAATGCCGCCTGCTCGGCTCCTTCGCGATCCTGGTGCAGCTGGCCCTCGGCGCCCTGGCGCTGCTCGCCCTCGTCTACAAGCGCTGGCGCGAGCGGCCGCAGCGGCCGGTCAAGATATGGTGGTTCGACGTGTCGAAACAGGTGTTTGGCAGCGTGCTGGTGCACGCCGCCAACGTGTTCATGTCGATGCTGACTAGCGGGCGGTTCTCGATTGGGGTGGATGCTGTTGTTGCGAGTACGGTTGGTGGTGGTGGTGGGGGACCGGGTGGGAGGGTGGTGAGGAGGGTTGTGGCGGCTGGGTTGGGTGTGTTGAGTGGGAGGGGGGAGGGGGAGGGGGAGTATGTGCCGAATCCGTGCTCGTTTTATTTGTTGAATTTGGGAATTGATGTGAGTTCTCCTTTTTGGAGGGAAGTGGTTTGGGAAGGGGATGGAGTTGACTGACGCCTGACAGACAACCCTCGGCATCCCAATCCTGATCGTCATCGTGCGAGTTCTCACCCGCCTCGTGGCATTCACACCCCTTGGCAACCCGCCCGAGTCGATCCAGAGCGGCAACTACGGCGACCCGCCCAACGCGTGGTGGTGGCTCAAGCAGAGCCTCATCTACTTTTGCGGGCTCATGGGCATGAAGCTGTGCGTGCTCGTCATCTTCATGTTGCTGCCCTGGCTGCCGCGCGTCGGCGACTGGGCGCTGCGCTGGACCGAGGGCAACGAGAAGCTGCAGATTGTCTTTGTCATGATGCTGTTCCCCCTCATCATGAACGCCCTGCAGTACTACATCATCGACTCATACATCAAGAAGCAGGATGCGCTTGTGGCGGACGGTGAGGCCGGCGCGGGCGTGGGCAGCGCCGTCGTGTACGAGGAGCTGGTCGCTTCCGAGACGGAGGAGAGCGGCGATGAGAGCGACGAGGACGAGGACGCGCGGAAGCGCGCCGCCGCCGCCAGGGACAGGGGCTCGCATCTGCGCATGGCCAGGCGGGGCTCGGCGTCGGGGCGGTCCAGCCGGGACGTCGAGTATGATCCGGCGGTGGACGGCGACAGCCAGACGGTGATTGGCAGCACCTCGAGCGGGGGAGCGCTGCCTAAGGAGCTGCTTCCCCCGGAGTGAGTGTTGGGCGGACATAAGGGGGTGGTACATATTTCGAGGGATATTGTGGATCGGAGTACATGTGTGGGCGTCGTCATGGGCACGTGGTTTTGGTTCTTGTTTTCAGGCGCATCTTCCCTCATGGTGTTGTGTTTATGGGATACAGGCGCTCCGGGCTGGGTTCATACAGACAGACGTACATGGGGGTATTTTTCACATAATCAGCGGGTTTGTTGGTTGCGACATAGCGGTCCTGGAATTCAACGCTTGCATTTCTTGCCTCTGCCCCTATCTCAGGGATCCTCCGTCACCCGTGTAAGAAAGCATGTCCCTCCACGTCAATCTACCGCTTTTCCTTGCCGCAACCTTCTTCCTCCCACCCACTGCCCAGGGGATGGAGGTTCCCTCGTGATTCTTCCCCAATATCGGCCTGACCCCGGCTCTCTCCCACGCACGCGTCACAGTCCGTCTGGATGATCCTGTTCTCGGCGTAGCTCTTGGCGCCGCAGAACAATCCCCTCTCGGCGGCAGGGCACCTCTTGTACAAGCTCTCGACGCCTGGCTTGACATAGTGGCCGCAGCGGTGCATGTGTTTCTGCCACTCGCACATTGTGTGTTGGGGCACGTAAATATTGGGTTTCTGATTGATGTTGAAGAGTTTGGAGGTTGGAATTCTGGAGTCTCTGGGAGGGTGCCGTTGTCCTTTGCTGTCGGGTGGGAAGTATCAGTGTCGCAAGGAGACAGTCTGCTGCGGTGAGCTTTAACTATTATATCCCTGATGGCTCGGTTGCTTCACACGCTAACTACGTGGCCTTGCCACTAGCCAGGTTATTCTGGCCAGGCTGGCTGATTACCTGGATAATGAATCATCGCATGGCTGGCCAGCCATGAGACCGAGACCGAACATGAGACCAAACATGACTGCTGATCCCGGCCAATACTGTAATTATCAGCAGTGCTGCGGGTGGTCTGGTGGTAGTGCAAGCAGGAAGGTCACAGTGCGAACAGCTGCGGTGTTGAGGAAACATGGGGCGAAAAGAATGACACTCGCAGCCTGGAGTGGTGGACATGGTGAACACATCGCCACCTCTTTGTGAATGAAGTTTCATGGGGGTTACAGGTCCACGAACAGACTAATGGAGAGGGAAGACAACTTGATGGGGGAGCGACACTATGGCGGATCTAGATGAGAGCTCTTTTCGTAGCCCTTTGGGAGGTAATACTTCTCCTCCTTACAAGAACGAACCGTGTGGACAACATGAACCCAGCGTTGTTGAGACTCAAGGATTAATTCCCGACCCAGGAAGGCTCGGATGAGCAGATGAATAAAATGGGGTGAAACCCTGTCTCGCAACATGACTGAGATAACAACTAAGATCAAAGAAGCAGGAGTTGGTTGGGGGTACCTGGGAGCGTGACTTGATAACCACCTCGGTGAAGAGCCAAGATCCGCAATTTGTTGATTATTATTACAAAGTAAACAACTGGTCCTCCTCTGAAATCACTTCGAACTAGGAAAGGAGTGAAACACGTTGCTACCAAGCTCCTTCATCTTTGTAAACTCTTTCCCTCCACACAACCACTAAGCTCATGCACAACATAATTAAGTTTGAATAACTACTAGTTAACGAATATCAGCTCTAGTGCCCCATTTCCCCTAGAGATCATAATAAAACATCACATAGCAAAACTATGAGCAAGAAAGCAGCAACAAAAGACTTCAACCGTCCCTCAGCACACCTCAAAAGAAACACTCCCTTCCCCCCACTGGGGCAATTCCTCCTCACTCCCCGGCGCCACCACCTCCGAGCTCAGAATCTGTACCCTCACCCCTTCCACACAACCCGTCACCAACTCCCCCTTTCGTCCCAGCACAAACCTCTTCAGATTCCGCCTCAGATACCCCTCCACATCCCCCGGCTCCAGACTCGCCAGCTCCCCAGAAGCCACCTTCTTCACCAGCGCGGCAGTAAGCGGCA
This sequence comes from Chaetomiaceae sp. PF1801, assembly GCA_023628475.1. NCBI lineage: Eukaryota > Fungi > Ascomycota > Sordariomycetes > Sordariales > Chaetomiaceae > Chaetomiaceae sp. PF1801. Next base: position 142,902 of record JAMAKQ010000018.1, read on the forward strand.
CCGTTCCCGACACCGTCACATCGTGACCGTTTCCTTGGGTATTGCCACTGTTGCCATGCCCCCCGGCAAAGCTGGTAAACACGCCCATAGTGCCAACAAGGTTCGATGCCGTGGTCCAGTCCCTCGGATCCCGCGGGGCTTCGCCAACGAAGAAACTGACCGACGACACTCCAACGCCGTTGTCAACAAAGGCTTGTTTGCCCACAAGGACATTGGCCGTCCATTCGCGATAGCGATCGCCGACAAAGATCTTGCTCGCCATGGCCGAAGCAGGAATGCCATTCCCTTTTGTCGCTCCGCCGAAGGCAGTCGTGACGCCTGAGGTTCGGAGTTCCGTCAGGAACAGGCTTGCCGGACTAAAGGAGCCGTACATGCGGTTGACGGCCTGCCTGACGCTGCGGACCTGCGCCGCCACCGCCGTGCTCCTGGCCGCGGTCGGGCCTCGCAGCAGCTCCGCGTACGTGTATCCAAACTTCGTATGGTCGCGGACGCTGTCCGAGTCCCAAAACGTGCCGTTCTCGTGGGAGAAAAATGGGGTGAGAGCCGTGCTGGAATTTACGGTTTCGCCTCGTCGGATGGTGTAAGTGTTCACCAGGGTTGTTGATGGCGCGACCCATGCCGTAGGGTGGAGTGACTGCCAGATGGCAAAGACGCGGTCGACCATGGCGTGGTGGAGGAAGAAGATGGGGTCGAAAGCGGAATATTGGATGTATCCCATGTGGCCGACTTGAGGAGCGACCTGGCCAGGTCCCATGCCGCCGACCAGGCCGTGAATGGTGTCATGCACCGACTCAAGCGAGTCTGCCTGCAGCCCAAATGCGTTGCTGCTGAACGTGGTGTAGTTATCGGACCCAGAAAACAAATTGTACAGCCGCTGAGCGATCGAAGCGCGGTTGCGATCGAGGTTCATGGCCACCAGCGAGTTGTTTGACTGAGCATCCGGAGCGACACTCGACGGGCCCCTGAGTGTCCGGGGCCAGGTATTCCACTGGCGTAACTGGTTAGCCAGGCTGAGACGACGGGCCCGGGACGATTATGGTACTTACTGGAATCAGGCGGAAAGCAGCTTTATCAAGCGGTTTGAATGTATAGCTGAACAAGGGGTTGGCGATGCGCTGGACGCCATTGGGACCGTCCACATCGACAAACGGACTTCCCCCGATGCTTGTGGGAAGCACGCTCTCGTTTGAGGGCGGAGCAGCAGCCCAGTCCCAGTACGGGATTCGGAACCTGCGAGCGGCCGCTTCGTACCGCGACCTCTCACTCTCCGGCCAGAAGGTCGCGATCGTCTGGATCAATCCGTACAGAATTTGCTGCAACCGGTGAAGTCAGCCAGGCCCATGAACCGACCATATAGATGGTTTGTTAGACCTCTGCCCCAACGGCAGAGAGTGCCTCTGCGTCTGTCGTACCTCGTACAGCGCAAGGTATGCCCGGTGCCATGTCGGGAACAAAACCGACGAGTGTGTACAATACCCAGTATCCTCGCTCCCCGGCACCGGTTGCACGCCGCCCCAGGGCTGGTGAGGGATTCCGTGTATTCCTGAGAGAAGCAAGCAACGCAGTCAGCACATCATTTCCTGCCTCAACAAATTACCATCTGGACTCAAGGAAGACCTCTCAGAAAAGGAGAAGGAAACCACCCACCCGCAAGCCCATAATACGAAGTAGGCGACGCCTGGTCCGTAAACTGCAGCATGCTCAGACCCAGGAGATACAGCGTCCACAGGTCGCGGTCCTGCTCGAGCTGGCGTATCTCCTGGCGTACGCCGATCTCGCCTCCAGTTTCGTCCTGCACGACCAGCGCCCAGCGGTCGAGCTGGCGCTTGACTTGCTTGGTGACGTCGAAGCCGTAGTCGTAGGCGGCGTACTGCGCCAAGACGAGGGTACTTGCCAGCGAGGTGAGGGAGAGGAGGAGGATGCCGAGGGGGAGACGGAGGTGTGCCATGGTCGCGGTGCTCTTCCGCGGCTGGGAGGGCTGGTGTTTGTTGGAAGTCGGCGGTCGGTATTGAGTTGGGCTTCGTGCGGATGGGTTCGAATGGCGTACTGTAGGGAGTATCGAGAGTGGTTCTTCTTGTCGAAAGCTTTGATAGAGGGTGTCGTTAGCTGAGTGGTTGTGATAGTAGTTGGGAGGTTGAGTGGGAAAATTCGTGAGAAAAGAAGCTCGAAGGTTTCTGACGGGAGATTGTTAAAAGGACAACGAGTTGGTACCTCACCAAATATGAGCCCGCAACCTTTGTGAGGAAGCCGAATGTTTAGGTTTCTTCCCGCCACACGCCAGCAGGAACCTCTGGATCACAGAGGATGTGTCTGAGGGTGAGACTGTAAACCGATGCCGGACCGTGGGCGAGGAAATCGGAAAGCACGGCAGTCGAACAGCCCTCTGTTGGTGCCAGGGAAGGCACAATGAGCGAGCTATCAGAAACCGAGGTGCCAGGTGTGGCAGGCTCAGTCGGGTATCTGGGATGGAGGCCGCGCCTTCCACTTGAGAGAGTTCAGGTAAGGGTTGCTGCCCTGGCCACAGAACTGTCCATCCGTCAATATTAGCAGGACAAAGTAATTTCTTCATGAGGCGAGGAAGTGAGAGCTGAGCTTCTGAAGCAGACATCCGGTGGTGCCCGAGACAAGCAAACAGAGCAGCGGGCGGCTGCATGATACCCGTCACACCTAGATTGCGCTTCATTTGGTGCCTGGATCACTCAGGAAACTCCAGGTCTCCCTTCGTGTTCCTCACGACCGATCACCCTTTCCATGTCTGGTGAGCTGTCAAAACATCATCAGCATGTCTCATGCCGCAGCGGAGAGACCTATCCCAACCCTGACGACGATGTCGCCGATTCCCCCTCGCGCAACCAACGATGCAGCACAGCCCAGTCATGTCATATGAACACACGTACTTCCAGGAGGCCAGACGAGACGTGGAAGAGACTCTACAATAGACTGAACCAGGTATTTAAAAACAGAACTTAGATCAAATGCTAATTCATCATGCCGCCGCTGCCACATTCGCCAGCGCCTTCGGCGCCGTTGGCCTCAAAGGCCCCCGCCGAATCGCATCCTTGGTGTCCACCCGGTACTTCAGCTTGACACCCATGGCTGCCAGCTCGACGTCGAGGAACTTGAGCGCGCCAGGCACCACCACCAAGGTGGTGTTCTCGCCGCCGATCCACTGCACCCCCTGGCCGTCCTCCCAGATCTCGCCGTCCAGCTTCATGAGATCCAACCCCTCAATCTGGTCCAGGCGCTGCGCGCAGTTCCGGCAGCGGACGGTGCCCACCTGCTTCCGCTTGCCAATGAACGGGGACACGGTGGGCTGCACCGCGAGGAAGGACCCGCAGTCGCGGCAGATCCACGACTTCGTATAGTCGGAGCAGTTGAGCAGGCGATCCTGGAGCAGGAAGGCCGTGCCGTGCGCCAGCAGGGCGTCGCGCTCCATCTCTCCGACACGGATACCACCACCCTTCTTGCGGCCCTTGATGGGCTGGCCCGTCGTCGGCACCACGGGACCCGTGGTGCGCACCTGGTACTTGTCGTTGACCATGTGCCTCAGCCGCTGGTAGTAGACGACGCCGATGTAGATGTCGCAGGCAAACTCCTCGCCCGTGATGCCCGAGTACATGGGCTCGTTGCCGTGATAGTTGTACCCGGCCTTCATCAGCTGGTGCCCAAAGTAGTCGGCCGCCGTGTGCTCCTCGTTGAACTTGAACGGCGTCGAGTCCTGCGCCAGGCCGTGCAGGGCGCCGGCCTTGCCCGCCAGCGACTCGACAAACATGCCGATGGTCATGCGCGACGGGAACGCGTGGGGGTTGATGATGACATCGGGCTGGATCCCCGTCTCGGAGAAGGGCATGTCGATAGCGGGCCACTTCTGCGAGCAGACACCCTTCTGGCCGTGACGAGACGAGAACTTGTCGCCGATGACGGGCGATCGGGGAATGCGGAGCTTGATCGAGATGGTCTGCAGCGGCTCGCTGCCCGTGTCGCTGCCAATCACGCGCACCTCCTCGATGAAGGCGTCTTCAGCCTCCTTGTACCTCTCCCAATGTGTGATGCCGTCCCTGTTGATCAGTTGCCCGCTGTAGTCGGCCGAGACGGTGTGCCAGGCACAGAGGATGTCTCCTTCCCTGACAAGGCGTCCCACATAAGGCAGCCCGTCAGCATCCAGCATCTCTCGGTCTGACGCCCGCACTGCGCTGCCGGGCGCGAAGCCAAACATCTTGGTGATGGTCTTGGACGTGCGCGTTCTTGTGTCGTCCTTGAGGCTAATCTTCTTAGTCTTGTAGATGGTTCCGTGGCCGAAACCACGCTCGTGCGCTGACTTGTTGAGGATCATGGCGTCGTCCATGTCGTAGCCGGTATATGAGATGACCGCAACCACGGCGTTCATGCCGTTCGGGAAGTTGTCGAAGCCGTACGTATTATGCAGCGGTGCGCGGACAATGGGCGTCTGGCCCGTCTGGAGGCGGTACATCTTGTTGTCCGTCCGGTGCCGGATGGCAGTTCCTGGGGTACCCATTGTTTGCTTACCCATCTGGCACTGGTACATGTTGCGAGGCGACTGGTTGAAGTCGGAGAAAGGCGTCATGTTGGCGAGGATGGAGAGGATGTTGGTAGGATCGAACTCGACATGCGTCGAGTCACCGGGGATGACTTCGCCTTCTGCACACGCGATTGACATGTACGGCTGCTCGTGCGGGCCAACAAAGTCTTCCTTGCCCAGCGCCAGATACTTGACCGGGCGGACCATCCTGGCCGCCTTGGAGGACATGTAGATGCCAGGGTAGGACCCGCCCTTGGACGGAGGGACGTAGCCAATCTCTAGCTGCACGGGAAGGCCATGGCGGCCCTGGACCTTCCAGTGCCGTAGAGTATCCGCGATCGCCTTGGAGGCCTGTGGGGTGCACCAGCCAATGATCCGGCCGTCGAGCATCACCACGACGCTCTCGCTGGTCGCGGCCGACGAGTAGTCGTTGACCCCCAGCTCCATGGCGACTCCTGGGACCGTGGAGACATCGACCGAGTCTGTCATGATCTTACACTTGTGGGCCAAGTGGTTCAACAGGCCGCAGGGCGCACCGTCAGGGGTATGCACCGGGCACAGGAACCCCCAGGATTCCGGCAGCAGTTTCCGGACTGTCGTGGTCTTCAGCTGGGCGAAGAAGCTACCACGATGGACCATGCGGAAGTGGCTGATGAAACGCAAGAAGTTGAGCTTCTCAGCCACCACGGTGAAACCAGACGTCTGTTGCAGGTCGAGGCCTGAGGGACTCTGGAGGTTGCCCGTCGACAAGAAGTACTCCAGGGCGTTACCGAGGTTCTCGTTCGTCCGCCTGAAAATGGCAATGGGGAAGTCCTTTGCGAACGCAGCAGACGTGAAGGAGACAGTCGGGTTTCGCCTCAAGTAATCGCGCAGCGACGCTCGGAGCCCGACAGACAGGAGCTCCTCCAGGCGCTCCTTCAGCACCATGCCGTACAGGAAGCCGCCGAGCAGAATCTCCTGGTTCTGGACGGCATCGGGGTTGTCGACGGCACAGTCGCCAGCGACAAGGGCATAGAGTTTGCGGCACATAAAGAGCAGCATCTTGAACTTGTCGAGGTCTTGCTCCTCGGTGACGTCGACACACCCCAGGTGCACCAGGACGATTCTGCGGAGAAACTCGGTGCCAACTTCGTAGTCTGACATGGTGTCTGGGACGCCGAGTACAACCCGGAATTTCTCGCCCAGGTATGCTCGAGTCTGTGTCTTGGTGTACAGGCCGTATGACTTGTAGGTGCGGAGAAGCAGTTCGACCCGGTCCGTCAGGAAGGTGTTTTCTATACCCTTCGAGTCGGGTGGGCCCACCAGGCCCTCGAAAATCTCGCGGTCGTTCGTCTCGATGAGGGCCTTGAGAATCATCATGACGGGCACGAGATACTCGTTCTTCCTCCAGGAAAAGCGGAATGTGACATTGCCGTCGTTGAGGTAGTGAAGCACGTTGGTCTGCGAGGTCTCATCTGGACGGACGGATCGTACTATGATACCGTACGGCGTATATGAGGCGCCGCGGTTGGTGAAACTCGGGCGGATAATAGCCAGCGGGAAGTTCCTTCGGTTGACCAGGAGCAGACGGATGATCTTTTCAATACCGTTGACAATGAAGTATCCGCCGAGCTCCTCCGACTCCTCTTTCCTCTGCACAAGAAGCGCAGGGGAGTTGTTCTCGAGGTGGCACTTGTTGGACTAGGTGGGAGGGAGCGCGTCAGCGCGACCTGACTGTGGGGGCGAAGCGTGGCAGTGGACAACATACCTTGACCATGATGGGCATCTGGCCCAGCTCTCGGACAAAGTCCTGGGGTTCGCCATCGTTGATGCGGTACTCAAGAACAGCCGTGAGCTTGCCGCGGTATGAGACGTGCCGTTCCCTGCACTCGGCGGGGAAGATCTCGCGCCGTTTGGCGAACTTGTTGGATGGTGGGACCTGGGACTTCTGGAGGGTGACGCTCTTGTACCGGACCGTCAGCTTGTTCTTGCCCCCGGGCGCAGCCCTTTCATCTCCATCCAGGAACGTCTTGGTCCCAATCTCGGAGAGCGCATGGTCGAGGAGACTGGGCTTCCCGTCGTTCCGAAAGAGAGCGTTGAAAGACTCAATATGGGGGTCGACGGCCAGCTGGAGGGCAGGATAGGCGGTTCGGTCTGTCGGGGGGTTCCGGAAGAGCTTCTCGCGGCGAATGGTGTTGTACTCGTGGTCCCACGACGTGTTGGTGCGTTCGGGGGCCATCTTCGCTGGGGCAGACGGGAAAGAACCGAAAAAGCGGTTGATGCGTTTGGCGATGCGGTCGCGTCGCCTCGGTGTCGTGGCGGCAGAGCCTCGTCCAATTCAAGTCACGGTTATTGCCTGAACATTACTGAGGTCGCGCCGTACCGTCCAGGAGACAGTTCCTTGGTATCGCTTGGAACTGGGTGTCCCTTCGAATCGTCAAGATCGAGTGTTTCGATCGCTGGGAACTTTTTTTCGTTTCTTATCGCTTATCGGTGGAGACCCCTGCTGCTAGTGGGGCACCATCCTTGTGGGTCCATCTCAAACTGCCATCCGCTGTCCGCCCAAGCCGCCATCAGCTTTCTGCGAGCTTTTGAAACCTCCCATCTTGAGCTCGACAACATGATCCTGAGACTCTCTATCTGATACAGACCTACCTACCATCCGCGCGCCTAACCTGGAGGTATCTCGGGTATAATGGCTGAGCTCGGATATTCTCCTTTATCAGTTCAGAACCTTCTAGGTTGTGATTTCACTTACGTCTCGAATCTCTCGATTCCTGGGCCTGGACACACGATTTCCAGATCCTCCACTGCAGAGCTCCCGCGCACTGGAACTGTGCCGCTTCCTGTGAGAGTGCCCTGCACGAGTCTCGCCGAGAAGATATTAAGAGCCTTCTTCGACGTTCAACGTCTTGGATGCTTCGATTGCAATGCAACCTGTTTTCGGCGGCAGCCCGGCCCAGCTGCGGCCCAGTGGGGGTTTTAGCGACGCTGAATGGTTATCCAGTCGAATCGTCAACGAACTTGATGTCCAAACCACTCAGCCCCAACGACGGCCGCGGGTCAGAGCCAACCATGGCGCCCTAGGGAGCCCCGAAAAGACGACATGCAGCTCGCAGGCGGGCACAGTTGAAGCCCAACTTCAAGGCACCACGCAGCGCTCGTTCCTGGTATGTTCCAGGCACAGCCTAACCAAGGCGTTCGTAATCTGAAGACAACGGTTGGGACGCGAGACAGCCGGGGGTTGCCGTCTCAACAGCTCCCCCGATGTGTAGACTGTAGACCTGCCGCGGCCGCAAAGGCGCTTGCATGCGGTTCGAGTTGGTGTTTATCATTGGCATTTGCCGTAAGCTAGGTGCTGGAAGGCATCGCCGTCAACAGCCTCAGTTCCTCAAGGACTGAGGTTTTGCTGCAATTGGCTTCCTGGCGTGGGAACCTGGTTGGGGTCGGAAAGCTGGAGAGCTTGATGACCCAATCGCTCTTGCATCCGCAACCCCGCTGTTGGTGGCCTCGACCTGATGGCAGCAACCTCCACAATCCTATCCCGAATTCAACCACTTGAGTGGAGGCGTTTGTGCTTCTTTGAGATAAATAAGCACGCCCTCTTGATCCATCCCGTCGAAACGGTTGAGCTGCTCCTCCTTTGGGACAGAGCAGCCACAAGCCCCCCGCAAGAGAGAATTAGACGCCGTCGTCAGCTGACGACCCCAGACGCCGAGCACCCTCGCTAGATCGAAATCGACAGGGACTGGCCCACCAAAACCCGGGAGAAAGCAACACACAGCGACGACATCGCATCTCATCAGCATCCCCGGAGCCACCCCCATCTCAGATCGGCCGCCGCGCAGCTGTCCCAGGTCCCTGCAGCCCCCATCCCCGCCGCGGCAACCTCCTGCAGCTTCTCCTGCAGCACTCGGCTTTCCCTGCGCTTCCAGGTTTCCCCGTTTCCTTGTCTAGGTGATGCGCATTACGACTCTCTGGGACGACGGTTCTCTGCTGCCTCACTTACACTTGACGCCGTCCCCTGGCCGTGCAGCCGCTGCCGCCGCTTGGCCTTTCCTGGGTCTCAGCACTGGCAGTCACCGCGGCTGGTGATCTTCACACCTACCAAAGCCGACCGATAACGAGCTGCCGTCCCTCGTGCCGGGCATTCTCGGTGCCGCAACCCTGGTTCTCTGAGCTCTAACCGCCCGCTGGTTATTTATTCAACACCCATCAACTTCCTCCTGGCGCACTCAGGCACGGACCACAGCTTGACTTGCACAACAGTTACCTACCTTAGATTTTGTGTTCCCCCGTGTCATCTTCTCAGGTCGCTTGGTGGGCCTGGTCACTCGCTCACCCACGCCTGCCCCGCGCCTTCTCGACCGATCAAAAGAATTCTTCTAAGCTTGATTCTGTTTCATAAATCTTTGCAAATTTGCATAAAACTCCTACGACCCAGCGCCGTACGAGACATTTTCTCTCTTCCTCTGCGCTGCTTTGGGGGAGACTGAGCGCAGAATATTAAAAACTGGACCCGGCTGAGACCTGTCACCGCTCATCCCACCCCATCCCCCTGGACTGAACGGCGCCGCGAATCCTTGAATCGCAAACAGCCTGCGCGACTTTTCGCTTCGCTCTCTCCTCCAACTCCTTCAACTCCTCTCGCCCCTCTCTCTCTCTCTCTCGACGATCGCGTGGCCTTCAACGACCATGGCGGGACTGTTCAGGCGGGTGTACGACTGGCTGCTGCGGACGTTTTGGTGAGTTTGACGGCCCTGCACCTCCCCCGCGCGGCCGAGCTGCGGGGCACTACCGGGCTGCATCTCGTTGGCAGCGCATCGCCGCGATGTCTGGGGTTCCGGGGCTAATTTGCTGCAGGGCGACCGAGATGGATGTGACCATGATCGGATTGCAAAACGCTGGCAAAACCTCGTTGCTGCGCGTGCTCTCAGTGAGTGCAGAACTCCAGTCTGTTCGATCACGGTGAGACCAGAGCCCACGTACTGACACCGAACCACCATCGCCAGGGCGGAGAGTTCGCGATCGAGTAAGTGGCCCTTTCCCACACCAATTCCTGAGCCGATGTTGCAGAGACCGGCAAAATCGCTCCCCACCCTCCCGGGTTCTTTTCCCCCGCTAACCTTCCCCTCCGCAGCTCCATCCCAACAGTCGGCTTCAACATGAAGCGGGTGCAACGGGGCCATGTGACACTCAAGTGCTGGGACCTGGGCGGGCAGCCCCGCTTCCGGCCCATGTGGGAGCGGTACTGCCGCAACGTGAACGCCATCGTCTTCATCGTCGACATTGCCGACCTGAACCTGCTGCCCGTGGCGCGCGAGGAGCTGCACTCGCTCATGAGCCAGCCGACCCTCGAGGGCATCCCGCTGCTCGTGCTCGGCAACAAGTCGGACCTGCCCAACAAGCTCTCGGTCGACGAGCTGATCGACGCCATGGACCTCAAGAACGTCGCCAACCGCGAGGTCTCGTGCTACGGCATCTCGGCCAAGGAGGAGACCAACCTCGAGGCCGTCCTGCAGTGGCTGATGAAGTATGCCAATCGGTGAGAGGGGCCGGTGTCGGTTCGGCGGCGACGTGCGAGCTTGTCGGCGTGTCGTTGTCTTTTTTGAATACCCCAACGTTTCGGCGGGATTCGGTTCACATGGAGGTCTCCTTGGCCGGGTTCGTTCTTTGGTGTGCAGTCCAGCCTGAATTTTTCGGCGGTTTGTTTTCCTTTTCATGTTTTCGTTATCATCGATTCACAAGTTCTCGAGGGAAAGACATTTCGATCTACCGGCCGGCGACGACCAACTCTTCTCTCGACATCGCTCCCCTCATTTTCGTCTGGCGCCGGTTAGGAAGAGTCTGTGGCGCAGTCAGCTTTTCACGGCGGCGCGATGCTTCTCGTCGAGAATTGGGAAGCAGCCCGCTGGGCTTGACGCTTCTGACGCGGAACGAACTCAGACTGGAGCCGCAAGGCCGGACATGGTTTGGCAGGTACCTTCGAGTGGCGCTTGCCACTCAAAGCAATGAGGGAGGGACAGGAAAAGATGAGGACGGTTCTCAGAAAGGGTTTCTTCTGAAATACGTTTATGTGGGGGAAGGGAGGCGATGGAAGGGGAAGAGGTGATGACTTTTGATGCTGCAAAGCGCGCGGGCAATTTGTCTCTCGTTTTCTGTGATTTTCACCCTCAGCAGTAAATCCTGATGACAATGAATGATGAGAACTTCTCAAACGAATGAAGGGAGCTTAGAAGGAGAAGAGGCTCTCGTGTTGTGCTTCGGCGCATGACAGCGTGGCTGGCGGTCGCAGTCTAGGCGCTGAGAGAGGGGTGAAAAACAGCCCCGCCAAAGTCGGGAAAGGATCGCGTCGGGCATGTCGCTGAGCGCCATTTCCCTCAACTCGAGGCCAGGAGGGCGGATGTGAGAAAAGGAAAAAAGTAAGAGCGAGAGAAGGCAAGCAGTGAAAATGAATTCCATCCAGAAATGAAGAAAAGAAGAGAGAGAACCCCTCGAGGGGAAGCAGCCGAAGGTCAAGTCCTGCGACTTACACACGGACCATTTCCGGCCGTTGTTGACGTGGGAAGGCATCATTGGCTGCTGCTTTGCTGGGGAATCCCATCCCTCGACAAGACACGCGCCGACACGAACGGAGGGGCAAAATGGCAGGGCAAGGCAGGGTAAAGGCAGGGAGGCATGTCAGCGGTCCTGTACAGTAGACTTCCGTTGAATCTCGCACGTAGGTAAGCCACATTTGCCCAGTCCTTGCTTTCGGAAGTTCGCTTTCGATGTTAGGTAGATCTTGACCCTGACCCTCCCAATCTGAATGCCTCATCAGTCTCACATTTGCCTTTCTCAGTGTCCTTGGCGGCCTGTGGGAAGGGAGAGTTTATGTACGCATCGCACTGTCCATACATCCCTGGCGTGTTCTTGGATTCGTAAACCAAGTCTTCCAGAGGGGCACATTTGCTCTCATATGGGTCCATATCCATGGCCTGAACCAGAGGGTGAAGTTTGGGGCAGAATGGGACTTCGCCATGGGCGCATGGGCTCTCAACTACAACAGACAAGACACCCGTCCATACCGGCAGATCCCGCCCATCTATACCAACTGCCAAGATCACTTCTGCAAATCTGAGGGCACCATGCAACTTCTCTGATGTGTTGAAGCTGACCAAAAGTGCCGCCTGACCGAGCGTTGATTCCCCTTGCCAGCGCATTCGCCGACAGACCCCAGAGCCAGCCGCTGCAGAGTTGCTCGAGTGAGGGGGGAGGGAGGTTTCATTCTGGCCGGCTCGATTTTCCTCGATTTGATCGCCTGGGTCGAGTTCGGCAAGGCGCTTGCGGCAGACGGGTTTATGGTGCGGTCTCGGTGTTGAATTGGGATTTCGCTGTCCGCGTTTCGAACGCCGAGGAATGAACTGCTCACTTATCAGCGACCCCAACCATTTCCAGAATCATCACAGTTCCTCCAGTTCTCGGCCGGCACGGGTCGAGGATCCAGGGTGAAGAAACACGGATAACATTCCTGCCCGGCGCGGGCGAACCAGGCTGTCACTCGAGCTGCTCTATTGCTGCCAGAACTCCCAGCCTCCTCCCGAGAAAATGACCATTCCCCATTTCACATGATCGACGTATGAGCCCGCCGGGAGTATCGTATGGGGGCCAGGTAGACTCGAGTCTCATTCCTATCTCCCGAGGTGCCATGTGAATGTGCACCTCAGCAGGCCATCGTCCGAGGCCGATATCGACTCGTAGCTGATCAATGCAATGCCGAACGCCGTCCGTGTCCACGCAAGTCCCCGCTTCCCAACATGACCAAAAAACCGATCAACGGTAGGACTTCTGGAACCTCGCACGGGCACCACGTCCACCAAACTTCTTGGGCTCGCAACGCCGCGGGTCGGCAACTAGGAGGCTGCGGTCGAACTGGATAAGAGCGGACTTGAGGAGGTTCTTGGAGTGCTCATCGATGTACTTGGCGTAGTAGGCGACCTAGAAATCCCGTCGGGTCAGTACGTCATCTTTTTGAGGCGCAAATCGAGGCGCAACTGGTTCGGGAACTGACAATGGCCTTGGCAATCTGTTGAAAATCAACCTGTTAGCAATCTGCTCCCTCGAAAAGCTCGTGCAGGGCGCCTCGAGAAACGTACAGCCTGGCGCGTCGCATAGACCTGGGAAGTGTGACCACCACCGGCGACACGGATGCGGATGTCGACCTCGGCGAACTTGTCGGTGCCGAGAATGAGGATGGGCTCGTAGAGCTTCGCCCGGAGGATCTCGGGGGCGAACAGCTTGAGCGGCTTGCCGTTGACCCTGATCAGGCCCTTGCCCTGCACACAGCGCGCGACGGCTGCGATACCGTCAGTCACCGACCGGCCGAATTGCCTCGTTTCGAACAAAAATTCGTACCTGTGGCATTCTTCTTCTTGCCGAACACCTGAACTGCCTGGGTGGTCGCCATTTTGACTTGATGGCAAGATACCTTCCTGTTTGTTAGTTGGCGGCTGGATTTTTCTCCCGACCCAAATTTTGTGTGTGGAGGGGAATTCAGGATGGGGCTAGCGGCAGTCACGTGGCTTTAATTCGTGGCTGAAGCAGGAAATCGTGGCTCACCGCTCGAAGTGGGTCCCGGCTCCGAGACGTAGAGCTGGACCCCGAACAAGAGTACCGCACTGTCGGAGTCCCGGACCGGGCCATGTGCCGGCCGAATGTCCACTCGCATGTGCCCCGGTGGAATTTCCCCTAACGCTTGCCGTCGACAGCAAATCATCGAAGCCCGGCATTCACTACCTACGATCTTCAGCATCTCGATGAACGAAAGCACTGGCAATACCTAGCACTCGGTAGTCATTCTGAGAAGGAAGTCTGGTAGTGGAATCACTCTCCCCAAATGGGAAATATTTCTGGATGACTTTGGGGAGGCGGCCGATGTCGCATTCGGTCAGCAAATTGATGAACTCATGGCCGGGCTGTAGGGGCATTCGGTTGAACCTTTCCCAAGGTAGGTCGTCAGCAAGACATTCGAAGTTGATCCGGAACAACACGGAAACGGTAACAAGAAGATGGGCTGAGCTCCCTGCGCCTCACATTGCTCCGCTGTGAGATCAGCACTCGGTCATCAGACATCGGTGTCAGGTCCGCCTGTTGAGATACGCAAGCCGAATACGCTCTGATGGGAGCCTAGGTGAGATAGGTACTGTTTTCTCCCTGATTCGGATTCGAGTCTGTGAGACCCATCAAACAACAATAATAAATGGTCTTGGTGATACGGTGTACCGGTACGAAGTATGTACGAAGTAAACGGAAAAGATGGAGGATCGGCAACAAGAGGACTGACGCCAAGATCTTGTCCGCTGCTTGGCGGGCTGCCTCCACGATTTGATTGGGACGTCGGAAGCAACGACCAGCCGGACTCAGCCACACAGTTGTGCCACGCTTGCAATGTCGCAACGTGTGCCAAGCGTCGGAATCCCACAGACCCCGGGCCGTTGACAGGTGATCCACAGTGGTGAGACTGCGTCACCCTCGCCTTCGTTGCATTCATATTGCCAGCAACCTGCACCTAAAAGCGCCACCCCGAAGCTTTCCAATCTTCAAATCGCTGACATCGGCGCACCGAACCTCCGCAACCGACTTTTTCAACAGCAATACTTCGACTTTCCGCCCCGAAAGATACATTTCATTGAGGCTTTGGAGCGATCGACACGACACGTGTTCCAGAATGGCGCCGCTCATTGAGCACATGGCTGCGCTCACAAAGCGCCTTGACGGGTGCGTCCAAACACTGCTGCACTACCTCGAGACAGCCTAGCTAACAACACCTCCAGCTGCGGCGATGGCCGTTATCGCGGCAGCGACGGGCGCTGCTACTGGTACTCGTCATGGTACTGGTGGGGACGCTGGGTCTTCCTAGGCCTCGCCATCATCTTCGTCATCCTCGTCTTCGCTACTCTCTTGTATGTCCCTTCCATTCCCATCGCAGCGAATTCATCAAACGAAACAAAGCTAACCCATCTTCCTCCCCGCCCAACAGCCGCAACTCGCGCCGCCGCAGGAGGCAAGGCATGCAACCCTTGTACGGGACTGGCTGGATGGCGCCCGCGCCGCCTCCCTACTACCCGCCGCCGCCGCAGTACGCAGCCCAGGACCCCGGACAGCAGCCCTACGCAGCGCCGCCGCCGCAGGGCGGCTACAAGTACGGCTCGGCCGACGGCTACTACGGCGGGAACCAGGAGGGCATCCAGCTCCAGCAGCCGGCCAGCGCGTACCACCGCGGCCCCGACACCGACTATGCGCCTCCCCCGGGACCTCCGCCGAATGCGGCCAAGTAAGGAACAGGATGATGCTGGGGTGAATGTGAGGGTAATGGAGGAGGTTGTGATGGGGGAGAAAAAGGGCAAGGGTTGTTCGTCTATTCTATTCATTCGCCCGAGGATTGGGAGACAGGGCGACGGCGTTTCGGGGATGCTTTGATATGCATGGCGCAAGTCAGGGATCAGTTCTTCCGATGACAGGAAGAAGGGAATGGGATATGACTCTCTCTTTTGCTCTGGCGTGGCTCGCCGCGCTTTTCGCTCCGACCTACTCAGTAGTGTATTGGTATTCTATCTTTGTTGTAATCGACTGACGGATTGGTTGGTGTCTCCCAGTCCATAACACATGACGCCGATTTTGAGGTTTGCACGCTAAACTCCCTCGGACGTGAATGTTGCTGAATTATGCGGCCACTCCGCAAACTTTAATGCCCCTCTGAGCTGCTTGCTCAACCCATGAATGAACAAACAACGAGGTGTTCATGACAATGGACCCGATCTGCATTGAGGCGATGCCACACATTACTCGTCGGGGCTCCAAAATCGCTGATCCGACCAGTTGCCATTGCCCCCGACGACTGGCGTAGTGAGTTTTGAATATTATCAGTATAGTGTTCCAAGAGAGCAGCGTAACATCCTCGAGTATCGTTTCGGCATCAGACTTCAGGTTTTGTTTCGTCCCCCGGTTCGATGCCGGAAATGGATCGCAGGGTCTAGTACAAAACCCCCTGCAACTCATGAAGGTACCTTATTGTATTGTACAATACATGGGGATGGTTTGAAATACTCCATAGTTACTCGTAGTTCGTTTTCTGCTTGTGTGGAGATCACCAGCCTCTACCTTGAATTCCGACGCCTCGACCTGTATCCGTACCAGGTATCGAACTGTAATTTTCCCTTCTTTTCTTCCTCTCTTTTCTGGTGCTTCCCTTCCGACCGAGTCGGAAACGGGACCCGCCCCGTGGGGTCCGTCCGGGGAGCATTCTGACGATCCCGATTTTGGTGTTTTGTGGATGGCAGGGGCCTGAGGAAATTGCCGTCCGGAAGTCGGAACCCCACTGGCACCTGGCTCACGCCTTGATTGTCCCGTCTCTCACCATTTCGCGCCTTTTCATGCCGGAGTTTCTGAGTCGGCAGTTCTTCACAACTTCTGATGTGGAATGTACGGATACTCATCTCTATGCGTATACTGGTTTGCTTATCCTAGCTTCACATCTTACAAGGATACGTCGAGGTCACAAAGAACATTTTCTGAATTTTCAGCGTGATGTGCCGCTCCCATTCAAGGTCGATTGGCCCCTGCTGCAGGGATGTGAAGGCGTTGGGTACCTGCAGAAGCGAAGATGAGCGAGGGGCGCGAGCCAATGCGATCCGCGCATTCAGCCCAGCCGCTCCCGCACTTTTCTGTGCCGAATGCCAGTGCGGGAGACCCTTTGCGTGCTCCCTCCCTCTTCCTCCCGCCAGGGCTGATGAGTGTCTGCCCTCCCAGTTTCACTTCGCCAGGTGTGAGACGGAGCAGAGCCATTTCCGTGGTCGTTGTCATTCGCTTTTTCTGCCCGCGCCTCTTTTTGGCGCTCACGCTGGCGGCAATTCTGTCTGCCTCGTTCCGCTCGTTGTGCGACTGGACTGCCTCGTCGTCGATTTTGCCCTCGATCTTTTGTTTCGGTCGCTCCCTCAGTACCAGTTTATTGCCTTCGCCAACCAACACGATTATCGACTCACGAAACACCTTCTTCTGCGCATAGTTTGCCATTGGAAACGACACATCGATCAACTATTGGATCTGCGACTTTTTCCAGGTTCTTCCGCGATTGAGGACGGCTGAGAGGATTGGCGAGCAGCGGCATCGAGTTTCGAGACGATCATACACGAGCGACGGGCCAACCAGGCAATGGAGTTGTAGCGCTCGCTGGGAAACCTTATTCTGGGCGATTCATGCGGTCGTGGATCGCATTTCTTGATCGCTGAAATATTCGACATCGCGGGGATTGGACCTTGAGCTTGAGCAAGGGGAGGAGCTCCCGAGAGGCAAGATGCCAGCAGTCGACGTGGCCATGGAGAGGAGTCTGCGGAGGGGGTTCTTGGATCTGTTTGTGGCCAGTTTACGACCTGCGCTCGAGAGGAGGGACATTGCGGGCCAGATATCGGATGTGAAGACGGCCTTCTCCAGCTGGGACAACTGCATGCAGGCGGCCTATTGCAAGTATGTCTCCGCTTCTCCCTCGTCCTCGTCGCCCGGCGCTGACTCGAGACTAGGTGGCCCGCCATTGCGCTCATCATTATCGGTGGCTTGATCATTTTCTCGGTGGTTTGGTGCATTGTACGGTGCGCCTGCTGTGGGCTGTCTTGCTGCTGCTCGTGCTTCTCGTGCCTCAAGTGCTGCGGTAATTGCTGCGGCTGCTGCGATCCCCCGCGAGGCAGTCGGCACAAGTACCTCGATGAGCCCTACATCCCCCCGAACCATGGGTACAAATCGCAAGAACCAATGCATGCCGGCTTTGGTGGTCCGACGGTGCCAGCAGCGGCAAAGGGACCGCAGTTTGCCCAATTCGCCGAATTCGATATGGGCGGCAAGAAGAACGAGGATGCTCTGCCTCAGATGCCTAGCTGGGAGGGTGCCGAGCACAAGAAGGTGCTTGTTGAGGAGGAGGCCGTCGAGATGGATGCTCTCAAGAAGCCCGAAGCCGGCGGACAAGCTGCCGGTGCTGCCGCAATGAACCGAGCGCCCGGGGCGGCTTCTCCGGCTGGACAGCGGGCGCCGGTCAACCGAAGCCCATACGGGCCACCAGCCGCTGGGTCAGATGGCTTTTTCGCTGCGAGCGCACTCGGCAACAACGACCCCTATGCGCAGGGTGCGCCAGCATATAACCAGCCAGGCATGGCCTACAGCGAGCCCGGGCAAGGGTACGGAATGGCCGGCAGGACCATGAGCCCCGGGCCGCGGTCGCCCCGCGCTTACAATAATGGTGGATTTAATGACGGCTACAACAACACTGGCTACGGCCAGTCCCAGGACTACCATGCCACGGGCGGGCAAGGCAGCTACGACAACTACAACGGTGCCACCCAGCACCAGCCGTACGACAACTACGACACGTACAACAACCCCCCAGCTAACCAAGGCTACCGTCACGGCACTCCCCACGAGATGGACGCGACGCCCTCCTACCCTCCCGAGTCCCGCCGCTCCCCCGCACCACAAGCAGACCCCTACGGATCCGAGTCTCGGCGCTCCCCAGCGCCACAAGCAGGCCCCTACGGCCCCGAGGCACGCCGATCCCCCGCCCCGCAAGGCCCGTACGGAAACGGCAACGATGCCTACGGCCGACGATCGCCGGCGGCTTCCCAAGGGCAATATGGCGCCGCCTACGCCGCAGGCGACTCCCGCCGGTCACCAGCCCCGCAAGGCGACTACGCCCGCCGTGGTTCCCCAGCCCCGCAAGGCGACTACGCGAGGCGCTCGCCAGCGCCGCAGGGCGGCGATTACAACAACAGCAACAGCAACAACCGCAGCAACGGCAACGGCACGGGTTACGACACCCGCCCATACGGCCGAGCACCGCCGCAGAGGCAGTACTCGTCCTCCTCCGCCGCCCAGAACAACGGGAACGGGAATGGTGGCATGCAGGCAGCGTCGTCTCCGCTGCGCAACGAAGCTGGGTTCGACTTCAACTTTTCGTCGTCGGGCTACAGCCGTCCGCCCGCTGCGACGGCGGGCAGTCCCGTGGGGGGGAATGGTGGAGGGTATAGGCAGCCGAGTCCGACGGCGGAGGGGCAGGGGAATGGCCAGGGCGGGTATCCTGGGTATAAGCCTTACCAGCCTGCGGCGTGATTGTGTCATGGCATGTCATGCCGTCCAATGACTTGTTTGTCTCATCTCTCGAAGATGGTCCAGTTTTTCTCTTCTTACGATCGTTTGCGCCCCTTATTTTCGGTTCATGTCAGTCCATATAGATGGTGTTCCGTCGCTGATTTTTTGTTTTCTTTTTGGTTTGTTACTTGCCTATGATGACTGGGAATATTGGCTGGGATGTGGCAAGGGGGTGATTTGGGCAGTGGGTTAGTACCAGGATATGCGGCGCTGTCAAGAGTTGGTTTTTTTGATGATTTGCCCCTTTCCTTTCCTTCGGCAGCGTTCTCGTTGCCCTTCTCTTCTTTCTGGACTTGCTTAGTGGTGGTTGGAAGAGTTGTGTTTGGGCCATTAAGCGTTGTCGTGTCTGGGGGTTCTTTACACTCTGGCGGTTTTGTTTAATGCCAGGGATGAGGAGGCGGTGGGCCCGGCGTTTATGATTCTTGGTGAAGGTGAAGGGATGGTTCGTTCTGGGAATGGGATGGTCCCATGTGGTGGCATCCCAGGCCGCCTGCCCGAGCAGAGCTTGGGCGTGCTGTGTAACAATGGCCTTGGTGTAACACTACCTAGAGCAACGGAAATGGGAGGCAATGGTTGGTTCGTTATCGAGGGCTCAAGATCGATCGTGACCACGCGGAGCCGAGGAGCCGCGTGTTCTCACCCCACGAGACTCCTGTTGTCCAACAGCTTACGTTCACCAACACCTGTTCGTTGGTGGGCCGCTGTGGATGTCCCAGATCCCGTTTCTCGGCGAAGCTTTTGTGAAAGCACGCCAGTGGATACTTCCCAGTGTGCCGAAGTGGCCGTTGTCTGCTATAAATAAGATGGTTGAAGAGGCATGTTCAAGGATGAGAGCTCGAAGAACGCAAGCTGTCTGACGCAGCTCGATCCTCCCAAGCGGGGCCTCCCGTCTGTCGCCTTTACAGTTTACACGTGTGTGTACCCACAGCAAATGTAGCTCCACGTCGTCCCCAGGACCGGATCTTCACGAGGGATGGACACTGCAGTTATGCCTTGGGTTTCCGGCAAACTTGGGAGGGCACGAGACGTTGCACAAGCTTCCCTCGGATGGCTGGAGGCAGGACGTAGAACCCCGAACCCGGCGCTGCCGGCCGTGTTACAGGTCAAGTTGCGCGCAGAAACACATAAACTTGAGGATGGGGTCCTCCGACTCCTCCCTTGAGCTCTTTCCGCGGCTCTCGGATTGTGGGCGGATCAGATCATGTTCGTCCAACTCGTCAAGTCAAGACGTTGGACGTGGGGCCAGTCCCCTGCCGGCTTTCTTGTCCCGACGACGCAGGTTGCTGCGCGTTCGCGCCCACGGTGCAGCGTAAGCGCGGATGAATGAGGCTGTCGACAGGCAAGCCAACAGATCTGGAAAAATCACCAACTTCGCCAGGCTGGACGTGGCCGTGGCGGTGCTCGGAGGATGCGGATCGCTGTGGGGAAGGCACCGGAAGGCTTCGAAGAATGTGTCCACCCAGGGAGAGGGCTGAGGACCTGCTGCATGCTCAGACTTCTTGGAAGTCCTTACAGGGGCAGTCGATCGCTGTGAGATTGCAGGACGAGAGCTGCATGCCCATCATTCCCTAAGGTACGGTATCAGTTACACTACACTAGCTCAGAACTGCCGGATGGAAATAAACCAAAACCTGGGGTAATGACGGTGGGAAAGCCGCCAAACAAGTCCATGGCTTCCAAGGTTCCCGTCCATTGTCGCCGCACGATTGCAGAATGGCATGGGGGACGAGCTTGCTAGTTTGACATCCCCCTATCACTATTTTGACGGGTCTAACCTGTTCTAGCTTAGACAAGCGGGTACCAACCACAACCTACCCTGAACGCCAACTTGAGCGACAACTTGAACAGCAACTTGAACGACAACTTGAACGCAATGCATTACTAGGTATGCATCGATGCGTTGATGCTAAACTGCATACCAATCAATCGTAGTGCAGTGCAGTGCAATACGCCTAGTTGCCGTAGCGGCGAGGGCGGCTTGGTTAGGTACGGGGCATGCCGCGGCTAGGGTTAGGGCTAGATAAGATAGCAATATATGGGGCCCATTGTGCCGAGGGCCCGGGTAGTGCATAGCCGACGCCGACCACAGCTCACCCACGTGCAACCTATCGACTCGCGCAACTACACTAGTAATTCAAGAGCAAAGCGTCGCAATACCTAGAAGAGCGATGCGGCGTTTACTCCGTAGAATTGTCTCGCTTTTTAGCGAGTAGTTGGCCTACTACAGCTATGGTGTTGATGACGCTAAGCCAAGGACGGTTAACCCCGTCAAAATAGTGACAGGGTAATGTCAAACTAGCAGGCTCGATGGGGGAAGTGTCAACCGAAAGTTTGGTCTGGTGGGGGTGAGCACGACCCTGCAACTCACCGCTTGACCAGATCAGGCAGGCCCCACCGTTTCCTGCAGGGTTCTCAGAAAAAGTTCAGGCGAAAAAGGCAGAATGACGTTGTCCTCATTTTCTGTCTTCTTTTTTGCCCGGGTTTCTTACCCTTTTGTCGCTCGCGCGAATGTCCTTGACGATGCATGTTTTACTCTGTTCTGTGCTAGCTGACAAAGTACTAGTCAGTCAAGCTGAAGGGCCGCAGCCAAAGCGAGCATCGGACAGTTTGCGGCTGAGCCCGCGATGGCTGCACAGCGCGCAAAAGCGGAGGAGTCGCGCAGTCTTCATTGGGCCGAGACAGAGAAGCGGAAGCACGTCAGACCCAGGTCGACGGCCTGCCCAGACCGGGATGTGATTTGCTGTGTTCCGTCTCCTCGGGGCCCTAGCCGTCAGGCTCTTGTCGTCAGGAGTCAGGACTTCCCTTTTTCTTCTTCCTCGCTTCCTGGCTTCATTGCTGCCTACAGTCCTACTCAAGTAGCGTGCTCTCTTTGATATCTCAGCTCACCTTATTCCCAGCTGTTCCTTGTCCCTGTCCGAGCTCGCGTGTAGCTGAAAATACCTCCCTAACTCCATCGACACACACAGCATCTGGCTGCTCACGAGCGGCCCGCATGTCACCGCCCTGAGACCCCTTGCATACCAGCACCAGGACAACCCTGCCACTCTGCAAAAGGCGCAAGCATTGCGCAGCCGGACGCCGACACCTCCACATGGGCTGTTGACGGTCCACTATTCGTGCTCAGCGGTGCCCATACAAAGCATCCCCCTGCGGCCCCTCCCTCCCTCGGTGCTCCGAACGGCGATCACCAAGGAAGCTCCAAGGTCTCTCTTCACAGGAGCTGCGCGATCTGATCTGGGTTGGGCGGAGTCTGAGACACGCGTTCGCCCACCATGGCATCCAGTAAGTGTGAAATAGCCCGCAAGGGCGGCCCCGATCTGCACACCCCCCTCGTCACCCCAGGCTCCGCTGCGCTTCGAGAGGGATAGAGAAAGACCCGCGTCGCCGAGACTGAGCAAGAAGAGGAGGAGATCCCAAGAAAAGCAGGGCGGGTCGTGCTCGCAGACTCTGCAGACCCGAACAACCCGCGAGCTGTGCGAGCTGAGCTGCCCATCACCACAGCTCAAAGTCCTCTGGGACATGAGGAAGCTCAAGGCCAAGGACAAGAAGACGGTCGACGCAATGGGCTCCGAGAAGCAGAGGCCGCGCTTGGGGCTGCTGACCTCTTTCTTTCCCAAGCTCACATCGCGCGCAGATTCGAGGTCGTCGTCCACATCCGACATACAACGCAAGCCCGTTCCGAGCAGCTCGGCCTCGGCCTACGCCTCGACGACGAGCACCGAGACGGTCACAACCATAGGCACCGTCAGAACCAGCGAAGACTCCAGGCTGTCGTCCCGTTTCGAGTCCGGCACCGGGTCGACCTGTCTGTCGCCCATCGAGCAGATGTCGGAGTCTCCCCTTCTGGAGGGCGCACCCCCCGAGTCCACGTCGCCAAAGGACCTTGACACGGCGCCGGCCATGCCTTCGTCTCCTCCCCCTCCGCCGCCGCCGTCCCAAGATCCTCCCGCCCTCCCGACGCTTGGCACGCCACCCCGCATCCCGGCCGTCACGGCGACCCAGGCCACTCCCCAGAGCGCGAGCAGGGCGGAAACCAGGAGCCCCTCGCCCGACCAACCCCCATCCCGTGCGAAGCTGCAGCCAAACCGACTCCAGCCGCGGAACCCATCCCCGGCGCCGTCTCCCCGCGGCCGCAGCGTTTCGGCGCAGCCTCCGGCCATTCGCAGTCCCGAAGTCGACAGCCCGCGCGCCGTATCCAGCCCGCTCCAGGGGCGGTCCGAGTCGAAACCCGCCAGCGAAGGCAGCCCGCCCGCCACTGCCGACAAGAAGAAGCGGAGGAGCTGGTTCCCCGGGATCCGGTCGAGGGCAAACTCAGACGTGACCAAGCCACGCGGTCCGGGCGCATGGCTCTTGTCGCCGGATAACCAGGCCGACTACAACACGGCGCTGTTGGTGAATGGTGAGAAGGTGAGATTTGACTGCTGGTTGGTTCTGTCGCGTCGGGACGGCGTGCTAACCGGTATCCCTAGGTTCCCGAGCTGTGGAACGAGGCAGGCAACGTCTATGTCTACCTCCACCCCAAGGAGAGCGGCCGCGGGCCGTGCTTCAAGGTGCCCGACCACATCTTCAGCCCCTCGACGGTTCTGATGGAGCTGCTGGTGACCGAGATGATGGCAGCCACGTCCCACAATGCTGGTTATCTGGACGCCGCACCGACGTCCGGTCCCGTCACGGAAGGCCATCTGTACCTTCCCCTCGGCAACACCGACCTGGAGCGTCTTGTCGCCGCCCGCAACTTGTTTGCCTTGCTGATGAACCAGCCCCTGGTGGCCACCGCCGAGAACCCGACCCTCTTCGCTGCCATCCTCCAGGTGGCCGGCCTGCTGCGCCGCTTCAACTTCTCCAGCTTCGACGGCTCGTCCTTCGGGGAGTCGGTCGACGCCGCCTTCGACTTTTTGATGGACTGCACCGGGCTCGTCGACGTGCGCCACAGCCGGGAAAAGACGCTCGAGGCGCTCATCCTGGCTGAGCAGATGAAATCGTGGAACCTGTACAACGAGGCGTTCACGCATGCTGTCGGCAAGTACGAGTCGCTTCTCGACCTCAAGTCGCCCCTCTTCGACAGGATCTCGGTCAGCACCCGCCAGCGCCTGGACCGCGCCCACCTGGACCTGGCCAACCGCCAGGCCAACGTGAACAACCGCCTCGAGGCGTTCGAGTTCCCCTCACTGTTCGCCGGCATCGCCAGCTCAACGTCGACCGAGGAGTACAAGAACGTCAAGTTCAAGGAGTGGAGGAACTCGTTTGCCAAGATGAGGGGCTTTGTCCTGAGCTACTACAAGGGCATCTTTGGCAACTGGCCGCCCCGGGCCCGCAGCAAGAAGAACTATTTCTCCCAGAGCGGGCTGAACCGGCAGTGCCTCAAAATCCTCTACTCGGATTTCTGTGCTCTCTACGATCTCCTCGTGGACCGCCAGTCCCTCACGCCCCGTGTTATTGGCGAGGGGTTTGAGGACTCCAACAAAGACTCCAAGGAGGAGAAGCCGCACGAAGCCTCCATCTCGGCTCTGCGCAAGATCCTCGGCGAGTTCGACAAATCGTCGCCCCCGGTGCTCCCGCCCATCCCCTTCGACGTGCCCAAGCTCCCCAGCATGACGGCCATCTACGAAAAGTACGACGAGCTGCCGGCCAAGAAGCAGGCCAAGTACAGCAAGTCACTTCAGCCGCACGAGCTCCAGCTCCTCCTCATCAAGTCACGCAACATCGACACCGACGCGCTCAACATGCCCTTCCTGCAGGCGTACAAGGACTTTGAGCTCAAGGAGGCCAAGTCCGCGCACCCGTCCGAGCTTCCGGACCAGCGCATCGGCAACTGGCTGTTCCTGTATGTCGTGCTTCAATCGCTGCCGATGCTGGTGGTCGACGCGCCGGGCCTGCGCCACACCGAAGGGGTCGAGGACTTTCTGTGCGAGGCGCCGCAGGGCAACCCGCCATGGACCGAGGACGCGGGCGCGACGCGCAAGATGTGGTTCCAGACGGGCAGTGCCAACGTGGTCGAGCTGTCGGCCGACGTCGTCATGTTCTCGGTCGAGGGCATCTACATGCGCTCGCACTGCTGGCTGGCCGCCAAGGAGTGGGAGGCCGCCATGGATCCCAACGCGCCGCCGCCTTCTCAACCCCTCCCACCACAGGACGAGCAGCAGCCCATAGTCTCCCCCCTCCAACCCCCGCACCCAGCCTTCCACAACATGGACCCCTTCCAGGTAGTCGACGCCTCCTCCTCCACCTCATCCCTCCGCTCCCAAAGCCCGCCCAACCCAACCACCACCACCTCCTCCTCCCTCCCCGGAACAGGACCGGGAGTCCCCTCCCCACCAACATCCTCCCACCCCTCCCCCCACCTCCACCCCCAACAGGCATCACAGCTCCGCCCCCGCGCCGGCTCGACAAACGACCGCGCGCGCCAGGCTTTTCGCGCCAGTATTGCCATCGGCCTGGAGCCGCTTCCGCTGCCTTCGATGCCGTCTGCCGCTATGGAGAGGCATTCGCGTGTCATGAGCGTTGCGTCGCTTTCTGGTGGGGGCCCGGGGGGCAGTCCCGGGTTGGGGTTGGGTTTTGCTCCCAATGGCAGTGAAGCAGGAGCAGGGGAAGGCGGGTATCAGAATGGTGGTTTGAGGGCGAGTCGGTCGGCGGTGAATTTATCTGCCGCTGGTGCTGGTGGTGAGCTCTGGGGCGGTGCGCAGCAGCAGCAGCAGCAGCCGAGAAAGTCAAGTTATGCGTTCGGTGGGCCGTCGAATCTCGGTCCTGTTGGTGGTGGTGGCGGCCATCATGCCGCGAGCGAGTCGCTTGGTGGGGGGAGCACGTTTGACGATATTTTGAAGGGGATGGATGGGAATGGGAAGAAGGCGAAGAAGAAGTTGTTTTTCTGAGGGTGGTTAAAAAATGGGGGACTGAAAAGGTGGTTTGGGTTGGTTGGGTTGGTTCTGGGTTGGGAGGCGGGTAGCTGGCGTTTCTCTGTTTCTTCCAATTTTTTCTCTTCGTTCTTGTCGAGGATGAACTTCTCCTTCACGTTTCATCTCTCCGCCTTTTCCCTTTTTTCGGCCTGGTTCGGCATCTATATAGATGATACCCCTTTTTAATTCGACTTCTTCTGCGTTGCGATGTTGTCTGAAGCTTGTTTGGCTTTCACTGAGAAGCGTGTTGGCATGGTGTAGTAACGGAATACTTCCCATGATTCTTGTCATTCTTGTGGTTGTTTTGACATGCATGAGCGGGATAAGCACTAGAATAGGAGTTAAGAGCTGAGCTTGTTATGTTTGATCTCTGGTGACTTCTCTGACTCAAACCCGAATTGCCTCCTCAAATCCCGTCACATATGATCTTGTATCACCATGGAAACTTACAGTGTCACTCACTCGGAGATAAGGCGCCTCCTGGGGGGAGTGAGTGACATCAGGCATTCTTTGGACGTGCAAGTACGTCTAGACAAGTCCCATTTTTAGTGGTTTCAGAAATTCCTCGCTGTAGACCGCCATGGACAGGTGAGGTATGCGCCAACGAGCCATAATCTATCCGCGAAGCGGCTTGGGTGAACGCCATCAGAGCCGCTCCGTCAGCTTGCTGCCCACACCCAGTGTGAGCGAACGGTTGTGTGTGTAACACAGCCTGCCATGCGGTGGCCATCCCAAGCGACGGCGCAACCGCGCTCCCGAGCTCCCGGGCACTCCCCGCAAAGGTGTGCCGGCGCCCTTGGTTTGCCATTGCTGTGCCATGGGGTGCACAACGCTGAACCTGGACATCCCACCTTGATTCAGCCCCGTTTCTGGTCACCTAGGTAAGTAGGTATGGGGCTCGGCGGCGACCTGGTAACAGTTCAAGACACACACACAAGGGCGCAATTGCGCGGCCGTCCTGGACCTACAGATCGCCATCACTGCCGCCTTGAAACAGACCTACCTACCACAATCACCCCGTAGGTGGGAGTTTCTGCCTTGCCAAACCATCCGGTTTGCGCACTCTTCGTATGTCCTGGCGGGCAGGTTCAGACGGCACACGCGGCACCGTCCAACGGCAGTGATCTCGCGAATCCGCGATCTTGGAACTGACGGGGGTGGGACACAAAAAGTTGGGGCGCAGGTGGCCGCCAAGATGGCCGCCGTCCACAAGGCTGATCCGGGACAAGAAAAGAGGTACCGCGAGAACCCCCAAGTTGTGTAGATTCATCTGTCCAAATCCAAACCCGGTTCGACAGAGGGGAGGTAGGTCCTTGATGTCGATGGAAACGAAACCTGTAGGCTCAACGGATGATATTGCCGACATGACCGCCTTTTTGAGGTGTTATGGGAGTAGGGATAAGAAGACGGAAGGCCTTGCCAGATGCAGTCACCGGGCGCAGAAGGGAACAGTATCAGAGCCGGGGAGTTCGAGAACTGGGGAAAGGAGATCGGAGAAGAAATTGGGATCCAAGGAGTCTTTAAGCCAAGCTGTTGAGTGCCCAGAAGGTCTTGTGTGCGCCGCCATGCGTCCCCAAGCATCCCATTCTCCCCTGCAAGGACCCGGAAACTGGTCAGAGACCTCGCCCACGACCCCATTTTCTGTCCAGGCCGTTCCGTGCGACTGGATTTTCGGAGAGGCACATGGGTGCGATTGGCTCGCCGTCGCCAAGCTGTGTGCCCCATTGACCAATCAGACACCCCTGTCTCAGCGATTTCAGGAAACCGTCGTGACGGGGCCCGCCGTGGGTGTAAGTGGGAGACATGACGGGGGGGGACTTGAGCCTCCTCGAGGGGACGGAGGGCAACAGAAAACACCACGGGAGACGATGTCCCTCCTCTGACAAGCCCAAATCTTCCTTTTCCCCCTCTCGAGCATACTCCACAGTAACAGCGCCGTATCCCCCAGGTCTCTCTCTCGGACCTATTGGACCGTCCTGGTGTTGCCTCGTTTAGACATCTTGTTCGACCTGGCGCATGCTGGTTTGCCCTTGCCCTGTCTCGGCTGCACATCATCCACGCCCAACTAGCCGCTAGTACCGGAGATTGGAGAGACGCAGGACCAACCATGTCTGACACCCTGGACCGCCCCGGCGTCTTTGACGGGGGTAATCACGGCCATTCCTGCGAGTACCCTGCGCCCCACAGCGGCGTCGCCCCGGTCGTTGATGGCCACGACAATGACAACGAGACGGCAAGCATCTCGGCGCTGTCCGACGACTGCATGCAGCTCTTCGACTGGGACCGCTTCGAGAGCGACCAAGCGACAGATGTAACCACCCCGACGTCTGATGTACCCTCGGAAGGGAGGCCCGCCGCTGCCAGGGTGGTGCCGGCCCAGGCTCCGCCGGCTGCTCCCGCCGCGGACCACGAGGACGACTGCCCCATGCCAGACGCTCCCTCCCCCCAGGAACCTCACGTGCCCCATGTCTGGCCAGAGGTCTCGGGTCCCCATCCCCCGCGGCCCTTCCACCTCGAGGCGTCTCCCTCTCCCCCGCCGTCCACAGCCATGCATCTCGACGGGCAGTCCCAGGCGGTTTCGTCGCCGTCGGCTCCAAGGAAGACCCGCGTTGTCCAGAACCCGGTGGAGACCAGCCAGGTCCGAGATGCCGGGGCTTGCTACCCTTGCAAGATGAGCAAGTCCAAGGCGAGTGGCCCTCCTCCTTCCTCTTCTCATGCAATGTACTGACTGGCCTGGTCAGTGTAATGCGGAACTGGTTTGCGAGAAGTGCAGCAAACGGCCCATGTCCAGCTCAATATGCATCCGGAGATCGCTGCAGGATATGGTTCCGTCCACATTTTGTGGGTTCCCCTCTTGATGCCCGTCGAGACGTGGGGGCTGACTCTCCTCGCAGTCCGGTGGAGCTGGAACGATCCGAACTTTCTTATGCCGAGTCGTGAGCAATTCACCGATGATCGACCAAGTCGGCTGTTCGTTTCAATTTCCGACAGCGTCGAGAGCCCTACCCTGGAGCTCGAAGTCGGTCGCTTTGCGTTGCCCAACCAGAAGGGTCCGGGCCTTCCTGGGGGGTTTCGATGGTGTATTGCTCCAGGAAGGTCTCCGTCCGAGGACATTATTTACCGGTGGATGGAAGAGCAAATCGAGGCCGACACTCGCGCCGACTTTGAGGCGGAAATGGACAAACTTCTCCTCGAGCTTGTCCGTCAACAGGAGGAAGCGATGCCGCTGCCGGGCCAGCGCGCTGGGAGTCTGCACCGGGCGGCGCATGTGCCTGAGCGGTTGCTGTCGAACCTCCTGAAGATGAGGTGCATGTGGAAGGTGTGGAGTTGCAAGCAACTCTTTGTGCGCCAGCAAGGGTGCGCTGCGGTCCCGTTTGACCTTCGTCTTGCGCCAGTCCAAGACTTCATTCAGTGTCTTGCTGCTCGGCGCATCTCGGAGCTCGAGCGGCAGGTCCTCCGAGAGCTCGACAAGTATCTCTTATTCAAGAAGGAAAAGAAAGACACGCCTCCGGAAGTGGGTATTGCGATGGATGTCATGAAGTGGCTGCTGTCGTGGCAGATGATGTTGATCTACCGTCAATCGCTGGGATGGATCCTGGACCAACAACAACAGACGGACGCTGCGCCAGGTGAGTTGACCGTGGGACGAGTTTGGCTCCCCGCGTGCTGACCGAGCAATCAGTGTTTCCGATGAACGGGGAAAGGCACACGATGCACACTTTCCGAGAGACAACGAGGCAGCTATTCGAAGGCTGCATCGTCATCTACTCGGGATTGTTCCACAAGAAGACGACAGTCGAGAGGACCAGAGCCGCCGGGCCCCAGATCTTTGAGGACGACTGCCTGTACAGGGCATATCAGAGAGCCTGTGAAGCCCTTCCTGAGTTCTGTGAGCCACTCTCAAATGCCACAGACGAGTACTGAATGTCACTAACCTCTTCTGCAGATCAACAGGTGTTGCGCCAGATGTCGCCAACAGATGAGCTCTTCGTCGAGTGCATCGTCACAAAAGAGTCAGAAATCCTTGCAAAGGCCCGCCGCACTCGAAAGTAAGAACGACAGGGACTTGTTGGGCCGACATGGCCATGTGACGTGCCCGATCGGAGAAGACACTTGGTATACACTTGTCGGCAGGCCGGCGACGGAGTGGTTGGCGTTTTGGACACCAAAAAGGCTGTTTTATGTGTGACGGTTTCGGTTCTCTGGAAAGGGGTAATGCGGCGATGAAGAGCTCTGGAGCATCCGGGCCACCATGCCGAAGGATGGCATGTAATGATGTTATGAGCGATGAACCCTCGCATGGTATGGATGAGGAGTTGGCGGTTATCTCAAGAATGATGTTTTGTTGCCAACTGGAATGGCCACAGCCGCGGGTTTCAGGATCCGGACGGGTTTTTTGGGAGTTGGAGGTGGCTGGGGTGGCTTCGGCCGTAAGCGCAACGACGCAGGATGAGCCAGGATGTGTTTTCATTTTGTCTCACGGGTGTCGGTTGATGGCGACGGTGATTTTTTTCCCGTCGTGTTTCCGCTTCTTCACCGTCTTGAAAAGGTCGAGAAGATCGTCAAGATCAACTCCCCTCGCTGCTTTCTCGCTGATGGAGATATCGAGATGAATTTTAAGCTTCTTGCCATGCTCCACCGTTGGCTGGAACCTGTAATAGCGCTTAGCATCACAATGGAGAGCGAGTTGAGCCTGCACATACCTGATTACTTCGTCGATAGCACTCTTGGACTTTGGCCAGGTCCTAACAAGTGTTGCCATCGCCGCAGTCACGGCTCCTATGTAGTCGGCCCAAAACGTTGCGTCAGGGTCTGCAGCGTCCATCAGAGCTCGCAGTTTCTGGTGTAGCTGTTCATCAATGGGTGCCAAGCTCGCTCCCCATCGTGCACAGAGAGTGACGCCCAGCACGGCACGGGCTAGGTGCGTCAATCCAGGCTGGTCTGGGGAGCTGACGGCGTTGTGCAGTGCGGCAGACGCGTTGGCATCGGCGTCAGCACCCATTTGAGTCCAGATCTGAGCGGCGTAGAGGGCACCGAGCTGCAAACCCAAGACAGTGGTCGTCGCTGACAGGTCCAGATCCGTGGGAAACGCGGACTGCAAGGCGTCGAGAACGTCTTGCGTGCTTGCTGCTTCTGTGCTCGGGACAGAAGGGCTGCTGCTCTCCGTGACGTCCTGAAAATACGTCAAGGGATTACTTTCTCGAACCTCGGCCGGCAGGCTCATCATCAGAGCGCCTTCGCGGTTGCCGCCGGAGCAGAAGGTAACGGAGCGGATACGCGGCACCGAAGCAATGAGTGCCTCAACCACTTCGACAATGGCAGGGAACTGAGCGCGCCGGCGCTTCGACATTCCAAAGATCTTCCCGTCGAAGGACTTGTTGACCTTGAGCAGGTGCTTGGTTCTGCCAAATGCCTCGCCCGAGACGGTGAATGACCCGACGGAGGGGATCGGGTATGGCTGGATCGAATGGGTGTGCATCAGCACTGTCCTGTTGTTAGCCACACCATGATGCTTTGATATCGGAACTCGAATTTAACGTACTGCTCCCATAGCCTCGAAAGCCTCCTCCGCAGAGGTAAATGTCGAGCCCTGGCCCGTCTGTGGCCGCTTTGCCGCCTTCACTCTGCTGAATCTCAGCAACCGTGGCGGCAAGGGATGGAAACCTGGCGCACAACGCCCGGAATGCCTCGCTCATTCCCGTACGAAGGCGCGATATCTCTAATGCTTGGGCATCAGCATCGAGCTCGTCGAGTATCCTAATCAGACGAGCGGCGCCAAAGGGCAGGCTTTGCCCGGCGAGCGCTGCAGCAACCTCAGGCCCTACGTCACCCTCTTGACTGCTGCCCTGCGAGGTATACGTGTCCAGGTATGTCATCTGGACACTGCCACCGCCCAAGTCAAGAAAAAGACCCTTCACGTCGACGAAACACGAGCGTGCGCCAACCGAGCCAAAGAGAGTCTCGACCTGGGGCGCAAGGATATACACCGACAGACCAGGGGAGGCAGCTCTTATGGCCTCGAGCATGGCCGTGGCGTTCTGGGCCCGGCGCATCGCTTCCGTCGCGAACACGCGCACCTGGCTGGGAGGCACGCCAAAGTCATCGACGGCGATGGTCCGAAAGCGTGCCAAGGTCTGCGAGACCAGCTTGATGGTCTCGTCAGGAAAGAGCAGCGACGGACCGCTCAGGGCATCGAACAACGAGATGGCGGCGCGCTCCCGGTAGACGCATCTCAGCAGCCGGGTCCGGGGAGGAGAGAGGTCCGAGATGGAGAAGCGGATGCCGTTGCTTGAAGGCGCGTCAGTGACCTGGGTTTATTCTGCTACAAGGTGACGACAAATACCTAATTACCTTCCCATGTCCACGAGGGCATAGAGGTGGTTGGAGCCGGCAGGATCCCAGCGCGGCATCTTGTCGGCCAGGTTGTCGAGCGTGATGATGTCAACTAGGCCGTCCATCTTGACAGGCAAATAATCTCAACGATATGGACTGAAAATGAATAAGCTGAAACGGGAGGTTGGTTGTCTGCATTCGAGGTTGCTCGGATGTAAAGGTGATGTTGGAGCTGGAAACTTGGAAGCGTCGGATGTGGGGCTTCAAGATACCAGGTACGCGCACCTGCCCAACATTGCACGTCTCGTGCACCTCTACCTTACCTTACTTAGCCTCTAGGACTTCGACACGCCACAAGCTGGAAATCCGGGCTGGCTCTCAAGATGCCACAGCATTCAAAGTTTCGCAAGACGCGGAGCCTGCATTTCGTTGATCGAAGACGGGACTAGTCATGGAAACGGCAGATGCATTTCAGGTGGAAGGTGGCAGGGAAGGCGCCCTGCTGACAGTTATACGCTTATCTTGGCACAGCCAGTCAGCTGCTGTGCGGCTGTTAGTGCAGTAAAAGAAGGCCCTTGAAATCTAACCGTTAACAACCTTAACAGCATCTTCAGCCGGTGCCCGAGGGGTGCAAAATCGGGCTCTGGCATGTGCCACAGAGAATCAAGCTCGAGTGTCAGGTTGTCTGAAAGCGAGGAAGATGCTGTCTGATAACCTCGAGGCAACCTCGATGACAGCCACGTGCTCGAGGCATTCCATCTCAAAATAGGTACGGATAGGACGTCAAGTCGCCAACTCAGTTGCAGAAGGCCAGGATGGGGCTTGAACCTTTTTGGGATCTGCACATTCTGCAGGGTGGGCGTGGCACTTGAATGCGGGATTGACCATTGCAGACCCGAGAACCCCCGCAAGCCCCGGTCCAGGTTGGCGTTGATGGTTGCTGATGGAAACTGGGTTTTGAAAACCAGGGTCTTGCGCTCGGTGTTGACAGAGCGGTGTGCTGTACGGATACGGAATAGGTACCGGTCTGCCAAACTGTGCGATACGACCTCGAGGTCGTGTCCCTCCCACGTTGTGCGCAGTTCGTCCTTCCTCTAGAGGAGTGCACAGACGGAAGCGCGTCCTGACCTGGGTTTGGAGAGACCAGGTGCGTCGCGAACAGACATCCGTTCCTCGAGGTCATTGTTTCATCTGAAGAATGCCTACCCAAATTGCTAGAGCATCACTCATCTCCCTTCATCAACCAACCCAATCTCGATCTTCATGTGAACACAGTTCAAGATGGAAGACGGCATGGGCGAAATCTGGCTGGACAAGCTGGAGGAGGGTGACCCGCCCAGGTCGCTCTGATTGGACAAAAAACCACTTAAAGTCGCGTTTCTGCGCGCGTGTTCTCAGACGCGAAAAAACGCGCTGCGGGGGTTAGCCGGCTGCATGACCCCCGGTTCCATCTCAAACCCCTCGTTTGTCACCCTGCCCGTGCTGCTGTCACTCGCCCATCCTAACCTTGTCACTCGCCCATCCTAACCTTGGTTGTGTCTTCGTGGCACGAACTCGTGGTCTGTTACCCGGTGTCTCCTTGTACAAGTCTCGCCGGGTACGACGCAAATTGGCTTTCAAGTATTGATAGACTCGAGCTACTAGAGTGTTGCAATCAAATTTGGTTGATTCAGGAAGTGAGAGGGATTCCGGGTCGTCCTTTCTGCAACTGTCTGGAAGGGACCCCGATTTTCCCGCCCGCCAAACGCCTCGTAGCTTCCATTCGCTTGCAAGATGCATGTCGTTTCCTCACGCGTCACGGCCCCTTGCTCCCAGCCTCTCAGTTCTTCCCGCCTCGATCCCAACAAGTCTGCAATCTGCACCCATTCGATCCCTAGCACGTAGCCCAAGCTGCTAGCTTCACCAGTGCAGCGCGTCGACTCGACCCGGCAGAAGGAGCATTTGTTGACGAATTGCGGACGGCGTTCCACAAGACGGGATCCGCCCTCGACCATCCCCTTCTGTCCGACTCTCCACCAGCCGGCGTTGCACGGCCTCAAGCCATCCGCCGGTCTTGGGCTTCTTGAGGCGGCTATCAGCACTGCGCTCGATGCGCGTCTAGCGTGGGAGTGGCTCTGTAGTGTGCATCGAGCACTCCCTCCCCTGTTTGGTCACAACTCGGAGGTTGAGAGTTGCAAACCTCCTCCTTTGGGAACGCGCATTGCTTCAAACGGACCAACCCGGGCCCAAACCCGTAGCAATCCTCGACGCGTTGCTGCCAGCCAGCCACACACTGCGCTGCCCGACCGTTGGACGGAAACCGGGACGCTTCCCAGTCGCTGCTGTGCTGTCTCGACAAACCAACGAGCCCACCACGGCTTGCAGGCTGTCAGCCGCGATCGACTGCAACTCTCCAGTGCCCGCGCCTATCCGGCAGCGGGAGTGAACAGCAGCCGCTCCACCACAACAGCTGTCGACTTGAAGAACTAGGGTCCTGGGATCAACTGGGGTCCTTGCAGCATCTCCACTCGATCAGAGGGCGTCTGGTTCTGTGGCTCTTTCTCACTGGCCGCTCGGCGCATTTCATGGTGGTGGTTGTGGTGGGGGTGGTGCTCGAATCTGAGGGCCACCAGGCCTGCTTGTCCTGGCTGTCCTGGACAGTGGACACTGCCAGTTCGTCCACCCACTCCCCTGCCCGCCAGGGCCACCACCCCCAGACACTCCGCCCGCCGCCCGCTCCTACACTCCCCCTTCTTGCATGAGCCCGGCCCGGCACCGTTACATATCCCCAACTCACCCCATCCTCGTCGATCCGACTCTTTCCCCCTTTCCCCAGCGCAGTCACTCATTTGCGACTCACTTGACGACCAGTCGCGCTCGGCGCAGGGTCTCGGGTGCTTTTAACGAAGATCACGACAGCGACGGCCAGTACCCTCAGCGCCGAATGCGCTGCGCTCACCACCTCGGTTTCTCCTGACTCGACAACCGTGTTTCATTGTCTCCTTTTCCTTTATCTGTCTTTTCTCTTGCGCATCTCCTAACGACGGTTTTCCTTTTGGCGACGACTCAAACTCTATGTTATATCTATGAGGAACGACGAGACGATTTGCGACCGCACTTGAGACGACAGCTTGGCGACACCAGCCACCCATTTTGACTCGACGTGCCTCCGCGCCCCATTCAGCTCGCGCGGCGCATAACTATCCATCGAGCGCATTCAGAGCTGCAGCGAGCTTTCTGCAGGCAATTGACACGCCGCGCTGAAGAGTTGACCTCCGGTCTCAGCGCTGCCCAGAATAACTCATTCCGACTCCTTGATGACGCCCGACATTCCAGTCGCTCGACAACATGGATCAACATTCCGGCCCTGCGACCCTCCCGCGGGGTTTCAGGTGTCCCGACTATGAGGCGCCCAGGACGCCAGAATCATTTCCTCAGACAGATGACGTCCAGATACCTTCGCCTCCACGGCCGCGCCTGAAGTTGCGGAGACGTGTTGTCTCCCAGCTCTCCGCGCCGACCCAGCAGTTTCTGGCTTCGGTCGCTGCCGCTGACGTCCCAATACCGAGCATCGAGGAACCCGAAATCGCCCCTGACGACTACGACATGAATGACCGCTGCCCCTTCCCCGAGTTTCGCTGCGAGGACGAGGAGGACATGCAGTTTCTCAGGCCTCAAGGCAGAGGGTTACCCGCGCCGAAAACACCAGCACCCGAGCTTGAGGCAGCACTTCCAGGCACCCGGTATCCGAATTGGACCATCGACTCGATCAGCAGCGTCGAGTCGACGCCCGAGCCTGATTATGAATCGAGCAGGCCGTCAACCTCGAGATCGACGCAAACCAGCTCGTCCTTATTCAGCCGCTTCTCGCTTGCTTCAGATGATGATTACTATGAGGGCTTCAGAGATGAGGGGAATGAGAAGGACAATCACCCCGTCACCGTCTCCGAGGACTCGCAACCTCAGCGCCCAGCAGACGCCAGGAAAAAGGCGAGAAGAGCACCGTGGACCAAGCCGATGAGCGACCACCTGTGGTCGACATTCATGCTCTATCTGCAGGACCCCAAAGTCACGCCGTTCCGCATGGGGAAGAGCTGCATCCCCCCCCACGGCGTTTGTGTCCGTGTCGCTCGCGAGGCGAAGAGGAGTTGGAAGGGTTCCAAGGCTGTTTCCAAAGCGGCCAATTCCGGTCAGGGCGCGAAGAGCGGGAGCGCCACGCCGACTGCAGAAAGCTCGGGGACCTTCATCCAGTGGCCGCATACCTGTGCAGCTACCCGTGCGCACTTGCGTGAGCTGTGCAGGTTGAAGGCCGCTTCCGGGGCGAACAACTACAAGTTTGCGGCGCGAAGCGTCACTCCATTCACCCAAGCCGCCGCCCGCCACTGGAACCGCCGCACGACGCCCGCTCGGTCGCCAGCCCCCTTCGCGACGCAGGATATGAACCTGTCGCTCGCCATGAGCACGTCGGAGAGCATGCAGCCCAACGGCCCACTGGCCCAACTCGCAGCATCCAATCCAGAACCCGCCGAGCCAAGCCGCTCGCCCGCTCCTGCAGGCCAGATCCTCAGCACCTTCGAAGGAGAACCGTCGTTTGCGGAGCGGCGCCGTCTGGGGTCTCCATTCACCGCAAGCAGCTATGGGCCCAGCTCCTCCGGCTCGCTGGCGGCTGTCCTCGGCTTGACCGGCCCCTTACCACGCCGACAATCGCAGACCATGGGCCCGCGGCGGACTCTGCAATCACCGGTCCGCCTCAGCAGGTCGGGCACACAGAAGCGACGACACACACAATCCGGCGTGCCGCGCAAGCGGCCGAGCATTGGCTCCGATCTGTGGCTTGATCCGAATTTCAGCGCGACCTCGACAAGTCAGCCCACCGCACGGGAACGCAGCAACGACGACCTCTTCATCCCCCGTACCCAGCACCCAGCACCAACACTCAGCTCATCAACCAGCATGCCGAACGTGGGCGGCGGCGCGACACTCAACAACAACGAGAACGACGACAACAGCAACAACTCGGCACTCCTCCCCCCACCGCCTCGTCTCGGCTCCCCCTTCACAGGCGAGCCCCGCTCGAGCTTCAGCTTCCCTCAGCGGGTGCACCGCACACACCAGGCCGGCAGCATCGACCTGGGCGTGCTCGGCCGCCCCTTCTTCGCGACGATCCAACAGCTCTCGACGACCGCGGACCCGAACTCCAACCCGGCGCCGACGCGCAACAGCCTGGCCGACCGCCTCGCCTACATCGACCAGCGCCTCAAGGAGCTCCGGCAGCGGGAGGTGAGCCGTCGGTCGCAGTCGCCTTTCTGAAGGGACACGACAACAACACTCCATCACCTTCCTGCCCTGGATGAATCTGGGGTGTCGTTCGCTTCTCTGTTGTACATGATCTGCGGTTCGGCTTTCGCCTCGCTTTTTGGATATGCGAAGCGCATTTTTGGATCGGCAACATGGCTTATGTCTTCTTTTTGGTTACGATGATCACGACATACGTCTTGCATGAAGTCACGTCATGGATACGGGTCCTTTTTGGACACGATGGGTATGAGCTCATGACCGTGGATGGATGAATGGAAATACCCACGCTGGTGGATTGAACATATATCATGATCTCTTGTTGGAGCTTGTTCATATTCGCGGTGGGCTTTGGCTTATCTTTCTCTTCTCTTTTCTCCTTTTATACTCTGGATATACCCACTCTGTGGGCGGTTTGGGGATGTTGTTGGGACTTTCTGGAGGCTTATTCTCTTTTCTTTTGTTCTCACCACTTCCACTCGCTCTTTTCCTTTCTCTTTTGGTTTATCCTCTCGCTCTCTTGCTTCACAGCAGCATGGACGGCTTCATGATGAAAAAGTTACGACTCGACACGACGACGGAAACGGACGATGACGACCTTGGGGGTTTCTCTCTTCGGCTCACGAACGGACGAACGGACGCGGATTCTCCACTTCATTCTTATATGAGTGGCATCTTTTCTATTCTCTAAAACCCTCTTGCCGCCTCGCATCACGCGCTGGCGGCGGTATAACTTTAGTTGCTGGCGATTTCGGTGGACACTTATTGGCGACTCTGGATAGATTTGGAGTTGGGCCTGAAGACAAAACGACTGCCATGCATGCATGAAACGGTGATGATTGAATGTTTTGGATGGATCTTTATGAGGGCACGTAGCTTATTACGGAGCTGGCGTATACTTCTGCTTCTACCTTACCTACCTAGTAGCTAGTTAGAGAGTTGAATCTACCTTATATATTGGTGATGAGATGGGATGTGTGCTTCACGGTGTGAGGGTGTGGGATTGACTGTTAAAACACTTTCAACGTCACTAGAGAAGTGTAATTCCATTTTGTTTTCTTTTTCATTCCACCTCCCTAATACAACCCTGGTTTATTAATGAGTATATAACTTGGGGTTAGGCATCGTCTCAAGCCTTGAGGCGCGCACTGCTGGCGATGTCGTCCTGCGCGTCCTTGACGAGAAAGCTACACCGCTGTCAGCCAACAATCCGCACTCAAACATCCCTGGGTAGACTTACTTATACCACAAGACCGCCGGCGCAATCGTCCCCAGATGCCACAGACTATGCGCATCAATGCTCCCCCACAGGGGCGGGAAATCAAACAACTCCAAGCTCATGGCCATAATCACCCACGCCACCACCATCCCCGGCCACGCCGCCCACCCCTTGCCGGTACTCGCATACCGCGTCCAGCTGAACCAACTCCACAACACGTTCTGCACCACCCCACACACCACACACGCCAGCGTGTTGTACGTGTAATCCCACCGCCACAGCTTCAGATACGCAACATGCGCCACATACAGCCCGGCACAAACCGCCGTCCACACCCTCAACCCCTTCCTCGCGGCGGGCGTCGCCCGGTCCAGCCTCCAGATCCGCACCACGGCATAGTACATGCCATACAACACCGACGCGCCAGCCGCAAAATAATCCAGCTGCTCCGTGAGTGGGAAATCCCTCGTGTGAAACACCGCGCTCAAGAGCCACGTCACCATCCCCAGCCTAGCGAGCGCGACATAGAAGGGCCGCATGGTGTACGACGCCGGGATGGAGGGGAGGATCTTGTGGTGCAGGCCGTGGTAGTGCGCGGCGAGGTTTCCGAGGGAGAAGGCCACGCTGGCGGGCTCTTGCATGCCCCAGAGGCGGTGGAAGGGCCATTTGCCGTGGAACTGGACGACGGGGAGCGGTGGGGAGGAGGTTTGCCGGGAGGCGGTGGTGATGTGCTGGCAGGTGTAGTCGCATTCGGCGGGGCAGGTCCAGAGGAGGAGGCGTCGGTGGAGGGCTGTATACACTGCGGGTTAGTTTTCGTGGTGGTAGTGGTTGGGATCTGGGGATAAGAGGGGGGAGGGTTACGGATGGGCGTCTGGTGCGACGCGTCGGGGCCGCAGTTTTCGCGTTTGCATATCTGTCGCGCGCGGGTCAGTCTGCTAAACGGTAAAAGGGCGCGCACGAAAGAGGTCCATCGCGTCTGTCGCGCGTAGTAAGGCAGAACTGGCGGCTAGGAACACGAACCTCGACACACTCCCTAAACTGGGGCAGCCGGTCGCCAATCGAGGCACTCGCAAGGCCAGCAAACAAAAGGAAGGATAGCCTCATTTTGTTTCGGTGTTTTGTTGCATCGAACCCGAGGTCGAAGGTAAGGGTGCTTGGTTGTTCTCGGTTGTCTGCTGGGGAAAAATCGGAAGGCTCGAAACCGGGAGGGAAGGAGGGGTTTTTATAGCGAGTGAGGGTGCTCCATGGAGAGGAGTGACCTAATGTCACAGCAATGTTTTGGAGCAGGATAGCGAAGTCGTCACGGTGGCCATAGGATATTACAATCATAGAGCGAAAGTGTTGTCACAGCTAAACCTTGAACTTCGTTGAACTGGATCAGGGGTCTTGGCGCCCGCGCCGTCCTCTCGTTACCAACCCCAGTTGAAATGACTTACCCCATTTGGCTTAGCCCAGCTTCTCCTCCTCCTCCTCCTCCTCTTCTTCTTCTTCTTCTTCTTCTTCTTCTACTACTACTTCTTTACTTCTTCTACTTTTCTTCCCTTTTCCCTTCCTTTTTTTATTATTTTTGGTTTGTTTTTTATTTTTTGAGAAGAAAGGAAAAGTATGATCCGACTCAAACAAACAAGGGTTGAATTGTATGCTCTCCTCTCACAACCAGCGAACTTGAACCCCTAACACCCACCGCCCCTAATTCAGCAACCCACACTCCTCCCTCAACAACCCAAACACCAAGATATCAAATACCCACCCATTCTTCACACCCGCCTTCCTCCTCGTACCCTCATGCACAAACCCAACCTTCTTCAACAGCTTCACACTCACATCATTCCCCTCAAACACCCCAGCCTCCAACCTGATCACCTCAGGGAACGTCTCAAACACCCACTTGACATACACAGGCAGCACCTCGCTCATGATCCCCTTCCCCCAGCTCTCCTCCCCGAGCCAGTACCCAACCTCAAAGCACTTGGACTCGACATCGTCGCGCGTCTTGATCCCGATGCCGCCCAGGCAGGTATCCGTCTCGCGGTCGCAGATGATCATGCTCGGGATCACCTCGACGGTGTTGCCCTCCGGTGTGGTCGTGGGAACCTTGAAGAAGGAGGCAAAAGCGATCCAGCGCTGGGCGTCCTCGAGGGTGTAGGGCGAGGCGAAGCGGTAGCTCATGTACTTTGCCACGGCGGGCGAGTTGGCGGCGCGGGTCAGGGCGGGCGCGTCCGAGGGGTGGATGAGGCGGAGGTGGGTTTTGGTGAGGGTTAGGATGGGTTTGGGGATTGGGATGGTGGGATCCAAAGAGGGCAAGCCTGAGAGGCCCTTGGGAGGGAGGCCTGAGACGGAGGGGGGTTGGCTCGACATTGTGTGTGTTGGGTGGGACGTGACCTGGCTGGGGCCCTCGTTGTGTTTGGGGGTGCTCTGGGTTTGATGAGGGAATGGGAGAAAGAGATGTGAGTCTGGTGATAAGATGGACTTATCTAAGTGCTGGATATAAGAGGAGCCCGGGAGGTGGGCCTTGAGTCACTTCACCCGGCGGCCAGAAGAGGAAGGTTGGGAGGTGTAAGAGTCAGAGCTGACGGGGCACTCGATATTGCTGGGTGTCACAGTTCTTATAAGTCGAATATCCACCTTAGGGAAGGAAGGTTGTCGGCCATTGAGTAACAGGGGCGAGCAATCATTGAAGCCCTGCAACACAATACTTGCGAGCTCGACGGGGACAATCGTAAGGGGCGCCACTCGGCTCGTCACTTACGAACGCGGAGACTCGGCAACCGATAATCCTGTCCGTTTACACATAACGAGTGTTGACTCTGTCAAAGATGGATTCAAGCACTCTTTGCTTATCAGCTTGGCGATCTCCGAGATCGAAGCCAAGACGGGAATTCAGACCATCTCGCCGTCCGCATGGCAGCGGGGCCGAAAATGGAAGCTGGCTCGAGGCTGGGACGCTGGACCCTGAATGCCCCTCTAGCGCGGCCCCGTCAGCCCGCTTTGATGTCGAACTGCTGGCCAATCACAGCGCAGCTGACGCACTAACAGCTGCGGCTGTGAACTGTTAGGTGGCCTTAAAGTTTCGAGCAGTTGGAGCAGCTCCAGCCGTGCTGATCACTTCGTGGGGACGTCTCGACGAAGCCTCGTTGTTGACGGCGTCTTTCTTCAATGCCCGACCAATTGATGCCGCTCTTTACCAATCCTTGAATTCGCTCTCGCTCCTTTGCTCCCGGGTGATACCGATTGCCTGTTTCTTTGCCCCGGCCAACAACCACCAGCGTGGAACCCTGAGAACGAGTCCCGGCCGCAGCGCTTGCGACGCGCACGACAGGCAGGATGCCGCCAAAGTCGAGGTTTACGAGGCTAGACGCCTTCACAAAGACGGTCGAGGATGCGCGCATTAGGACGACATCGGGCGGCATCGTCACCATCGTGTCGCTGATCGTGGTGCTCTTCCTCGCCTGGGGCGAGTGGCGCGACTACCGGAGGATAGTCGTGCACCCGGAGCTGATTGTGGACAAGGGCAGAGGTACGACGGCGGCGCGCGGGCTTGTCAATGGCAGCGGGCACTGACTGTTTGATTTGCGACAGGCGAGCGCATGGAGATCCACCTCAACATTACCTTTCCCCGGGTCCCCTGCGAGCTGCTCACACTCGACGTCATGGATGTCTCTGGGGAGCAGCAGCACGGCGTCCAGCACGGTGTGACAAAGACCAGGCTGCGGCCGCTGAGCGAGGGAGGCGGTGACATTGACTCCAAGGCTCTTGCCCTGTACGTTACGCTCCGCCCTTAGCGTCCATCGACCCTCCACTAACACCCCTCAGGCATGCGCAGGACGAGGCGGCGCTCCATCTCGACCCATCCTACTGCGGCCCCTGCGGTGGCGCGAACCCTCCGAGCAACGCCAAGAAGCCCGGGTGCTGCAACACATGCGAGGAAGTCCGCGAGGCGTACGCGCAGCAGGGCTGGGCCTTCGGTAGGGGCGAGGGCATCGAGCAGTGCGAGCGCGAGCACTACAGCGAGAAGCTGGACGAGCAGCGGAACGAAGGGTGCCGCATCGAGGGCGGACTACGCGTCAACAAGGTGGTGGGCAACTTCCACATCGCGCCCGGCCGCAGCTTCAGCAACGGCAACATGCACGTGCACGACCTCAAGAACTACTGGGACACGCCCGTCAAGCACACCTTCAGCCACACGATCCACCACCTGCGCTTCGGCCCCCAGCTGCCCGACAGCCTGCACAAGAAGCTCGGCACCAAGCACCTGCCCTGGACCAACCACCACCTCAACCCGCTCGACGCCACCCACCAGGAGACGGACGACGTCAACTTCAACTACATGTACTTCATCAAGATCGTCCCCACCTCGTACCTGCCCCTCGGCTGGGAGAAGACGTGGGCCGGCTTCCGCGAGGAGCACCACGCCGAGCTGGGCTCGTTCGGCGCCTCGGCCGACGGCAGCGTCGAGACGCACCAGTACTCGGTCACCAGCCACAAGCGCAGTCTGGCGGGCGGTGATGATTCCGCTGAGGGTCACCAGGAGCGGCTTCACGCGAGGG
Organism: Chaetomiaceae sp. PF1801; assembly: GCA_023628475.1. Classification (NCBI taxonomy): domain Eukaryota; kingdom Fungi; phylum Ascomycota; class Sordariomycetes; order Sordariales; family Chaetomiaceae; species Chaetomiaceae sp. PF1801. The sequence goes on from JAMAKQ010000018.1 coordinate 185,856, forward strand.
GTGGTATTCCGGGGGTTTTCTTCTCTTATGTGAGTTCATATGATGTCAAGTGGGTGTGCGTGTGTAGAAGTAAATTTACTGACTGGCTGTGCTAGGATATCTCGCCCATGAAGGTTGTCAACCGCGAGGAAAAGGCCAAGAGCTTCCTCGGGTTCATTGCCGGCTTGTGTGGTGTTGTGGGCGGTACTCTGACTGTGGCGGCGGCCATTGACCGTGCTCTGTTTGAGGGTACCGTGCGGCTCAAGAAGATGCGGTCGAAGGAGCTATAAGGTGGGCAGGGTGATGGCTAGTGGTGATGTATACAACTTGGCCTATGTTGCAGTTGGGGTTTGATGTCCTGCTGATGGGGTTCGTCCATGTTTTTGGCTAGTACATCAGTGTCTTAGATGCATGGGAAAGGAGTTCAGGTTTGGTATTCGTGCAAAAAGGAGTATTTCACACTTCCCACGTCTCAAAGCTGCTACACAAGTATCCAGAGATTACTAACTCTACTTCACTAGCTGGTTGCTCTTAACTAGAATTCATCTCTCCTTTTTTTTTCTTCTCCTTCGTTCTTCCCTCTCCTTCGTTCTTCCCTCTCCTTCTTTCTTCCCTCTCCTTCTTTCTTTCCTCTCCTTCTTTCTTTCCTCTCCTTCTTTCTTTCCCCTTCTTCTTTCTATCTCTTTTCTTTTTTTTTTTCTATTCTCCTTTCTCTATCTTATTACCTACTTCTCTTCTTCTCCTCTGCTTTCCCCTTTTCCTTCTTTTCATTATTCTAGTTTTTGTATCTACATTTTGATCTATTCTTATATTTCCTATCTTTAAGTCCGTGCTGATGAGCGAGGCGTGATTTGAGCCCTCGTAGCATATGACGTGTATCCGTAGCTTCGTCCGGATAAAAGGATCACCCCCAAATCCTATTTGTCTTCCAACCCAACCTCCAAAGTCCTCTCTAACCCGTCATCTGCAGGCATTCATCAGACCAATCCTACAATCAACGCCCACACCCCATCACAATGGCAGAACGCGGGTACCCCCGACACATCCCATTCCCGTTCGACCTCCGCGACACGAGCATCGACATCTTTAAGGGCGAGGCAGCTTCCCTGCTCTACGACATCTTCCCCGGGACCCTTAACGTCACTGAAGGCAACTTCCGCTGTCACTTACTTTTTCAGGTCGAGGAGCTCCCGAGCGGGCCGCTGCCGCTGACCGTCGGCGGCGTGCCCATCACCATCCTGGACGAGGAAGAGCGCGGACGGTTCCACCTGTTTCCGAGGCAGATTCTGGGACAGCTTTCTATCGATGTCTGCCGCGAGGGTTACGATGTCACCGCTGGTCTGCTGTCTGGCGGCGACTTGCGCAGGCTGGCGGTGGAGTTCAGCAGAGAGGTGGAAGCGCGAGGGCAGGATGTCGAAATCCTTGAGGTCATCTTCACCACGGCCCGGACATTCTACGTCGTTCTCGAAGACCATATCCACATTGACACCATCAGGTGGAAAATGCCGGGGAGGATAGCAGGTTGCTCAGTGGGCTACATGAACGACTGGGAGATACCCCGGCGCCCATGGCCGGGCTCGCGGACTGGCAGACTGGCGGACTCCCAACGAGCCGTGGAGGGCGTCAATGTGATGCGGTCAGTCAGGATAGGGAGTCCTGGCGACCGTGGTGTGCCGCGTGTGGTGTATGACTGGCTTTTCCCTGGTCAGCAACAGGACTCGGACGATGACAGTGCCCAGCCAGCTGACGGATCGGTCGCCTGGCATGATGCAGGTGTTGTGCGAGGCTCCTTTGACTTCTACGTTGAAAAGGGGAAATTTGCGGGATACTATGGATTCGTGAGCGGGAGCGAGGATTCTGATGCCGGGCCAGCGGGCGTCGGCCGTCCGGACAGGAAGTGAGACTGTAGATGCATCTATCAAGTATCTGACACATACAATCCAGCACTGAGTCGGGTCAAGCGGTAGGGAGTACACCGTGGATGTCCAGTCAATGGCTTCCTTCAATTGATGTCGGACGAAAAAAGCGGCATGCCAATAGCGTCTGCAATGCGACACTTTGACGGCTGCCCACTTCTTGCATATCCGAATTTCTATCTCCGATTGGCCCTGGACTCATCTGGAAAGGTAATTGGGACAGAGATGACGGACAGCGGCTCATCAGGTGCAAGATGAGGTTCCGGACGGTCTGCCATTCACGGGACGACTGGTCTGGCCTTCAGCTGGACAGCGTCCTCATCCGATGAGGTGAGGCTGGCTGGCCTCGACCGCCTCCGTGAGAGCGGATGATCGGCAAAACGCTAGTGGCGGCCCACAGGAGCGACTCGGTCGGTGAGAGATCTGGACTCCTTGGACAGACAGTTCAGAAAGCTTGATCAGTGGAGGTCGGCGAAAGGCGGTTGAGAACCAGGGAAAGCCTGTGATTGCTTCAACAGCAAACTCGGCAACAACAACGCTCATCTGGCCGGTGTAAGCGCAAAGGTCGCAAAACCGAAGAGCTTCATTATTGCAGCGGATGTAAGATCCAAAACTTGCGACTCGGCTCGAGGTTTCAAGAGCGCATCCGGTCATTGAGGGTCTTGCAAGGCATGCAGGGGGACTGCCGAGCAGGGAAAAAAGGCCACAGATGACGTCGTGTTTGTGACCCTAAAAGCCCTGCCGCAACGAGGCGAAGCTTTGCCGCGAACGATGGGGCTGACTTGAGTTCAGCTCATGTAGAACCATCAGATGGGATCGTTGGTCGATGCGGCGGCCACCGACAAAGGAAACTTGAGAAAGTTGGGCCAACCGGCCGGCGGGCCAGGCCGGTCCGTTCCCGTCGGTTGGAGGGAAAACGTTCTGGAAAAGGGGAAAGCGGCAGACCTGCACCCCATGATTTTGCGGCGAGATGTGGCTGGAAATGGCAGACGCCGTTTCCGCCAGGAACGGCGTGGAGACACTAGCCTGTTCTGTACTAGCGTCGAGCATTTTTGGAACACCTCAGCTCAGACTTACCGCTCCAGGCATGGCGGGCAGGAAATTAATGTGGGTGCAGCCCCTCGAACCCCCCTGTCAGCACTTCCCCGTTCGCGTGCGCTGCCCCTTGTTTCTCCTTCCCTCGGCCAAACGTGACCCGTCTCCTGTCGCTGCCAGACCCGGACCTCTTGCGTTTTCCGACTTCACTGCAACCACTCTTATTTTCCTTCGTTGTTGTCGACATTGCGCTCGAACTAATCGACCACCCTACGCTCGCTCATCCCGTCCACTCGTTGTGCGCCGCGTTTTGTTTGCGCAGTGGCTGAAAGCAACCATTGTCGACAGCAAGATTGCTCCGCGCTTTATTTGTCCCTCGATGCGCTCCTTTTCCCAACGACGAAACCGGCTCTGACCTTGAAACCGACGACTATTGACGACCCTCGACGATACTCCGAGGCCTTGACGACCGTTTTCCCGATCCATCGAGCCCTTAGGCAGTATCCCAAGTTATCCACAATAGGTCCCGCCTACACGAGCTCAGCCGTCGTCGAACCAGCACTCCTGCAACTCGGTCGATTCGCGTGGTCCCAGTCGCAAACCACCACATTTTGGTTGCCGGCTGTGGCTTCAAGTTAGCCTCATACTCGATGCGCGATCGCCTTCCCCTCTCGGATACCTCTTAGCGCTGTTGCCACACGGTTGTCCTGACGTCGGCGTTGGGGCTGTGCCGCGCTCCCATAAACACAGCGGTGTCCCCGATCTCCTCTCGGTATTTCCTTTTCGTTCACCCGCACAAACTCCGCCATGTCGCAGCAACGACCGGACCATCTCGACCTCAGGTCGAAATCGCAGGCCTCCGTCTCGCGGCCTCTACGATCGCCCCGCCTCCACGTTGCCGGCGAGGTACCTCCCGAACTCTCCCCGCTCGATGCGTTCGCGTTGCAGAGCCGGCTGCTGGCCAAGCAGCTGGAGGACAGCGCAAAACAGGGTCGGCGCATGAGCCGCCTTCCTCCGTTGACCGTCGAGAGCCCCTTGATCGTCCAAGGCAGGTCGGAGTACTTCCGCTCTCTATCGCACGACTCCGTGTCCGATGACGAACACCCGCCCCTTCAGAATGTCGGACTTGGCTTGAAGACGGAGGTGGACGACGATCTTACCAACCGGCCCAGGTCGATGCACCCGCGCTTGAGCCAGATCCCTCCGACTCCCGACGAGTCCATTCCAGTACCGGCCGTGCCCAAGACCGCCCTGGATCCGATCAAAGCGGGGCAACCAAGTGGCGCAGGCGCAGAGGAAGGATTCTTCGATGTAGGGGCGCGGAGGGAACGCTCACCTTCCCCCATGGGGATCTCCGCCTCCCCCGGGAAGGAATCGTTAGGGAGATCAGCGACCCAGGACAGTCTGCCTCAGCAATCGCCCGTGGTCAGCCCGTCCATCACCAGCTCCCCCGAGAGGCTAGCCAAGAGCTCGTTCGATGCTAGTGGCCTTGTGCCTCCTAGGCCGATGTTCACGAAGCGATCCTCCAGCCTGATGTCGTCACTGGAATCCACCGACGAAGAAGGTATCAGCAATCTGAGCACTTCGATGTACTCTCAGAGGTCCCGCAAGTTTTCGTCCAGTAGTAGTGTTCTGTCTCCTGCGCACCCGCCATACCAACGCTCACCTTCAGTCGCCTCGGACGCTTCTGGCCTGCCTCGGCCGCAATTCAACTTCTCCAGGCCTCTGAGCCGAGCAGGAACCCCAAGTTTCGACCCGCCAGCACGTCAAGCGTCATCCGACAGCCAGGGCTCGTTTTTCCCGGCAGACGACGCTGCCTCTACTCCAAGCTTGACACCCGAAACGTCCCGCGAGGCTGCTGGGGACGATGGGGTTTCGGCGGCGCCGTCATACATCTATTCGAAGTTCTCCTTACCCCGCGGCAAGCCAGTCCAGAGGTCGTCAATGATCTTGCTCAACGACCCTCTTGCGCGGCCCTCGCTGGACCAGCCCATGTCGCCTCTGACTACGACTCAAAGTTATCCTGGGGTGGGACAACCACCACCCTCTCCTCCGACTCGGCCCTCCAGCTCCTCTGGCAGCCGCCCGTTCGACGCGTCACGGCCATCGCAGGAGCGGAGCAAGCTGAGCACCGAAGTGATGCGACCCGCTCAGCAGCCTTCGCCTAACCCTAGCAGGCCGTCGACGGAGAGCGCTCGTGTCTCGGAGGAAGACGAGCAACGGGGGCGAAGTTTGGTCCCCCGCGCACACGGCACCGCGGCGGGGAGCTCATCGGTGTCTGCTGCCACGAGCGACTCTGCGAGCACCGTCAAGGCTGGGAAATCCATGAATTCTGCCGCCCCGACCATGTCAGATATGTCAGCGGAGGAGCATGTCAGCAAGGCGATCGCTCTCCACGAGAGCGGCGCTCTGCAAGAGTCGACATGGCACCTGCGGCTTGCCGCGAAGCAAGGACATCCCACTGGCATGCTGCTCTATGCCCTGGCCTGCCGGCACGGCTGGGGGATGCGCCCGAATCCGCGGGAAGCCGTGCAGTGGCTTCGCAAGGCTGCCGATTCGGCCCAGCTGGAAATCGCCGACGAAGAAGGTCAAGCCAAGGAGGGCAAGCCCGCCGATGTTGCGGAGCGCAAAACGCGTAAGGCGCAGTTTGCGCTCAGCATCTACGAGCTGGGCGTCAGCCACATGAACGGGTGGGGTATTGAGCAGGACAAGGCTCTTGCCCTGCGATGCTTTGAGATCGCCGCATGTGAGTTCACCACATTTCCGAGGCCATTGGACTATGTAACTAACGGACTCCTAGCATGGGGTGACGTGGATGCGCTCGCCGAGGCAGGTTTCTGCTACGCCCAAGGGATCGGCTGTAAGAAAGATCTCAAAAAGAGCGCCAAGTTCTACCGCGAGGCCGAAGCCAAGGGCATGAGCATGGTCGGCAACAGCTGGTAAGCCTCACCCACAGTCTTTGCTCCTCCCGGTTGTGATGTTGACCATGTCCAGGATCCACAAGGCCAAGTACAACGACGACAAGGACAAGCAGTCCCGGTCCAAGTCGAGGTCGAGGAAAAGCATTTTTAGCCGTAAGAAGGATTAATGAGCGAAGCGGAGCGGAGCACAGCGCAACCAACTTCCACACCCCTTCGGAATGGTTGCTGCGCACACCACAACACAACAACAACGCCTTGACGATTACGAGAACTACGCAGTACGCATCGGCACGATATCATCATTCATACCCCATACCCCATTGGTTTCGAGGAGTTTTCGGGAATCGGTTTGGCGGCGACAGGGCGTTTTGTCATGCCTCGGAGCCAGGGTTCAGCAACTTTTACGCCCCTCTACTGGGCAGCTTCGCGCCTTGGCTTCTCATCACAAGAAGCAACAAACTCTCAGCGCTGGTTTTCTTCCATGTTCACTTTTTGTTTCGTTCATTAGCACATATTCGTCGATTACCGAGGTTTGGGTTGAAAGGGAAGCTGTATTGACACATGTAATCTTGGCTTTTCTGGAGAGATGGGTCAAGAGCGATGGAATCTGCTCGGTGTACAGAGTTTGGGCGGCGGGGTTGGCCGGTTTTCGTTTGGAAGGAACACAACTTCTCTGTAGATAGTGTTGTTTATTTGGTGTTTGGCCTGCGCCGGAACTGCACATTTTCCCGTCATGGGACTCGAAGCAACGTGCCGAGCAAAGCGAGTAGAACTTGAACCATGGTGACCCCTAGCGTTCGTGGCTTGTGAGGTGCATAGGATAATCGTCTAGAAGGCCACCTTGACTGAGGCGGCCAACTCAATTAATTACCTGGAATAAGTGTTCGCATGATTTCTGATTCGAGCGAGGAGGAAGCACGACCAGTGACCTACCACAGAGACAGACATACCTCGTGGCCCTGACGAAGGATAGCGATAAATGGCAATTCATTTCTGGGGTAGCTATTAACCCGCTTCTTCGTGATCCCGCTATTTGTACATGAACCTCGTCTAACTCCCGACAACCCCCAACTACAACACCTTATGTGTCCACCTCCATCTTGTCGCCGCCCTCTTCCGCCGTCAGGTCGTGCACGCTCACAAACTTGCCAAGGTCGGCCTTGCGGATGATCTTCTCGTTAAGCACGGCGGTCGTGCCCTTCTCAAAGGCGTAGCTCTTGAGCTTCTGCGTCCGCTCGTTGGGCTTGATGTAGTTGCGCATCAGCGTCGTCTTGTCGGCCGTGATGACGGCCACGTCGACGTTGCTGCCGGACCCCAGGTCGTTCCAAATGCCCGCCTCGATGGCGTCGGCGCACAGCTTGACCGCCTCGTCCCGCGTCAGCGACGGCTTCCACTGCGTCTCGAACACCGACATGGCCGCCAGCGAGCCCGAGCCCATCGTCACGTAGGGCAGCTTGTCGGTCGACCCGTGCGCGTGCACCGTGAAGAGGTGTGTCCCCGTCGGGTCGACGCCCGCCACGACGAGGTATGCGCCGATGTACCCCTGGTAGCGGAACAGGTGCTGCTTGAGCATGGTCATGCAGGTGACGACGCGCGGCTTGCGGCCGGTGGACAGGGCGTGCAGCTCGAGCTGCGAGCTGATGAGGGCCGTGGTGAACTCGGTGTCGGCGGCCGTGCCGGCGCCCGCGCACCAGATGTTGGGCGAAATGTAGTGCAGCTTCTCGCAGTTCTTGTCGGCGACGATCGGGCCCGAGGTTGCTCGTGTGTCGGCGGCGATCTGGAGGGGGGCCGGATTAGATTGGCACGTCGCTACCGGGTTTCATGATGCAGGAGCCACTCACCACAACACCGCCGTCGTATATGCAGCCGACAATGGTTGTGCCTGTGCTGGTCGCCTTGGGCAGCGGCACACCCCGGGCATGCAGCGCCGCATTGCGGTTGTAGTTTGAGAAGTCGAAGCCAGGCATCTTGGAAACGGGGTTGTCTCCGGATCGCGCAGTCGAATATTTTTGTCGAATCTGTCACTCTGGTATCGCCGTGGCTTGTGTGATGTTCGGCTGGAGAGCACCTCGTTGTCGAACCTAAAAGTTGAACTCGTGGTTGTTAATGGTTGTTGGCGGGAGCTGATGACGAGGCTAGAGCTGCCTTCCACCACTGAACCGCAGGCGAGGGACAAGGCGGTCGAGCTCCGTTTGACGCGCCAAGGGGATGCTGCCTGACTCCACATTGAAACCCGTAAGCGGGATGCTTAACGGAAGTGGCCCAAGCTCCCCCACACGTGATGGAAGCTAGCCAAAACGGGCAGGAATTCAAGGTGGCAGGGATGTTTCTGGAGCTGGCTGGGCAGGCAACGGCAGGCCAAAAAATCGTGGTCGCGTCGCTTTTGAGGCTGGGATCTCGAATCCGCCCAAATAGCAACAGAACAAACATCCACCTACTTTTTTTCCTTGCCGAGCACATCGACGGAGTATTTTTGCTTGGACCGCTCTCGACAATCATCATCGAACACAGCCTTCATCACGAACGACGTTGTTTCTCTGTTTACCTACTTTCAGCCGAGAGCTGACTCGCTTTCGCCTGCGGAACTCGCTGCACTCCCGCTTGCGATCTCAGTTCGCCAATGACCAAACCCGACATCTGAACCAACGGCCTCTCTCTAACGAGGGCGACGTTTACAACAGCCATGGCCTTTAGCTTTGGAGCCGGCAACACCATGATGGGCGCTTCCGCTGGCGGGGCGGGAGCAGTGACGCAGGGCAGTGATCTCGAGGTCATCCAGACAGAGGTACGACATGCATTGGAACCTTTAGCAGCCGTGACCGTGTTACTGACGGTTCCGTCTACAGGGACTCGGATTCCTCTCGATTGCCGGCGACGCCAAAGTCCAACTGACCTCGAAGTGGTCCCCTCCACCTGCGCCCACGGCATCGCTGCTCAGCATTGCCTCCCGCAAAGGACTGGTCGCTGCTGCTGGCCCCGACGCCGTCCACGTTGCGACAACCGAGTCAGTACGAAAGGCCTTCGAGGGCGAGAAGAATGGCGACAGTGAAGTGCGGCCATTCACCCCCCAGGCCACGGTGCCGCTCTCAGTCCGAATCTCTCAGCTCGCCTTCACTGCCGACGAACAGTTCCTGGTTCTTTCTGCCGAGTCAGGCGGCGGTCTCGCAGTGCACGATGTTCAGGCGCTTACCCAAGGGAGCAAACAAGCCTCTTTTGAGCTCAGTACTAACGGCGAGACGCTGCGAGCCCTGGTTCCCAACCCAATGCCCGAGTCCGCGAGCCTCTGCGCAATCGTCACGGACAAAGGCAACCTCTTCATGGCGAACCTGGCGGAGCGCAAGCTGGTGTCGGGGACAAACGGCCCATCTCTGCGCTCGCAAGTCACTTGCGCAGCATGGAGTACGAAGGGCAAGCAGTTGGTGGCTGGTATGGCGGACGGGTCTATTTATCAGATGACGCCTGATGGTGCCGAGAAGGCTCATATCCCAAAGCCACCAAACCTGGGCGACTATCACGGTACGCAATCTCTGCTGTTGGCTTCCCCCCACTTCATACTGACTTGAGATAGTCGCTTCCATTACATGGCTCGAGAACCATGTGTTCCTTGCTGTCCACAACCCGACAAACAGCACAGACTCCTCCGTTTTCCACATCATTACGCGGCAACAGCCACCTGGCGGGACACCCACGTTTACCTTCCAGAAACTCACCGACCCAGTCGAGCCGTTTACCTCGGACAAAGTTCCTCACCACACTGTCCTGAGGCTCAAGGATTTCCCGCCAAATCTGCAGGACCTCCTTCTCGTCTCATCGACTGCGATTGAGACCATTGGCATGTTGACTCGGTCCAAGACGCCCTTGGAACCCGATAGACCGGCTGACGCCATCACCAACGTCTTCACAACGACCGAACTGGCGGATGATTCTAAGCGAGCCCAGCTGCCTATGAGCGAGGACTTGACCGAAACGTTCCCAGTTGGAGCGGCGCTTGACTTGTCCAGTAAGGACAAGGTGGAAAAGCCGATCCCATCCGACGAAATGGAGTTTTCGCCTGGTCCTCTGCCTGCGTTGTGGGTGCTCAATAACGAGGGCGTCCTGGCAGCGTGGTGGATCGTCTACAACGAGTCGATCCGTGGGGGGACGACGTACCCTGGAATTGCTACCGGCGATGCCGTTGCTCCGGCTTTTGCGACTCCTGCGCCAGCCCTCGCTGCTCCCGCTGGGTTTGGGTCCCCTGCCAGCAAAGCTCCAGCGTTCGGATCCCCTGCTACCGCCACGCCAGCTTTCGGTGGGGCGTCGATCCTCGGGGCGAAGGCCTCCCCCTGGTCGACAGCCGCAGGTGCGTCTACATCCCCAGCGTTTGGTTCCAGCTCCTTTGGGAACCAGCCGGCTGCGGCTGCCCCAAGCGCACCAACTTTTGGTTCGCCGTCTTTCGGAGGCAAACCAGCTGCTCCCGCCTTCGGCCAATCTTCGTCAATCGGGCTAGGAAACAAGGTATCTCCGTGGGCGACCGGCTCGACGGCTGCTGCGGCCCCGGCATTCGGCCAGACCGGGTTCTCGGCCGCCGCGCCAAGCCCTGGCAAGGTCTTCGGCAGCAGCGCGGCACCCGCGACTGGTGGGTTCGCAACCTTCGCTAGCAAGAGTGGTTTTGCAAGCCTGGGTGGTGCCACCGGCGGCTCGAGTATCTTCGGGTCCAAACCCGGTGGTGCCTTGACCTCAAGTGCACCGGAGGTCTCCATGGACGCCGACACAGCCTTTCCCCCTCCGGCTTCCAAGACCGATAAGCCCGCGCTTGGAAGTTCACCTTTCGTTCTTGGGACGACGTTCAAGGCAGACAAGTTGGCAGCCAATGACAATGAGAAGCCAAAAGAAGGTGCAGGCAAGTCCTTGTTTGGCAGCGGATTCGGACTCTCGTTGGATGATGCGGCCAAGCAACCAGCAGGCCGCGAGTCAAAGGATGAGGACATGGCTACCACGCCGCCTCCCGCGCAAGAGAAGCCCAAGTCTATTTTCAGTCCCGAGTCTACGACCCCTACGACTACTCCGGCTCCCCAGAAGTTCGACTTCAAAACTGCAGCCCCCACTGGCGGTCTCTTCGGCTCCAAGCTGCCTTCATCTGGGGGTGTCTCCAATATCTTTGGTGCCCCCAAGCCGGCCACGTCAATCTTTGGCACCCCGAAGGTTAAGCAAGAGGACGAGGGCAAGGCGGATCTGTCCAAGATCCCGGAGGCACCTCTCCCGCCTGATACTACTAGTAAGGCGGCCTTCTATTTGAGTTCTTCGTCATCAGGATCGGAATACTCACCAACGACAGTCTCCAAACCGGCGGTCAAGGAAGAGCAGGCCCCTCTACCGCCCGACTTCCTGGGTAAGCCCCTGAAGAAGGACGAGCCGCCCAAACCGTTGCCGGAGGCCGCACCGTTGCCTGCGGACTCCATTTTCGCCAAGCCCAAGCCCGAGGCAAAGGAAGCGAAAACCCCAGCTGCGGAGGAGGCGCCTTTGCCGCCGGATTTTCTTGGCAGGCCGGTCTTGAAGGAAGAGGCACCGCTGCCTTCTGTGCCCGATAGCGCCGGGGAGGAGGAGTTTTCGGAGGAAGAGGCCTCACAGGGCCAGGAAGAGGAGGAAGAGGGAGAAGAAGGCGAGGAAGGGGAGTATGAGTCGGAAGCTGCGAGCGAAGGGAGTGGCATCGATGTTGCCAAGGACCTCAGTCCGACGACCGGGTTTGGGCCGGGTATCACGCCTCAGAGCTCGTTTGGGGGGATGGGCGGGAGCACGTTTTCGACCATCTCCCGCTCCGAAGCAGAACAGCCGCGGCCGTTATTTGGTGAGATCACTAAGAATGCGCCTCCGCTTTTCCCCAAGGCGGCACCCATACCCCCGAGCCCTCGTTCGCCTAGCCCTGTACGGGGCGGCCGAGGCAGCCTTTTCCGACCTAGCGACGGGGGACGGTCCTTCAGCGCTCCGGGGGTAGCGACAACACTCCTGGGTAGGAAGGCAGCGCCTTCGCCATCAACACTTGGATTCAGTACCGGTTACCGGCCTGAAGTCGATCCGAACGTCCAAGCGCAGCGGAGGCTTGCAGAGAAGGCGCGTGCCGAGGAGCATCTTCTCATCGACCCAGAAGATGAAGGCATCCAGCAGATCCTGCAGTCGGAGATTGAGCCGACCACACAGATGCACGAGTTCCTTGCGACCGAAACAAAGCTGGAGCCACTGGCCCCGGGCCGTGAAGAGGTGCCTGGCGCTTGCGAGTCATTATGGCGGGACATCAACCGCATGATTGATAGGATGGGTCTGAATTCGCGATCGCTGCAGTCCTTCATTCTCGGCCACACGACCAAGTTCAAAGAGGGCGGCCGGCACCAGGAAGACCTCGAGAATTCCGAAGACTGGGTGTTGGTCGAGGCAGGAGAGCTCGGCGCCGTTCTCGACGATGAGCTCGCGCCGAAGCTTGCAAGGGGTCGCATCCAAGACCGCGACGGCCTCGAAGACTCCATCAAGAGCTTCGCCAAAGACCTCGCCAAGCTGCGCGCAAAGGAGGAAGACATGCGCAAGATCCTCAACGCGCACGTCGACCCCGACCAACTCACCGCCGCCAAATCCATCCCCCTCAGCGCCGAACAAGCAACCCAGCAAAACGAACTTCGCCGCTCCTACGCCGCCTTCACCAAGCTCCTCGCCGAGACAGAAGAGGCTCTGACCCTGCTCAAAGCCAAGATCGCCTCAACGGGCGCCGCCACGGGCAAAACCCCCGTGCCCACTGTCGAAGCCATCATCCGCACCATCAACAAGATGACCAGCATGGCCGAGAAGCGCAGCGGCGACATCGACGTGCTCGAGAGCCAGATGCGCCGCCTCCGGCTCGGGTCCGCGGGGCCGTCGAACGGCACACCCGGCCCGCGCAGCCGCGAGGGCTCGCCGTTTGTTACGCCCCAGCGGAGGTCGGTCATGTCGATGATTGCGTCGCCTGATAAGGACAGGTCGTCGTTTCTGAGGGACTCGATCTCGTCGTCGAGGGGTGGCGGTGGTGGGACGCCGTCGCCGAGGAAGAAGTTGAGTATGTATAGTGTGGAGGAGAAGAGGGAGCTGCGGGCGAGGGAGGCGAAGAGGAAGAACACGCTGCAGTTATTGAGGAAGAGTTTGGCGAGGGCCGGGCCGAATGTTTCGCGGTTGAGGGATGATGAATAGCGTGGGAATTGGGGGTGGGTGGGGAAGTGGAGGGGAGTTGGTATTGCATGGGTTGGGAATGAACCGAGACTGGAGATAAGTGAGACGTATATCTTGGGTGTATTGATATGACAACGCGATGCTATTAAGCTCCCACGGCACAGAGTTCTTGAATTGGCTGTCCACTGGCTTCGTTGGGCCCTCAGATTGCCGTAAGGCGAGCCGAACTCACTGTCTCCTTGGAAGTGCCCTCTTGAACAGTCCCAAGTACCTCTGTGGTACATAAATCATCCTCAAATTAGGACCACTAGCCACAAGCAAGCAATGTGTCAGTTTATATCCCTATGATTTGAAGCTTAACCTTTCGCCTGCATCCATAAGTCAACCTGCCCAACACCCAAACACCCACCACCAGCCAGCCATGGTAACCCACCCACCCCAGTCCTAGCAATGTACAGTAGATATAAACTTTGGACCACAGATGCAAAACCGTAGATTACACCCTACCTCTCCTTTCCCCCATCCCTTATCACCGGTAATCCTTCATTCCCAGTGACACTTCCCAGCCATTCAATCGTCATCCCACTCATCGCCATTCCTAATCCCACTCGGCTGCCCACTGGCATCAGTATGTGCCGCCGGCTTCTTCTGCTGTGATGACGACCCGGCAGCAGCGTCCAAGTCCTCATCCTCATCCAGCGCCCTGGCCAGCTCATCCGGATCGCGCATCTTGGCGTCCGGGTCCACGATATCCGTCACGCCGTGCTCCTCGTCATCGTCATCCAACCCCCGCGCACGCTCGTGCTCCAGCACGCCCTCGTCGGCGCTGATGGAAATGCCGCGGGATCCCCACTTCGGTCTCGCACCGTTGCCGTTGCCGCCACCGTTCTGGTGGTGATTGTAGTTATTCCGCCCCCTTCCACCACCACCCAGCGCAGGCGCGCTCTCCTCGTCGTCGGTGCCCGCGTCAATGTCCTGCGTGAACTGCTTGCTGCCAAAGATGCGGCGCAAAAGCCAGCCGCGCGAGAGATCGTCGGCGTCGACCACGCCGCCGTTGCGCAGCTTGACGCGCTGGCGCGACCAGTAGACCCACGCAAAGTCGACGTACAGGGCCGTCTGGATGACGCCGAAGATGACCGAGATGGGGTTAGGCTTGCGCCCGTTGGTGTCGAGCTCCTTCCAGATCCAGTTGAGCAGGTACAGGGCGCGGTAGGAGCCCAGGAAGACGATGTAGAAGGAGGTGATGACGGTCGGGATGGTCGTCTGGCGGAGGAGGAGGAGCTGCGGGAGGACGGCGACGGATTCGAGGATTTGGGAGAAGACCCAGAGGAACTGGAGCGGGTTGTGTTGTTAGAAGAAGGGGACAAAGGGGAGGTGAGGGGAGCATACCTCGAGGAAACCCCAATATCTCTTTTCTTCAAAAATCATCATGACAAAAGGCGACAGGATCGTAACGCCGACCAGGATCACGGCGCTCAGCTTCCAGGCGATCTCGCGCTCGCGGGTGCGCGGGTAGACGAAGCGCATGACGGCGATGGTGTAGAAGGACGAGAGCAGGTAGAAGACCTTGAAGAAGTAGTTCCATGCGGAGGTCTCGCCGAAGAAGTCGGTGTAGCGGGTGATAAAGACGAGGGCGTAGAAGAGCTGCGTGAGGAGGGAGACGCCTGCGGAGCGGCCGACGTCAGCAGTCATGTCGAGTTATCAATGGGGAACATCCGAGCAACTAACCCTCAGAGCTCCTGTTCCGGTGGATGGAGAAGATGAGGATGCATTTGGCCGTGAGGTGGGATAAATCGGCCGCTATCCTGAAGATCTAACGGCGCCGGTATCAGTTGCTGTGCCGTCGCGGGAGCCTGGCATTCCATGGAACTCACTGTCCACCCCATCTTGTATTAAAAACGGCACTCCAGCCGAAGGTATCCAGAGGCCTGGCGATTTGAGAAAGGAGGTTCGTCGGTCGGGCGCAGAGTTGGAGATCGGTGGAGAGGCTATGATTGCATCACCCGAGGCGTCGCCAGCTGACAAGGCGAAACACGTGGACAGGTTCGTAGAGTTCCGAGAACAGGTAGTCGTGTTTCGCTGGCGTTTCCTGAGATGGCGGCAGGCAACCAGGCGTGCGCTGGCCGCTTCCTAGTGTTATCGCTGGAAATGCGCGTTTGAAGGTTTGAAAACGACGGTGGCAGTGGAATGAGACGGATGACGGACAGAGGCAAGGGATTGGAGCTGGAACAAGGGTCATTGGCCCAGCCTCAGGCTAAAGCGGCAGCCGTCATCAGCTGGCACGGGCTTGTGAGCTGAGAGCTACAGGGAAGGGTTAGGGTCTGTGGCTACCCTGTTCTGCTGCGCATCTCAGCTACGACAGCTGCCGAAAGCGGAAACCGAGATGAACTTTCCTATCTCGACGGGAACAACTTTGCAAGTTCTACCACCATTGCCCAACCCAGTGTTTTATGGGAAATCGTTCAAAACAGAGACCGCCGCGGCCGTTCCGTGTTCCGCCCTCGCCTGCCGTATTTGGAAGCTGATAACTCCGCAGAAAGCGGGCCAAGCCCGGGGCCCAGCGGAGCTCTTCGGACATGGACGCCGGCGTGTTACGACGGAGTCGCTTAAAGGAGCCATGTTCTGTCTGTCTTTGGAGCTCCTTGTGAGCAATTTTTTCAAAAATACCCGATGCGAACGCTTGCTTGATCGTGCTCCTCAACTGAGACCCTCCCTTAAGGCGCGACTTTGTGTTTGAGCCTGGAAATGTCCAAGTGGATTGGGATGACGCGGCTGGTCTCCGGGGCGGGCAGCCCACTTCCCGCAAAACGTTGGGCTTCAGGTTTGCCCACTGTCGTCGTCGGTTCGACATGTTAAGTCCAACGGCAAATTTAGAATCAAGCTGTTGTTTGCTTCTTATGGTGGCGTTTCATGTTTTCTGGACGTCGGCACCAAGCAGGGGGCCTCGGAGAAAGCAAAGGAAACTACGTACTTCGTACAAAGTCAGCGGCCGTTTGAATAGGTACAGTCAGAAGCAGAAAGGGAAACCCCGCGGATTGCGTATGCCCCCCCAGCGCGCGCAATGGTAACCCTGGCAACATCCCACTTCCAACATGTGATGGCTGCTTGAGCGAACTTTGTGAGTTGTTGTGCATGCAAACTTCCAAGTTACATCTACCTCATTTCTCCCGCGTAGATGTTCCAGTGATCACCCAGTCTTCAAGGAGCTAGACGCCCAGTGAACTTGCGGTTGATTTCAGGCTCTTTCCTGATGATGCTTCTCAGGCTTTTGTTGTTGATACAAGTGATTCGCTGGAGGTGTGGTGCTATCCCGCTCGAAACAGCTTCAAGAGAGGGCTTTCCGTGGCGAGAGGTGGTTGAAGAAGGGAGACAAGATAGAGCGCGATCCCTAACGGCATTGTGTGAGTGACATCGTTCCTAGGACACTCCGAAGTGACAACGGCTGACAATGGACGTTAGGCGATCCCAGGTGAGCATCGGTATAACCCTCTCCACTATCATGACTGATATGGTCACAGGTTTGCGAAGCGCCAACTCTCTGATGATGAACATAACACAGCACGGAAGAACCTCATGCGGACATACCTAGCCGCCTTCAACGACCTCGGCATCGAGACATGGCTGATGCACAGCGCGCTGCTCGGATGGTGGTGGACTAAACAGGTTGGCCCACCTCTGCGGCTCTGCCACACTCCGCTAGCGGATCAGAAGCTAACTGCTGTCTGTCAAGCTGTTCCCGTGGGACATGGACATCAGCATGCAGGTGTCGGAGCCGGTAATCTTCTTCCTCGCCGCACACTACAACATGTCCACCTTTTCGTTCCGGGGCCCCGGGATACCGAGGGACAGGAGATACCTGTTGGAGCTCAGCCCATACGCAAAGGACCGCGAACAAGCAGACCCGCTGCAGCCTGCCGACGCGAGGTGGATCGACACCAAAACTGGTATCTTTGTGAATGTGTTTGCAGTCCGGTACAATGCGACTCATCCCGGAGGCGAGGGCATGTTGAGCTGCAAGGATGGCAGCGAGATGATGGTATGCACGCTCCGTCTGTGGGTGAGTGAGGGTGACTGACCGGACCAGGATACATATCTTTTCCCACTGCGAAAGACGGTCTTCGAGGGCGTGCCTGCCAAGATCCCCTTTCGATACCGGGAATTGCTTGTCGTGGAATATGGGGCCGAGGCGTTGGAGATGGCGGGCCATCAAGCGTAAGGCGTCCCCTTCAGTCCAGTGCCGTGTCATCCGATGGCAGCATCGGCTAACAGAAGGCCCCAATGTAACAGGCTTGATGAGGAAAAGGTAAAATGGACGTTCACAAAGGCCGGTGGAGATAAGAAGGCTGTCGGGAAGGCTGTGAAAAATGAAGACTTGTGATGAGATGGCCTGACCAACAGCCAACTCGGGAAGGGGAAGAGAGCGAGTCGCTCGAGAATCGAGCCTGGAACCGCCAGCGGTGGCCTTGACGACAAACGGAAAGGACATGTGCAAGAAGCAAATGCAGACAAACGGATAGGACCTCGTCATCAAAACAAAGCAGCCCTTTCTGTGTTAAACCGGGCATATCTACTGACTCTAGCGAGTCTGTTGCTTGTTGGATCGGAAATCCCCACCACCTCGGGCAAGTTGAGTCGTTGAAACTTGTCGGAGCTGAGACTTGGCAGCGGATCGCTGCAACGCTGCGGCCCGCCAGTGTGACTTGGCGTGATGTGGGGCTCCACACCCCACTGTAACGTCGCGTTTGCGCGGCCCAAGGCGCGTCACATCAACTCGGAAGCTCGAGGGCTCCAAGTACCTTGGTTCTCGACAACCCGGTCTTATGGAGATGTAAGACTGAGTTAATTCTAACTAGCCAAAGAACAATGGCGACGAGTAAGTCCGTGGCCAGATCCCATTCCATTGCTCGACACTGACATCGTCCAGGAGAGGAGCGCATGCGAGATCGTATGCGTGGGGCAGGGTACGTAGACTCTCCCCTCTAGGCGACTCCGACTGACAGCAGCTTCAGGCGACACAATGTTGGCGACATCGACTTTGGCTCCATCATCCCCGTCGCCGAAGAACCCGCAGATGAACCGGAACAGTCACCGCCCGCTGGGCCATCACCCGCTCCTGCTCCAGCGCCGACCACCCGACCGACCCCCAACACATCCGCGAAGCGCAAGCGCCTCGAACCACAACCCACCGCCGAGCACGATGTCTACAGCCTGCCCGAACACAGCACCGAAGCGGGCGAAACCACCCGCGCCTCCCGATCCCCTTCCCTCCCGCGTCCGGCCGAAACCGAAACCCAGCCTGAAGAGGAAGACCACCCCATGACCGACGCCCCTCCTCTCAACCCTCCCACAACCACAACCCACCAAGCTACCCGCTCCCGCGGCCCTCTATCGAGCGTGATTTCCGCCACAAAACGCCTCTCCTTCGACCCTTCCTCCCCACCACCAGCCTCAACCACCTCCCGAAGAAGAACAGCCCAACAACCCCAACCGCAGTTCCCGCCAGAGGAGATGGAAGTAACCGAAAGTCCCGCCGACGCACCAGGAAGCGGCCGCCGCCGCCCGCTGCGCGTGGCGCCCGGCACGCCCGTCGTCGGATCGAGTGTTCTGTTGCAGAGGGTCTTGGCCGAGGAGGCCGAGGCGGAGAACAGCGCTCTGGCGGAGCAGCAGGGGAATTCGTCGCCTGTTGAGAGAAGGGTTGCGAGGAGGAGGAGTGAGGTTGTGAGGGGGAGGGGGAGGCGGAGGGGTGGGAGAGCTGCTGCTGCTGCTGCTGAAGGGAGGACAGGGAGGGGGAGAGTGTCGGGGAGTAGCGTTGCGGAGAGCGAGGTTGCGGGTGGGGAGGTGGTAGCCGTTGTGGAGGAAGAGGTGGAGGAGGAGGTTGAGGAAGTGGTTTTGCAGGTTGACGAGGATCGGGATGTGGATGGTGAAGATGAAGATGCGGAGGAAGAGGAGGAACAAAAAGAGGAGGAGCAAGAAGAGGAGGAGCAAGAAGAGGAGGAGCAAGAAGAGGAGGAGCAAGAAGAGGAGGAGCAAGAAGA